>CM035131.1:8717687-9162687 GCA_020205605.1 Panax ginseng | reverse complement strand
ATGGCTACAATGACTCGAAGGAGCTGGATTTGATTGAGTTGGTTTTGGCTTCTCAGTTCTCCCAAGGAATTAATTAAGATCATATCATCTGTACGAACTTTAATTTGTGTGTTACCCTAGCTATCTAGCTAGTGCATGGGTTTTCTTAATTACTATTTCACTTTAATTTCATGATACACATTCTATATATCATCCTCCATGCTTGGAAGTTTTATTATTAATGTTTAATTGATAGAAATATTATTGTGGGGATCAAAATACCTACCTATCAATGAGCTACTACCTCTAGTCTCATTTAATTATAATTGTCCCTCTAATATGTAGTGATTAATTAATTAATTATGCACAACTAACTAAATATATGCTAATGGTACGTACATTTTGGTCTAATTAACTTGCTCGTACCACTTCCATATGCACTAGCTCTCTCAATATATATATATATATATATATATATATATATATACACACAAAATCCTTCTCCAGCGAACTTAAGTCACGGATTAAAGACGAATTGGGTAAAAAACACGCCGGTTGAGCGTACAGGTCAAATTGAAAAAAACACGCAGGTGATGCTCTGCCTCAAATTACTTTCAAAATAGAACCAGAGCTCAGATCAGAGCTCAACCTACTTTCTCTCCCTAACTTTTTCCCCCTCTCTCTCACACGCTAAAGTAGCAGACGGAATAGCTCATCAAAAGTCTCCGCGACGAAACCATAGCAAACGGATCGGAAGGTAAAACTCCATAACTTTATTGGGTTTGTAATTTTTTTTCGCGTTAAAAATCTAGGTTTGTTATTTAAAAATCTGTCCTTTTCCGGCGGTTGCTCGTCGTGGCTGCTGGTCTGCTGGTTCCTTTAATTTATCGTGGCCTAATTCGTACAACTCGTGACCTAATTTGTGTTCAAACTGGTTTTCTATTTAGTCTGTAGTTGTTTAATTTGTGTTCATCTGTTAATTATGTGAAGATTCTACTGATTCAAGAATTTACAGTTTTATAGCTCTTTGATTACATATTTTCCGTTTATATATGCTGCAATTAATGCCTTTTTTGATCCATTAGTATAAACAACTGCCTAATTCCCTCTTCTCTTATCTCATTTGGTCATAAATGAATTTGCAGACAGAAGACAGAAATGGTTTCTGGGCAGCACGATTTTGGAGGTAGTTTATTGCTATTTTTCTATTACGTATTTTGTCTCTCTGTCTATGTGTTTAATTGTTTGCGAGTGGCATGGTGTGTATTTGCTGTTTAAAAAATACAGCAAAAAGAGAAAATGAAAACGAAAAGTAAAAAACGCAGGTTTTTAACTGTCCATACACGTGCATGTCATTTGAGATCCCATGGCATCTGTCAAGTTACTTTCCCATTGCATATTTGGTTTGAAGTGATAATCCATCATCGGAGAGTGTAGCCATCTGAAATCTGACCCTGTTTGGTTGGTATTTTTGTTTTTTGTAAATAATCTTGTGGTTTGGATCTTGGTTTTTAGAACGTTTGTGAATTTTAATTCTTGGTTTTTAGAACGTTTGTGAATTTTAATGAATAAGAGTTAAATACTGGTGTACTTTTATTGTACACCAACACCTACTGTGTAGATAACAGCTACCACTTTTTTTCTTGAACGGAACCATCTGTGATTGATGCCTGGTGATTCCTGCTTAGTGGTAGGAAATTATTACTGTTATTTGATTAACTTTTTTCTGAAACAACCATTTATATACATGGATACCCATCATCTTGTTAGAGTGACTTCTTGTAGGTTGTAAATTTAAAGTATACCTTTGTAGTTTGAAATTTCGTTTTTGATTCATTTGAAACAACATTTTACAAATATGAATTGCAAATCTGTTTGGCATGGTCTGGTTTATGCACAGGTATTTATACCAAACAAGTGTTCATGTTCATACCCTTCTTTTTTCCTGGTTTATGCACAGGTATTTATACCAAACAAGTGTACATCGTCAGATTCATGGCTTATTTTTCCTGGTTGCTGGTGCTCTGTCCTTTTCACTCCCCCATCCCCTTCTTTTCTAGCCTAGGATAGCTTTAGAGTGTGTTTCATTTAGGGGGTGGGATTTGGATGGGAAGGAAAGGATTCAAAAGTACATGTTTCCATTTTTAATGCCATATCTTATCATGTATGGTAAGGAGATATCCACTACTTGTAGATAATTGATAAGAAAATGGGTAGTTGCTTAAGTAGTCCTTATGTAACGAATCATATGCTTTCATTAAATCAATGTTTGAGGCACATTTAGTTTGTCTTGATCTTTATAGTGATTCTTAAGTCCAAATTAGCTCCTGCGTTAGCAAAATAGTATTCTTATTTAAGAATGGTATGTATTTATTTATTGTAATTTTTGTATATGTGTTCCTTTTATATAAGTAAATAAATTTATTGTGTCCCAAAATATGCAGCAATGTGGTAACTTCATCAGTTGGTGTAACGAATATGTTTGAGTGTTGCATAATCAAGGGAGGTTGAAAATGGACACATCCAAACGTTTAAATGTAACAACTCATCCAACGAATACTAACGACTCCAACAAATTATCGAGGGTGAAAATTGAAATGCGTCAATTGCAACTAACTGTTCGAATTGTCATAATTTTAAATGTTATGTATGCGGTGTTGTTAATTTTATTAAATCGGTTGAAATTTTGATAATTTTTATTATCTAACCAACACGTTATGTATGAAGTGTATAATTTGTGGTTTACAATATTATATGTTGAGATGGACATCAATAGAACGTTTTGTACCATTGTATGTATTTATGGTGTTTAACATAAACACACGATTAAACCAGAGTTTGATTTCTTTGCCGTATTGAAAGTAAGCACCCACCAAATTGGCCAAACAACAGCCATTAAGTAGTATAATATCATCTATAGTTATCCCCATCCCATCCCATCTCCATATTTTACTTTCTCATCCCAGCCTCTGTTCAAGCATCAAACTTTAAATACAGATTACTAAACAAGGACAAGACTTGAACTTTTGATAAGATAGATTATCCTTCTATAAACAAGTATAAGACAAAATTTAAATCGGTGTTTGTCAAAAAGCAAGAAAATGAGCTACAATTTTATGTACACTTTCCTTCTCTTTTTCCATTTGATTTGGTGTGTGCATGGCGAAGGATATTGGCCAGTGTTTGCTTCACTGTTACCTAGTTATCTCACCCCAGGAAGAGAACAACTATAAAGTGGTGACTCAATAAACTTTATAGATTAACATGAAAGCGGTACTCATATAGCACAAGAATCAAGCAACAAAATGGGACATAGTTTCAATTTTAAAGTTCAGTAAACCAAACATAATCTTATTTGAAACAAAAGATGAAGCACATTACGTGCAATAAACAAGCATAGTTGAGATAAAAGAAAGTAACATAATCCAAAGAAGAGCAATCAACCTTATCCAATATTGTTTCTCTTTCAGCATACATAAGTTCCCTAGCCCTCGCATCCCTTAGTACCTTCTCAAACTTCTCCTAAATTAGTCAAGCAAAAATTATACATCTATAGCTATCGCCATCCCATCCCAGCTAAATAAGACATCAGTAAATAAGTACTAAAAATAAATAAATCATGACTAGAAATCTGAAAGGCTGGGAACAGAGGCTGTATTTAAAGTATAATATCCTCTATAGCTATTGCCATCCCATCCCAGCTAGGCATATACTTGCAGGAAAGCAAAACATAAATAGAACAAACTGATATTAAACCAAGACTAAAGTGCTGCAAAATATTAACAACACAATTCAGGATCCCTAACATCTCTCAAACTTGGTATCAAATTCTGAGTTTGCTTAAAAAGGTAAGCACCACTTTCTCCTCGACTTCAAATTCTCTGACACCTCAGCAACAACAAGAATTGCCATCCCTAACCCGTAATACCATAGAGCAACATCAAAAGGCACCTGCCGCTGATGACCTACAACACCAAATGATAAACTGCTAACCTGAGTCAAAGGTTCCTCCTAACAATTGAAACTAAATACAATTATTCAGTTTTTACTGAGATAATTTTGAAACAGCTAACCTGAAGAAAAAACCAATAGTATAAGAAGATCTTCATTAGAATTTCATTAGAATTTCTTCCCTCTCCATCCTTTATAAATTCACGAGTAGAACGTTTTAGATCATCTTGAACCTCATCTTCCAACTCTAGCTGGCTCATGTCTTGTAATATATAAAATAATGACATGTTAAGTAGAAATACATTACCAACTATAAAGTCAATAAAAACAAAGAAAAAAAGTAGCCTTCAAAAATTTATGATGTGCCAATAACACTAATAACTTCTGCTACCTCAGCTAGTTGGCGGCTAAGCAGAAGTTCTTCACTGAAAAAAGTCAACAACTTGACATAGCAGTCACAAATCTGCTGTGTCATAATAAAGATAATTTTAAGATAAATACAGCATCTAGTGGATCATTGACTCAATCAACCATCAAACATCAACATAATCAATAAAAACAATGGGTGAATAAGTAATACATCCTGTCCCTTTGGTGCTTTTAAAAGGTTTAACTTATCCAGAAAAGAAAAAAAAGCACCATTTGTGATTATATTTTAATACTAAAGACAAGGTAAACAAGTAATATATTTATGAGCTTGAATCAGTGGAATCCATTTTTCTGTTTGCATTTTATAAATCTGGAATATTCTATATTAAGACATGGTAAAGCTATCCAATATTGAGTCGATGAAATATTCATGTTATAGCCAATAAAATTAGGATACCCAAGTGTAGTTATAACTTCAATTCATGTCCTCATTAAGTCTTACTGCATCTCCCATGTTGTAATCAAAATCATAACAATTAACACATACTAATAATTTGAATAAAGGTTCATTTACAGACCACATTATACTGAAACTCTCGTGCCAAAAAATAGTTATAAAGCTATCAAGGGCAAAAAATGTATTAAAGCATTACTGTCTTAGTATATCTTGATAATTATAATAACTCAAACATCAAAAATGGTAATTCTGCTGGCACACCTAGACTGATTGTTTGAGTTTGTCGTGGCTGTAGAACGTTTCACCATACCCAGTGCAATCAAAGATTGAGCCTGTTGAACATCACAAATAAATTAAATAATAGACTGTTTGCACGAAGGAAACAGAGAAATTAAAGAAATTAGGTCACGAGTTGTACGAATTAGGCCACGATAAATTAAAGGAACCAGCAGACCAGCAGCCACGACGAGCAACCGTCGGAAAAAGACAGATTTTTAAAGAACAAACCCGCGAAAAAAAAAAATTACAAACCCAATAAAGTTATGAAGTTTTACCTTCCGATCCGTTTGCTATGGTTTCGTCGCGATGACATTCCGATGAGCTATTCCGTCGTCTGCTACTTCAGCGTGTGAGAGAGGGAGAGAAAGTGGGTTGAGCTCTGATCTGAGATCTGGTTCTATTTGAAAGTAATTTGAGGCAGAGTATCACCCGCGTGTTTTTTTTTAATTTGATCCTTACGCTTAAATCGCGTGTTTTTTATTCAATTCGTTTTTAGTTCGTGACTTAAGTTCGTTGGAGAACAATTTTGTATATATATATATATATATATATATATATATATATATATATATATATATATACACACGATCCTTTTCTTCAGCGAATTGAATCGGTTATAACGACGGTTTTTTGCGTGATAACGACTGCATGTCGTCATAGTTATGTCGTCGATTTTATATCTTTATAAATAAAAAAAATCGTTCTTTATAAATGATTCGTAACTAAACTAAGTATTAATATAATTAGTCTTCCCTGATTAGCGAATAAGATTGTCCATTAGTTTGATTTGTTTATTATTATCTCTGACAATAATATTGGTAGTAATTGAGCATGATCAAAAGTTGATGGGATTAATTAGTCTTTGTTATTACACATTTCTCATTGTTTCCTATCATTGTTTGTGTAATAAATTGCATAAAATTTTGTTGTTTCAATTAGTTTTGGGCAAAACCATGCCGCATGTGCTTTAAAAACTAAACTGCACCGCACCAATCACAAGTGATTTTATGTGCGATTTTGAATTTGTCAAACCGCACATAAGCAATTTCAAGTGTAGTTTGGGCTTCAAACCGCACCAAACCACAAACTTTGAACTGATTATTGTGTACAAGTTAATCAAAATGCTACTAAAAAAACCATTTTAAAACCAATGTCACTCACGGATTATTATTTATTTAAAACTATATAATTAAGGATAAAATGAATCAACATAAATATAATTGTATTGACGATAATTTTAAAATCTATAAAAATCAACCGTGAAATAAACCAAAAACATTATCCAAAACTAACAATATTAAGGAATATTTTTTTGAGGAACTTATAATATTAAATTCAACCCTACATACAGGCGTAGGACAAAGTTAGGGGAGTGGCTTGAAAGAGAATTAAGAGGGGGGTGTCTTTAATTTTAATTTACATGCATGGTAACAAAGTACGTAACGGAAGAAGTTAATTGGGAGAGTTTAAAAGGGATGGATGGATCAAATTGAAGAGACATTTTAGTCATAAATCAAATTTCTGGTAATTCGTATTAAAGATTATGTAATGGGGTAATAATCGACGGTAGTACATTAATTAATTAAAAGGATAGGATAGGATAGGATAGTAGTAGGTAGACTGTGTGTCAGTCAATACACAAAAATAGTCATTGTAAAAATAAAAAATGTGTAGTATGATTTTTATTTTTTGAGCAGCCCAACAGATTTTGTTTGTCTATAATAAAGCTCACTGGCTAGGCTAAATGGTCTTGTGGGCTTTGCTGAATAACCAACCCACCACCGGCACCTAAATTTTAAAGGAAAATACTTAGCGGGGAGAGAAAATGAGAATCGAATTCATCAACTTTGTAATGCAATTTGCAAAGGCAGTGCAGTGCTCATTTTATTTACGAATCTTTTATATCTTTCTCGGCCAAAATATCGCCACAGCTTAGCTATAGAGAGATGCAATGCAATGCCAAGCATATCAATTTCCCTTACAAAATAGGCAATTTAAATAGTTAATTTGTAATTTGGTTTTTGATTTAAGTTCTTCTTCTAAATTTAATTCCAATCCTATACTTTAAATTTTAACTAATGTTATCAGTAACTTACCTCTAATTTCAATTCAGAGCTGCCCGCCCATATCTTTATTTTATGCTAAATTGAATTTGTTTAACCTAAACATAATAAATAAACCATTTCAATATTTAATTTTTCAGGAAAACCACCCATATCTACCGGAAATGGGCTTGTACGTACGTGTAAAGAAAATAGAATTAAAATAAAACTAAACTGCCTATAGATCTACACACCTCCTTAAAACAATATATATATATATATATATATATATATATATATATATATATATATATATATATACACCTGGTCCGGATCTTAAGTTTATCCCTTATTTAACATACATTGCTCACCTCTTTTTTTAACGATTTATCGACAATCGGTTGGTCATATATAGAACCGTTGTCTTAACTTTTAGCGACGGACAACATATAACGATTTAACCAATTTATAGCGACGGATTAAATTGTCGCGCCCGTCCGTCGCTAAAGGAGGAAGTGATCAAGGTATGTTAGATAAAGGTGTGAGCTTAAGATAGGACTATATATATATATATATATATATATATATATATATATATATATATATATATATATAATCAAATCAAGTCATCTATTTATCTTATTACATTTCATCACTCCTTTAGCGGCGGACCGGTGTGATTCGGTTATTACAATCATGATAATAAATCTATACTTTTAAGCGGCGCTTATATGTTGTTAAATCGCTAAAAGTATAACGCAACGATTATATATTGAAAATTGTCGTCGAAATCAAGTCGGCTAAAGGGAGTGAAGACGCAGGTAGCATAGAGGAAGGAAATTGACTGACTTTCTTATATATATATATGCAAGCACAAAAAATCTTGAAAAAGGAATTTTTCCCGTGAATGAGGAGCATGGGAGGAAGGAGGAAGAGACATGCATGGGGAGTAGCTGTCTATTCACGTGTTATTTTCTGCTTGGCCTAATTGACCAGCCAACCCAAGCCATATAAATCCATTTGCATCCCTTCCCCCTCCCATGTGTTTATTCATTAAATTTTTCACTTTAGTTGGAAAATGTTTCATTCAATCTAGAGGAGAAGACATACAGTTATATAAGTAGTATTATAATGTTAGTATTGATATTAAGAAGCGAAATCGAGTCATCTGGCTTTATTTTATTTATCATGCTCATTTCCTTTAATTATTTAACCGAGCACGACGTGCGGTTTAATATTAATCTGACCAGTCGTCTATACTTTTAATGACGGACAATATATAAGCGTCATTAAAAGTATAGATAACGATTAATATAGATAAAATAAATCGTCATCCAGTCCGTTCTTCAAAAAAAGTAAGCGGCGGAGTGAAATAAGAGAAGAGGTATCTTATTGATCCGGACCGTTGATATTAATGTTAATTATGGGGGGCAAAAGAAGCTTTTAATTTGATGTTAACCAAACTCATCACTCTAACCCAATATTATGTTATTTAAGCTAGTAAGATTAACAAAGCATGTGATTAAGATATACGTACAAAGTAGTTCAAACAAGTTAATTAGAGCCATTATTTAAGGCTTATAAAGAGGGAGGGGATAGCAATTTGCATCAAATCGCCCGTGCCGAGAGGTTGACCACGAGAGGCTAGCTAGCTAGCTGCAGGCTGGTAAAAATCATCCTGTTTTTTTCGTAAAACAACTATTTCCATTATATGACCCAAATGGATTAGTCATAGTTTGTTTGTCCCTATATGGCATGACTAGTAAGTGTTTTTTTTTTCGAATAATCATATGAAATTATCAATTTTTTATGTAAAAAAATCAATTCCCTTATTCCTTTTATCACGCTACTCGCTCAACATCAAAATTGAACCCACAGGAAGATAAAATTCCACAGGCAAACATCCAAAAAAAAAATGACACTACAATGCACTAGGGGCATGGATTCCACTTCCAATCTTGATATATACATTATATTTTTTATTATCTTTAAAATAATTCAAAAAGATGGCACTAATATATATATAAACAAAAGCTAATTACAATTTGGCCATGTGATTGTGTCACAGAAAACATACAATTTAGTACTGTGCAAAAAACAAGAATCCAAACAAAAGCCTCCTCTAAAAAGGCTGTAGATTTATCTCAGCAAAGCAGAGGGAATCCCAACTCAACCCCTCCCCCCCTCCCCCCTTCTGTACACCAATTAGACCACCCTTTCAGCCCCTTTTTCTTACCTCACCCAACAATTCTCTCAATTCCCCCATCCAGCAAAAAAACCCAAAAATTTCTTTATAGAAAAAATAATCTAAAACAAAAAGGCCTGTTTCTTTGTTTTCTCTTGGCATGTGTTATTATTTGTAAAGGTAATGATTCACTAATTAGGGACGATCAACATGAGAATAATGGGGGATTTTAAAGCTGCATTTCCTCTTCATTCTTTTCTTTTGTTTGGTTTGAGAGGGCTTAAATGGTGTTGGTGTCAGGGGAGGATAGAGGAAAACAAGTGTCCTCGCCCCCGGTGCTCCAAAGAAAATGAGCATAATTGGCAGCATAGTAAGAGTTGCTGGGATCAGTAGAAATGGCTTCCAAGTAAGTCTCTTCAGCGGCCCACAGGTCATTCCTTGCTTGCCATAGGAAGCTGGCGTATTTGCTCAAAGCCTCGGCATCTTTGGGCTCCACATTAACTGCCCTCTTGAAGTAATCCTCGGCTCTGTTACAAACATTAGCAAACAAAAGTCGATTCAATGAAAGAAAATTCCAAAACTGACTAATACCATAAATGGAAAATACACCGCACCACACCACACATTTCCCTATCAAGATTGAAAAACCCAAACCGAATTCTAACAAGCGACAATTTAACTTCATAAAATATCTGGCTCCCTTTCAACAAGAATAATCACTAGGTAAAATCTTGACTTAGTACCAAATTTCATAGCAAGTTACTAAGTCGGTGTGTTTATTAGAATTCCCCTTTCTTAATAAATACTTTCATTAATGAACTAAAGAAAAATACCAACTCATTTAGAGTAAAACAATTGTACTAGTACACATATAACTCAGTGTATTGTTCATTTAGAAATTCAAATTTGTGTTCTTTAAATAGTAATTTATGAAATACTAAATTCAATTCAAGGGATCCTAATGTTGCAAAAACTATACAGTTCTTTTAATCTACCACAAAATTATGCTTTAGCAGATTCTAGAACTTATTGCACTACTGACAATACTACTAAATTAACTCAAAGAAAGAGACAGGTTATAAAAGATACAAATTTACCTATCATAATCGTGCGCAACTAGGTAGAGGAACTGCGCATAATTGGCAAGTAAAAGAGGATTACTAGGCTCTTGCACCAACCCATTTTGATACAAAAGTTCTGTTCTGAAGTAATCAGCATAGTCATCTGATTCAATCTTTGCAGTCACTGGCGAAACAAATCTCTGCATAGTCTCATGATCAAGAGACTCGTCTCTTAATACAGCCTGCATTCTCGAAGCTTCTTCCACCACAGAATCCCACAAACTCAACTCTTCCTCTCTACTCACTTGTCCCGAAACTGACTGCTCTTCACCTGTTCTTGATGGGTTTCCAACGGAAGATGCACTATTGGGAACAACTGTGCCATGATAATCCGATGACATGAACCCATCAAACCGTCCATCTCCATCGGTTCCACTAGCAATATTCTTGAATTTCCCACCACCGCCATTATTTCCGCCAATTGAGGCTGTTTTTCCACTGGAAGAAGACACCGAAAAGGTCTTAATAGTTGAAGAATCAAACTTCTGATCTCTTTCTACATTTGAAACGGATTCCATTGTTGCAGCAAAAGCTAATGGAGGTGTTGAAGCTCCAAGAGCAGTGTTACTCGCCATTGAGTAAACACTATAATTTGCTAGCAATATCATCACGTACAACATTAGAGTAGGCGTATGGGAAAATACTTGTTGGAATAGCCACACAAAGGATGCGTTCATTTCCTTCTGTACTCTCACCAAAATCACCTGTAAATCTTCATAAAACAACACCTCCCTCATTTGTAAAGTATAACTTTGTAGCTCTCGAATTATGAACACCATCGAAGAAAATGCCTTTTTCACAGAGCAGTAAGCTGATTCTCCTGCTTCTAGAAACCCTTGTTTCCATTGTTTCTTCCTCTTAATCATCCTCAGCGAGAGCGGAAGATCAACAGAGTTGGCCTTCCATTCTATGCTGGCAGGAATAATATCCTGCCAGTCTGGCGGCTCGACTGGCTCGATCTTCGAACTAAGAAATGGGCTCCGATTCTCAGCGAAAGAATCAGAACCTATTTTTGAATCCGACTCAACTATAGCACTTCCCGTGCTTTCATCATCATCGAATAATTGGAATCTCAGAGCCAGTTCTTGAATCTTTTTCGAAAATTCTTCGTCTGAAAATTCTTCCAAGCTGGCACTGCAAGCTCGTCTAATTGTTTGGCCTCTTGGTTTCGGGATTTCGCAAGATCGAGACCTGTAGAGTTTCATGGAAGAAGAGTAGCCAAACAGAGACGACCGGTCCAGTGTGTGGGCATACCGGCAGCACAGAAAACCTTCGGTTATACTAAGCCGTTTCGAAGAAGGAGAAGAGATAGCTGAAGCTAAAGTTTGAGGAGAATAAGGAGATTGAGGAACTGAAAACTTAGACCAATTCAAACAGGTTGTTGCGACTCTCATTCCTCCCATTTCTCACAAAAAATGGAAAGGAAAAAGGAGACTGTTTTTTTATATCTTTCCCTTCAAACAGAAACTATGCAAACTTTTGATTCAGAGTCACAAAAAGGCTTCAATTTCTTCGTCGTTTCAGCTCAATTGAACCTGCACAATATAATAAAATCAACCAAATAAGTCAACTAATTACAAAATTTCGAGAATTGGGGTTTATGAATCCCGAAAGCTTTTAAATTAGTAGTACTACAAATCTAATCTAATGATTACACCGATTTAGTTTAGCATTAAAAACGGATCAAAAAAACAAGGCCCAATATTTCAGAGAAAACGTACCAAACGTCGACGATGGATATTCCCGAGTTAAGCACCGACGAGTTCTCCGGCGAACCTAGGGAATGGCGAGAGTACGATTTGTGTACGTACGTAGCTCTCACTCAGTTATCAAGAAGAGAAGCTCAACTTGAGGTCATATATATATAGTATATACCGAACAAGTTTTATCTCTCATAAAAAAAAATCTAAACTAAACGCTGTAGTCGGTACCATCAAATAGTAAATAAATAAAAATACATCTTATGTATACAGATATAAATATATATATATATATATATATATATATATATACGTATTAGATTAAAATACCGTATTTGGAGTAGGGTTTTTGGTGTAAAAGTAGTTGGATATTTTTATTAGGTGTGTGACCGAGTCAGAAGGCAATTTGGAAGAACTGAGTTTGGGTTGGGTTGAACGCGGCTGAGTTCACGGACATTCGGATCTGAATCTGAGCAATTCTGATGTGCCACGTGCCCACACCGACCATTCCCTTTCTTCTTTTTATTGGTGTTTAGAACCAACCCGTGATATCACCGACCCGGTTCATGCTTCACTGACACGTAATTTTTAAAAAATTAGTCAAAAAAAATGTTATTATTTTTTATATAATAATATTACTATTTAATAATAGTTCCACATGGCCTTCTTGAGAAAATATTAAATATATAGACATTATTTTCCTAAAAAAATTGCATTACTATCAAAAGAGATGAAGGAATGTGCAGCCTTTTTCTTATTTAAATTTATAATTATAGATAATAATAAAATGATACTACTCCACTAAATAGCATATATATTAATAAATGTATAGAGATAGAGTAGTAGGATATTACATAGCAATTATAGTATTTATTTTTTTAAGGAATAGGGATATTTCCACCAATTGCAGAAGCAAATTAGGTTCCTATGAATTCGCTAATAACTAAATTTGCCAAGAAAGTGGACCACTCTTCCTGTCCTCAAATGTAAATGTCACTAGTGGCCTTGCCCCTAGCAACTTTCTAGCAGACGCTGACAATCACTGCGACTGCGAGACATATCAATCTATGGACTTTTATTTAATTGACAGGAATTATATACATATATATAATTAATATAGTCAATTTAAGATTATTTTTATAATAAATCATGACCGTCCATAAGAAGATTGAACAATTAATATAATCTCCGTCCGCAGTTTAGTTTTTAATATTTCGTAATTTAATTATTAGTATTCCGCAATTTAATATTACGGATGAGACAAATATTTAAAATGTCCCTCTTTGTAAAGTCTCTCGTCCGCAATTTAAACTGCGAACGTTAGGTATAGTCAGCTAGAAAACTATATCGTTTTTAAGTAAGTTTATCTTTAAACTGCGGATATCAAATTCAAATTTTTTTTAAGTTTTCTAGAGTCGAAAGTATTAAATTACGGATGTCAAATATTAAAAATGAGTTTCCTTTAACTGAACATGCAACTTTGTATGAAGCTTATGTTACACAGTCAAAAAAATTGAAGAAAAAACACAATATAGTGGATGAACGTGCAACTTTATATGAAGCTACAGAAACATGGATGGAAGCTAAGGGCAGGGTCATTCCTGAGCATGGGTGAGAGAGGGTCGACCGTCTTGGGCCCCCAATCATAGGGATCCCAATTTTTTTTTTAATATATGTATATATATAGAGTGAGAGGATTTTGAACATTTGATTGAAAATTTTGGCTCTAGGAATACTAGAAGAAATATGTTTCAATAAATGTATTCTCATATATTTTGTTGTAGTCGAAATTTTCATATATTTTGTTGTAGCCGAACTATTATATTTTAAGCTCCAAAAAGATAATTTTGTGAATACAACTTGTACTTTTTATTTATTTTTACCTTTTTTATGAAGACAATATTTTAAAAAAATTCTTATTTTTTTATTTTTTACCCTGGATCACTAAAATATCAAGAACGACCCCGGCTAAGGGTCGTGAATTTCTTAGTTTGTGGTCTTTCTTATGAAATTTTATCAATTGATTATAGGATTCTGCTTTCATAAGGATATGAGTAATCTCTCTAATTTCTCATCTTATCATGTGGGACCAAAACTAACTTAGTTGATCTTGTTGTCTTTGGTGGTTTGAGACCCAAGAACTACATAAATAATTTAGCTGACCCAACATAAAACCCAATTACAATTATGAAAAATAAAAAATTATAGTACTTTTCTTCTCCATAATGTCCCTGAAAATTCATAAAAGCTTCATGACATCCAAATTTGAATTAGAATGCCAGAGAGGGGAGACGAAGATATTAAAGGAAATTCATCTCTATTATTTAGTATTCGTAATTTAATATTGTTGAATCTATAAAATTAAAAAAAAAAAATCTGACTTCTGCAGTTTAATATTGTGAACAAATTTACTTAAAAATAGTGTCGTTTTCTAGTTGGTCATACCTAGCGTCCACAATTTAATCTGGCAATTGAGGACTTTTACAAGAAATGTTATTTTGGACATATGTCCTATCCGCAGTATTAAACTACGAAATACTGTAAACGAAACTATGGACGGGAGCTCTATTAATCGTTCGATCTACGGATGGACGGTCACAATCTATTGTAAAATAACCTTAAATTGACAATGTTAACTATGGATCAATCTCATATATATATATATATATATATATATATATATATATATATATATATATACACGTATATCCATAAATATTTGGCCAAATTGAATTCCGATTAACATGTAACTGTATGTGATAAGATAATATAAATTAAAGTGAAAACATTCTTAATTTCTACCTATTATCTCATGAAGAAAATAAATCGCAAAAGTGAAAATACTTGGATCCCTTCCATTGCATCTTCCATCCAATTCAATCCAATACACCATATTTTTTATAGTTGTGGATAATATAATTAAAATTAACACCAAGTCTACTAATTTATTATATTGAATAACATAATTATTCTCAAAATAAAAATAATCCAATACATTTGAAAAACATGTGAATTTTTCATCAAAATTTTAATGGTTGATTTTTTTAAAAAAAATTTAACTGTGAAAAAAATTTTTATGATTCTATTTTTTTTATGATTGGTCATAAAATTGTGGTGCCCCCAAATTCGAGTATTCCACCTAATTTGAGTCTTCATTATAGACATGGCAATATAGTTGGTTAATTGTCAGGTCAACCCATATTAACTGGAACCAAATGGGTTGGTTAACTATTTTTATTTATTTAGATTGGGTAAAGTTTGGAACCATATTTTTTAAAAGAAATATAGTTCCAACCCGGTTAACCATTTTTCGACGCATATTTTATTCCAAATCTAAATCAAAAGTTCTTTCCACCCATATTTACATAGTCGAAGTTCAACCACCCACACACCCACTCACCCCATCCACCCCACCCCACCCCCCACCCCCACCCCTTTTACCTACTTCCACCCTACCCTACCCACCTACCCCATTAATTCCCACCCCACAATCCCACACAAAAAATAATATTATGTGATTATATATACCCTTTACCTTCCCTCCTCCTCACCTTTACCCCAACCCAACCCAACCCAACCCAACCAATCAAAATAATAATATTATGTGATTATGTATACACTCCTTACCCTCACCCCCTCCACCCACCACCCACCACCCATTCCACACTCCAATCCCTCACTTTCTTTTCTCACCCCCACCCCAAAAAAAAAAATGTATACACCACCCCATATTATTTTTAGGGAGTATTGGGTAGTGGGTGGTGAAATGAAAGTGGTGGGGGGTGGGTGGATGAGGTGAGGGTATACATAATCTCTTAATATTATTTTTTTTTAGGAGGAGTGTTGGTTGGGTGGGTGGTGGTGAGTGGTGGGGAGGTGAAAAGCGATGAGTATATCATAATCGCTTAATATTTTTTTTTGAAGGAGTGTTGGTGGGTGGGTGGAGTAGTAAATGGGTGGGTGAGTGAAGTGAGAAAATGAGTAATATATACTAATGTCGCTTAATATTAATTTTTTTGGGAGAGAGAGTGGTGGGGAGTGGTGGTGAGTGGTGTGGTGGGGTGGGGGTGGGGGTGGTGGGAAGGGTGGGGTGGGATGGGGTGGGGTGGGGGTAAGGGGTATATACATAATCACATAATATTAGTGTCAAATCAGGCCTTCATAAAATCCATAACCCATAACAATATTAAAATAATTAATATGGTTTCTAACCATAACCATATGGTTCCAACCTACATTATCCATATTAAAAATGGTTAATATGGTTTTAGTTCTTAAATGGAACTATAACCATATTTTAAAAACCAAAACCAACTCATAACCATATTTTGCTAGGTCTAGTCGTCAATATACATACTATAAACATAAATTCTTCTATTTAAAATTATTACAATGTTGTATATAATACCACAAGACTTGTGACGTCTCCAAATTCAAGTATACTCTTAACCTGAAAGAAAATTCCAACAATAGCTTATATATAAGTACAGTTAATAACTGATTTAGGAATCAAAATTTTTGAAAAATAATCAAAGAAGCACTCGTACATTGGAGGTCATGCTTCTAGGTTATAATAAATATCATAGGAACGAAGAATTGGTCTTGGTTGACTCATTAGTTCCCAAAGAAATACAAGAAGATTACCGTCCCATTTATTCCAATGGTCAGAAAGCAGTTACGCACAACTATATCTTATGGTAAAGAGATTTTGTACGTGGTTAGACATCTTGCATGATAAAAAAAAAAAATTACTAATGAAGGCATAGAAAACAACTAGAGATATATACTAAATTAAATTTATTCACACCGAAATCATGCTCTGCTCCTCAAATCACTGACAATGGCGAGCAAAGGACGCCCCCAAAAAGTATACATCACCCATCTTGAATCGCCAAATAAATACATGGTACAAAAATACAAATACAACTTAATAATACAATTGTCGTGTAATATCACGACAAAACATAAACTGAGAGTTTTAATAAGAATATTGTCATCTAGACAATATCCACACTCAATGGAGTCCTCATTACATTTATTGTCATACTATTTAACGAAATAGTGAGGACTACTAATGCTATCATCTCAAACATCACTCATTTCCCGACTCATCCCAAATATATTCTCATTTCAAGAAGAGAAAGGTGAAAGAAAGGGTGAGCTCAACTAGCCCAAGAAGAAATATTATGACTAAGATAATGCGTAATAAATTATCATTAGTCTTCAACAATGTTAAACCGATAAAATATAATAGACATCAAGTTTAATCTGCAAATGAATAAGCAATCCATTAAAAAAGTCAAGTAGATGATATCTACTAACTTCTATGATTTAAAATGTTTTCATCAATTTTATCGCTGAGACTCGACAAATAAATAAACCATATCATCGAATCATCCCCGCACTACGAGCCAAGAATATTCATTAAATCATCAATAATCATGATTATACCGAATAATCCTCGTCATAATCATCATACCAAATCCATCTCCTCATCGTAAGCCAAAGATATACAACAATAAAACCAATAATCGATAATCCATCTTTGCATCGTAAGCCAAAGATATACAATTCAATAATCAAAAGTTCATCTTCGCATCGTAAGCCAAAGATAACTTTCATCACCATATAAGCATGAGGATGATGACAATGATATAAGCATTAATCAAACGAAAACAAGGATAAATATTAAAGACTTTAAATTTATCCAAATATTATCAACCACTTAATAAACTCATAATCTAATATTATTAATATTATAATAATATTTTAATCATTTCTCAAACTTATAAATAATTTATTTCAATTGTTTACGCTTTACCACATAATGCATTTAATCATTCAAAATGCCATACTCATAAGATCTCATCACCAGTGATCAAATCCTTTATCAAAAATCTGTATATACCATATATAGGATTTCCAAGCCATAAAATCCTATTTTTCCAATTTTGTTACTTCACATAACATATTTAACTCATTTACTCATAACTAGATTATTTTCATAAAAAATACCAAATCAGTCCCAAAAATATTTCTTTTATGGGATTTAGCAGAATATAGTCCTATATTGAACATATATTTTCTCAAAATTTTAAAAATTCATTTACTATTTTTTAAAAATCAATTTCTAATTAATTCCTTAAGAAATTAGCTACCTCAAGTTTAACTCCAAAATTCCCAAATCTTGGCGTGATCTTACACATATTAACGTGAGCTTCGCTTTAAATTTCATGGTCATCTGAGTTATAGTACTCCTATTATAGCGTTTTTCATTTAAAAACCTAAATATTGAAATGGTCATAACTTGCTCATTTTAAGTTTCGGAATGAACTCATTTTTGGACAGAGGTACTTTATACCATATATTTCCATGTCCCAAAATGCCAAATTTTTCTCATAAATTATGGCCGAAAATGCCCTTTTAAAAATTTGGACAAGAATTTTTTCGTAATTTGCAATTTTTGACTCTTTCGCTAAAATCACCCACACAAAAATCTACAATACCTTTTCCAAAGGATTCCACTTGGATAAGTTAAAAACTCATAGATCTATCTCTAGAACTTGACCACACTCAAAAATGCAAAATATAATAGAGATATAGTCAATTGAATTTCATGTTCTATTTCATCAAAATCGATTTTCAACCCTTTGTGATTTCTAAGAAACTTTCATGTTTTCACATAATAACCAACATAACTCATCATGACAATGACATAATAATTAATAAAACAAGTTCAAGAATAAATTTTAAAGATTTATAAGTTAATTTATCCCTAACACAATAAATGTCCAAATTGTCAACATGATCATCGCTTTAATAAGGAGTAAAACTCAAGAATCATTCACCGAGAAGAATATTTCCATGAAAAGATACTGGATGAAGCGCAAATATCCAGAATATTCTACTAATTTTATGGAGTATAGAAGCCAAGACTTTAACCAACTGAGTATAATAGAATATATGAAACTATAAATGGATTTTTTATCCGCCATGCGGTAATCCACGTATACAGATCATTTCCATAATTTAATAAGGAATGAATACAAATGATCATTCACCATGCATATGGTAATCCACATAGATAGGTTATTCCAACAGAATAATAAAGAATGGAATAATAGAAGGATTCACCATGCGTGCGATAGATCGCATGATGTGTTATTCCCAATGTAATAATATATAATGGAAACGTGTCACGCGTAAAAAAATAATAAATGTAATAATAAATAATGGAACCAGTCCGGTGTAAACCCATGTGATATTCAGATATTCCAATGTAATAATAAATGATGGAACCAGTCCCAAGAATGGAATTGCGCACATGTGATATATTCCAAATGTAATAATAAAGAACTAATAATAGAAGAATTTTACCATGTATGCTGAGATTGTATATAAATAGGTTATTCAACATAATAATAATGAAGAATGGAATAACAAAAGAATTTCACCATGCCCAAAATAGGTCCAATCCATCCAACCTATTCTGAGTCGCCAAATACATGGTACAGAAAATAACTACAACTTTATTACTACAATTGTCGTGCAAAATACAACAACACATATATTGTGAGTTTTAATACCAACTCGTGACTCATGTCCCAACCATGGACAACACCTCACAAAGGATACCTTACATAAAGGTACAATCAGAACCTGCTTTTAGAAATTAAAAATCTTTGGGAAGTGCTCAAGAAAACTTCGCATATGTGAGGCCATGAATCTAAGTTATGATAGATATCATATGTCCAGAGAATTATCCTCGGTCGATCCAATAGACCCCAAAAGAAAATGAGAAGATTACTATCATGTTCCTTCCAATGGTGAGTCTTCTCGACATATAACTATCTCCACCGCTCCGCGATCAACATTATGTTTCAACCCAACTCAAGATCATATAGTAAAGGCTCAGAGATATACTCAAAGCAAGTGGATGCGCACAACCCTTTCTTATGATAACACGAGATCAGATGTCATTGACATCTTGTATGATAAAGGCAAAACACCCTTCCAAAGTCAGTTCACCTCACCCTATTGTTGTTCACCAAAATCAATTATTAAGTGACGATAATATACGCACACACACACATCTTAGGTCCTCAATACAATTATATATCAGATGTCATGCCGCTTTTTATAATGTGTCGAGAAACTTTGATAGTCTCTTATCACCACACTATTCCCCTCATATCCCCGGGCCGACCCAAATACACTTTTTTATTACCCGAAAGGAATTGTGAAGCAAAAGGGTGAAAGACAACTAGCCCAAAGAAAGAATATCATAACTAAAGATAATTAAATTATCAATAGCCTTCATCAAGAATAAATCGTAGATTTAGAACATACGGTAGATGATAAAACTTTTCAACCATAGTCATAATGAACGAAGCAATCCATTAAAGAGTCAAATACACATAAAGTCTATTATCTTCTCCATGTTAAAAGTCCACCAACAATGCTTTAACCCTCAGAACATTAATCAATGTGATCCTGCTCACAATCATGTGAATAACTCATAATCATAATTGTAGTTCTAATTTTCTCTCTCATCCAAGACGAAGATATTTTTCATCACATGTCTTTACCCTAAACATCAAAGATCATGGTTATACCAAATCACAGCTTCCTGCTCATAATCATACTAATAAGTTCATCTTTGCACTACGCCAAAGATATTCATTAATCAGCTCATCTTTGCACTACATGCCAAAGATATTCAATAACAGTCATCTTTGCACTACCGCGCCAAAGATATTCAATAACAAGTCATCTTCAACTACGCGCCAAAGATATTCATCAAAGTCATCTTCATCATCCAAAGATATTCATCAACAATTCATCTTTACTACAAAGCCAAAGATATTCATATCTCAAAGAAATATATAATCATTTCGTAATTTATATAAACAATAATTATAACCATGTCGATCAATTCACCTTTGCACTTAAGCTAAAAAATATTCAATTAGAAATTCAATGGTCATGATCATACCAACAACAATTCATCTTTGCACCATCGCCAAAGAGAACCCATAGTCACGATCATACCAATAATCTACCCATCTTTACACTTAAGTCAAAGAGAAATTTCATCACCGGATTATAAAAAAATAATGTTATATATGATAATAAAAAAATAATACGATCAACAACTCATTTAATTTCAAGAGTAAGATTCATAAATCAATGATTTCATAACACCTTAATCCAAATGTTATAAATCACTTAATAATCTCATAATCTAATATTATTAATACTACCACAATATTTTAATCATTTCTTAAACTTATAAACAATTTATTTTAATTGTTTACACTTTACTAATTAATGCATTTAATCATACTAAAATGCCAAACTCATAAGATTTCATCACCAATAACCAACAACCTCATCAAAAATCAGATATACCATATATAGGATTCCTCAAGCCATAAAATCCTATTTTTCAATTTTGTTACTTCACATAACATATTTAATTTATTTATTCATAACTAGTCCATTTTCATGAAAAATACCAAATCAGTTCCAAAAATATTTCTTTTCCGGATTTAGTATAATATAGTCCCATATTGAATATATATTTTCTCTAAATTTTTAAAATTCATTTACTATTTTTCATATGGTCAAAATCGCCAATATTTAGACATTTATCATAAATTGTACTTTTGTCCAAAAATTCAAATTTATAGTAATATACTTCTGTTATATAGATGTACTCCCAATAAAAATTTTACCAATTTTGAGTTAACCACAAGGAGTTATAAGAGTTTACTTTTAAAATAATTTTTCTCATAAAATCCATAACTCCTAATCTATACATCCAAAAATCGCCATTTTTGGACACAATCAAGAAAACTCATCAAATTATCATTTCAAATTTTTCAGAATTTTTGAAGGTCCAAAAATTACGAAACATGATAAACATAATAACCCTTAAAATCCCTTACCTCAAAAGAGAGAAAGATTTCCGACCGAATATCTTGATGAAAAAGTCAAGGAAACTTGCAATCAATAAGAACTCTCCAAGTATCTAAATACTCACAAAAATACGCTCGAGAATATAGAGAGAGAGAAAACTTCAGCTCGTGTGTGTGATTTTCAATTCTAACTTAAGTCACTTATTTATAGAAAAAAATGCTAGAACGCCAAAAAGGAGACTAAATTAATAAAATAATATTATTTTATTTATTTCTCACTACGCCTACCTTATTAAAATCAACAAAAAAGCACCAATTTGAAAAAAATTCAAAATCCCACATGTTTTTAAAACAAAAAGTGGGTCCCACCCATAATTTTAATAAAAATTATTTTATTTTCCAAAACTTCAATAATTCATAGAAAATAGCCCGTTATCGTAAAAAATACAAATTTTATGTCCATTCCACATGAAATCGAATTTCTACAACTTTGTAGCTTTAAGTTTTTCCAAATTCCAAATGTAAAATATCCAAAATCCATAAACTGGATGATTTTCAACACCGCTTTCAACACCTTTTAAAATTCATAACAAATCATGCGTTAATTTTCAATCTGCTTCAAAATTTGTGGACATATACTCAACTCATATATGTATAATATATCCAAAAATCACAACGATCCAACTACTTGATTAAAATTACAACTCACGCAATAAAGCTTTTAAGAACACCGATTCGAAGTTTTTAATACCTCCAATCCGATAAAATACCGATAAAATACCTCAACATTAATTCCTTCATTTATAACCACATAAATAAATCCATCATTTATATCCACATCAAATAAATATTTCCTTATCATATAAATTAATAATTAATTATTCACAAATAATATTACGTAATCACAATTATGACAACCAGCAGCTCCTGTGAAGAGGGGCTTTCCAATAAGGATTTCTCCTCACCGGGCAAGTAATTAGGTGACCAAACCTCTCCTCGATGTAACTTTCTAGACATTGCCAATAATGCTATCTAATAATATTATTCAAATAATATGAATTATCGATCCGATAATGAGAAATATCAGGCAATGACAATTATCAAACAACAATAATATAAACTATCAACGCAAAGAATTATTGAATCAATAAAATAAAATATTGAATAAGAATTATCGTAATAATTATCGAGTAAAGGCCTTCACGTAAGAATCAATAATTCAAAAATATCGCGCAATACCGCGGTTCTACCGCAACCACGCCAGACATCGTATTTTAACCACTGTGTATTCCAACAAAGGTTAATCAGAATAACTACGCCATTATTTATAAAAAACTCAAACTTGTCGCTTTTCATCCATCCGCTTATTCTCAGCATGGGCCCATAAATAACGACCACATACCATTGCATTTAAATATTCCCCGACAACAAGAATATATTCCAAAAACTAATATTCCCCGATAACAATTTAAAAATGAATATTTTATAACCACTCATGTTTTTTGAAAATTTTATATATATCACCCTTAACTTTAACTTTTTATCAATTTAACCATTTAATAAATATTATAAGAAAATTGAATACTTTTATTTCATAAAATTTTATTACGGTCTTATTACTCCATTCTCTTGCTTATCCCCGCTTAGACTTAACTACATTCTTATTCCCTCAAATAATTATAAAATAAAAAGGTGAGCACAAATAGTTCAATAAATAATATCATAACTAAGATAAATTATATTTATTAAAAGTCAGGGTCTTACAAATATTATTAATTATCTATTAACATATTTTGATAATTGTTAATAATATTGTTAAGATCAAATAATTAATGTAATGAAGGAGAGCCAACTTCAAAAAACAAGTTCCACCAAAAGAGAATAACTTATTATTAGACAATAAATAATAAATGAAACATATTTGTCTCTGCCAAATATTGAAAATCCATCCCCAAATTTAATACGGAGACTAAGATTTTATTGTGAGTGTGTATATACATGTATATATATAATAATTAATGATTCATAACATGTATTTAATTTGGATCAAAAATAGGCATACATTATTTTTATCGTTCAATATAAGAATCAACAATCGAGATTAATTCACGTCCGTTATTTTTAGTAGTGGACGTCAATATTATTTTCAGCGTCATCCGCTACTAATAGTAGCGGACATAACCTGTCGTACGCTACTAATAGTAGCTAACGTGAATTAATCTCGGTCGTTGATTTTTATATTGAACGATAGAAAAATGATGTATGTGTATTTTTAATCCATAATAAATATATATTATGAATTATTTTCTATAAATTATATATACATAGTAAGAGTGGATGTGATGCGGTAATAAGTTTAACTTAAAAACATATGCAAAAACACATGGTATAACGCGTATTTATTATTTCGTAAGAAGGAGAAAAATAAAAATGAAAAGCAAAATTATTTCCAAAAGGTCAGAAAAAGAAATAGCAAGTAGAAAGCAAATCATACAAGTATATTGTAAGTAATAATATTCTTAAAAAGTTTAAAGAGGGATGATGCATGCATCGACGGATCCAAGTAAGGGAAAGGGTGGTCAATTGAACACCCATTAGCTAGTCTTGTTGCAATATTTTTCCTATATACATTTATGTTAAAATGTAAAAAAGAAAATTGACTTAGGTTATATTTATTAAATAATTTTATTTAAAGAAAAAATCTCATTGATTTTTTGTATAATAATATAAATGAGACCGTTCTTAATTTTTCTATCATAATTTCATTATCATGTCCCACTTAAACAATTTAGAAACAAACAATTTCAACAAGTCTCAAATTATATCTTTAATTTTATTGAATTATTTTTTTATTTCGTATTTATGAGTGTGTATATATATATATATATAGCTTATGCCGTACATAATTAAAAAGAAATTAATTTTTTAAATAGTTTAAATTTTTTTCCACTCTTAATAAAAAATTTGTTTCTGTCATTGGATACATGGTCATAGTTGTCATTTGATAATAAAAAGGTCACGTGCTTTATATATATAGTAAATTGATATTTTACATAGTTATTTTAATATTAAAAAAAATGAATCTCATTTTTATATAAGAAAAAAATATATAAAAATATTAAAAATTCACGTAAAGAAGATAGTTGTCAATTGAGTGTTGAGTTGGTACGAACCGCTGACAATCATTGCTTTGAAATATCTTTCTCATATTTTATTTATATTAAAATATAGTTTTATCTTTTTGAATTAAAAAAATTAGTTGATGAATTTCATATTTGTTTTATTCCAAGATTTTCATTTTTATATTCAAAGATATGTTATGTTTTTCCGTACCATAAATAAATAAATATAATCAAAAACAGACAAAAATAAAAAAGAGTAGAAAAAGAATTAGGCAATATCTTAAAATAGGAGGTGAGGAATCAACGGTGTAAAATGAAAGCTCATAAATGAATGAAAAAGCTGTAAACCAACTTGTTCTTTGTTGTTTCTCTATCATATAAAATGAAATTAAAAATAATAGGCTGCCAATGATGGTGACGACCCCATGTTTACAATCCTACGCCCCTTAAATCAACGGTCACTTTCACCTTGGAAATTGGTATTTTTATATTTTTTTTTTGATATTTCTACCTTATCTCTCTGACATTTAGTTCCACTTTAATCAATTTTATATGAAAAAAAATTATATAAAAATATTTAAAAAATAATGTTCCTCTTAAGATATTTTTTTTAAGGGTCCATATTAAATTCTAAAAGTCCTATATTTTTCTCACATATTCATTCGCATTCACTGTCCTCATTCTATTAAATACGGGTCTTTAAACATACATAATTGATAACTAATTATGTGAAATAAAAATAATTTTTTTTATAAAATTTAAAAGATTTTAAAAAATAAAAGATTAATATAAAGAATAAAATAGAAATTATAGTAAAAGTTGAGAGGGTATTTTTGTAAAAGGTAAAAAACTTCAAAAATTTTGTTTACACCAAACCGTTCTCCAGCTTTATATTTTAGATACTCTCTGTTTCAAAATAAATGCGTTACTTTAATTTGTTTTAAATTGAATTGAGACATTATTAAATTATTAAAGTGTTGTGATAACAAAGATATTGCGTCATTAAATATTATTATCAGACAAAAATAGGCTATTTATTAGAAGAAAAATTGCAAGAGACTAATTTTTGTAGACAAAAAGGGTAATAACATAGATACTCATTTGAATATTTAGTTATAAATGAGTAAATATGCCGAATAAAATTTATCATTTAATGTTATTAAAATATTTTAATTTAGTATTTATTTTAGTATTAATGTCTTATGACCTCAAAGAAGAAAGTTTAAGAGTTTAGTCGTTTAAACACACGTGTGTGCATCATTATAATAGTTTTATATTTTACCTAATTAATAAAACAAGTTGAGTAGTTACTCTCACTGTAATTTTGTCAAAACATAATATTTACACTATTTTACTATGTATGTGTTTATTTAGTTTTAATTTTTAATTATGTTAATATGGTTTTTTATGTTATAAATTTATTATTTGACTCAATGTTAAAAAAAAAATTAAATAATTCATTCTCATATGGAGATGTGTCCAAACTGACACATAAATTTTTTAAAAAATATTTTGTTTTCTTTTGATAAAATTAAATGAACGGTCACTTCAATTAAATGAAGTGGTCATTAAATAATTAAAAAAGTAATACTACTACAGTACTACTACTCTAGAATAAAATTGAAAATAAAACATGGTTAATCAAATCATGCTAAAGAATGAAATTGAAGCGAATATTTAGATGTTTAATTAGAGAAAAGTTAGGTAGGGCCCAATTGACAACAAAACAAGAAAAAGATTGGGTTTTGTGTTGCAACTGTCCTTGATAGGACAACCGGAATAATTTATTAAGATGGATCCTTCAATTTTCCCACTCCATAATATAAACAGGCTGGCGTAATTTGCTGACATCATGTTAATTGTTTTTTTATTAGTTTAAATTAAAGATTTACTAATTGACTAATTGCAATTTCAGCATTTATATTAGCTAATTTTATTATGGTTATTGGCACCATGCACATACGATACCAGTAGGTCTAAAAGTTCATGAGCCATGCATGCATGTCAGTATCATTAATTTTAATTAATACTAGTACATTCTTCATCTTGAAAATCAGAGTATATATTAAATTACTAATTTTAATGCAGTCTAATTAAAGATGTAGATGATATACAGGTAATTGTAATCTAATTAATTCATATATATAGTAGTAGTATTAGTAGTATTATATTTTTTGTGAGGTCATCCTTGGATTTCATGGCGGGGCGGGGCGGCGGCTGCGGGGGCATCGATAGTACTATATATTCTAACTGTTAATGGTGTCTCCAGCAGGTAATTATAATGAAGAAGGTGGTAGCTAGTTGTCCAGTTCTATTGAGATTTGTGGTATACAACACAAAGTCTTCTATGTTTCATATGCAAATGATATTTGTACAGTGTTGTTGTACGTACTATTGCTTTAGGCTTTCACTAATAAAATACTACATTTTGCTAGCTTTTGCCCAAAAACAAAAGAGGCAAATTTTATTTAAATTTGTTTTGATGCACGTATAAGAGCATCTTTAACGGTCTTTTCAACCATTTTAGATACTCAAATACATGAGTCACATCAGAAAAATTATTTTCAATAGTCTCTCTAACCTCATTCTCTCTCTTCAAAACTGGTAAATTGACATTAGAAAACATTTATTTTATTTTGCGAGAATCAAAATCATATAAAAAAGCTAAAAATATTTTTTTTGCTTGATGAGTTTGATGTACAACTCATTTTAAAATTTAATATCATTTCTTTTTATTTACTTAAGTTAAATACTGCATTAATTGAATTGAAAAGACTGATGACATACAAAATATTAAAGTAGCAAATAATACTATTCAAATTATCACGTAGGTCAACAAACTTCAATTTAAAGAGTTTTTTTGCTACTACTGTTGGAGATACTCTAATAGTAATAGGATTTGCATATAATACACAATTTGCATTAAAAAAGAAAAAAAAAAAGTTTATTAAGAAGGAGTGGTTATTTCTCTTCATATAATACAGTAGTAATTATAGATAGATAAGAGTACTAGAACCACAGATTAATTAATCATGGGACTAGCAACTTGAAGCAAGTCCAAAATAGTTAAATTGCCCATAAATTTATTGTTTTGGGGGTAAATTACAGTCCAAATGCATGCATGCATGTATGTATGCATAAACTGCGGTAAGTGAATAGTGAATTATATTTAATTAGGGAAGCCGACAACAACCACTGCTTGAAGATCTATCAAATGCTCACGTCTCGATCACTTTAATATATTCTTCTAGTCTTCCAATATTATTAACTAACGGCTGATGATGAAGGAGATGCATTGCATGGTAGGGCTGGGCAGGCAGCACCAGCACCACTTTGTAATGTAGACATGCTATCCGTTTTGAACCGTACGTGAATGTAACCATATAATTAATAATTTTGTAAACAAATCTCACCAATTTTATACTAATTAATACACACCGCTTAAGCACGCACGAACACATTAGATCACACCCACACTCGTGCTTTAAAAACGCTCGATCAGACTGTATATATATATATAGTAGTGATTCATATCAAACGGTTGATATAAACACTATTTCAGCAAATATATCTTATTACACTGTTAATCCAGATATCTAACAACTCAAATGGGACTTGGCCAATGGCCGCAACTCTTAGTAGCAGCCAGGAGAAATGTTTAAAATATCACATCTTAGTTAAATTTAAATAGTTTCAATGTATAAATAATTTCTTGAGTAATAAAATTTAACATTGTTAACTATATATAATGTATTTAATTTATAAATAATTTTTTAAGTGATAAAATTTAAAATTGTCAAATATATTTAATGTATTTATTTGTATGAATAATTTTTTAAGTAATAAAATTTAATATTGTCAATTATATTTAATATATTTATTTTTATAAAATATGTGTATAAATAATTTCTTATGTAATTAAATTTTTTGACAAATATTAGGACTCTTATCGTAAAATAGAGGGAGTATTAAATTATGTTGCTCAGGGTATGATACAATTAATTCAGCATGGAGTAGCTTGTATAAGATAAGTGAAAACTAGTATTAATTATTTTGGAAGTGGGAGAGGGAGAGGGAGAGTATTTGAATACAAATATTTGACTGTATTAAGATAGGAAGGAATTACCAGTGACCCATTTATATAGTGAATTAAATAGTTATGTATGTCCCTCGCTCCTTTTTGGAAATTCTTTTCAACTAATGTACATGGTATGTCTGCTTCATTTTCAATAATTGGGTATAAAGTCATCTTCTTCTTTAATTTCATGTTGTTATTATTGTTGTTGTTATTTGCGTTATTGGTTTCTATTGTTTGTCCAGAAATGCACAAGCAGCAAGCATGACTCTTTCCATGCAGATACCTAGCTAGCAAGATAAACAATATGAGATTAAAAATGATAATTAAGCAGCTATATATATATATACACACACACACTACATACTGAAATAGTCCCATCAAGATAAGAAATCACATGGCATATGCAGTGAGTATCTGATAAATTAATTCATTCTTGTTTAGGCAGGTCAGAAGTTCCATCATTAAGTATATACTCTTACATTTCAATTTCATATACATATATATCTATATATTATCTATGTACGCACATACATACCTACATGTGGAAAAAATTCACGTCCAATATTGGTTTTAATTAACCAATAGTTTGCCAACTATATATCAATACTTATTTAAAAGTGCGTGTATATATATATATATATATATATATATATATATATATATATATATATATATATGGAGATTAATTTTAATTAATTAAAAAATAATGAGTTGACTGGGTTGGTCATCACACGTAATGTAATCAACATCTGAGCTAATCAGTAATTCATGTACGTTGAGTTGATTTGAATAATTCATTATATATATCTGACTTGCATGCATGAATTTTCTTGATTAAAAGAGTAAGTCATTTGCGTACATGTAAGAAGTAGTGAAGAGTCCCAAATACTGTGCCTATTTTTCTAAAACATATTTATGACACATACACATGATTGATTCCCTTTAAAAAAGGCCATGCCATATGCATAAAAAACAATACAATCAAGGTCAGATCGATTCATGAGAATTTGGGCGTAATGAATTTTATCAAATAGTAAATCATCAATAACAACGCAATATTGCTTGATGAAGTGGTACTCGTTTTATTACTACGATTAACTTAATCTTTATTGTAAATTCAATACTATCATCATTTTAATCACAATTTGTAATACTTTATGTTATAGGCCATGCTTTATCGTAAGTATTTTATATCGGATAAATTCAAGAGTGTAAATAAGTTAATAAATATGTTAGAGCATTAACGCTCATAATTCGATGGACCCAAGTATCAAGTCATCACTCCATGGTGGGTTGCAAGTCAACTGTTACTCAATCGATCGATGAAACAAATAAAGTTAAGTCAAATGAAGCATAAGGAGATCACTCACGCCATGAAATATGATTTGAGTAGAATAATCGTGCATGTACATTAATATTTCACTCGAATTGAATTATACCATTTCGATCTAAACTCATCTGCACAACCGTGTTGTGCGAATATTAGTTACGAGTAACATTGGTTGTGGATCTTGGTAATTTCAGTTCCAGTACTCCAATGAGAAAATGTTCCTCAACTTCATTTCAATCCCATTGAATTTATGGAAATATAATATTTCCGAAAATATATAGAACACCCATAGCATCATCATTAGGATAAATCTCACCGTCCATTATATCATTTTTAATTTCAAAGGAAAAAAAATTACTTTCTCTCACTCTTAGATACTCCTTCGTTCTTCCTCCTTCCGAGCTCGCTCTCCTGCGTCTTCCATTATTTAGGGCCGACAATCTCTCATTCCTTTTGTACGTAGTGCCGGAGACACAAGACACAGCTAGTATATATATATATATATATATATATATATATATATATATATATATATATATATATATATATGATCAAGATTCATAAGAATCGATTCTTTGTGAAAGAACCTAAAAATCAAGACACAATAATTTATAGTGACGAAAATAATTAAAATAGAACGTCTCATTTTAATTATTCTAGCCGCTACAAGTCTACGAGCTGTAGCGGCTGGAGTAACTTTGGCACTTGGTAATACCATTGTGGGTTAAATTTCTCCTTGTGCGTGGCATGTGAGACTTTACTTATTTAATACTTGGTAATACTATTGTGGGTTAAGCTAGTAGAAATGACATAATTTAATAAAACATCCAATAGAAAGGCTTTTTTGTTTTATTTTTTTGAATTTATATTTTATAAAATTGTACTTATTTTTTCAAAAAATGAAAATTTTTCTAGTTTTTCAAAAATGAATTATATTTTATTAGTTTTATTAAGGAGAAATAATTATTAATTATGAAATATAAAAAATTCATAAACAAATTGAATTAGTTTTTTAAATAATTTAATAAAAAAAAACAAATTCATAATAAAACTAATAAGGAGAAAAACTAATAAAACTAATATAAATAAAACTAATTATTAGTAAAGTTTTATAAAATATAAATTCATAGTAAAAATGACATAATTTAATAAAAAATAATTCAATTTTTTTAAAAAAAAAATTATAAAGTTTAAAAACACTTATTATTTTTAAGAAAAAACTAGAAAATTTTTCATTTTTTGAAAAAATAAGTACAATTTTATAAAATATAAATTCAAAAAAATAAAACAAAAAACCCGTTCTATTGGATGTTTATTAAATTATGTCATTTTTACTAACTTAACCCACAGTAGTATTACCAAGTATTTAATAAGTAAAGTCCCACATGTCACGCACAAGGAGAAATTTAACCCACAATAGTATTATCAAGTGTCAAAGTTACTCCAGCCGCTACAAATTATTGTGTTTATTTTTTGAATTGCTCTCAGTAATCGGTTTTCATGTGGTCTCATATATATATATATATATATATATATATATATATATTTGGTGAAATGAGATCCACCCATATCATATATCATCCTAAGTTAGCAACTTTGGAGATCATGTTTGGTAGGAAAAATTAATTCTGTCAGATGAAGATGTCTATTGTCATGTTCTATATATATATATATATATATATATATATATATATATATATATATTGCCATGTAAAAAACATGTTGCAGAGGTGGTCAAGTTGTATATATAGTACAAATATATAACCATCAGGATATATTCCATCCATGTGGACCTAATTAATTAGATCTACCATGATAAGAATATCCTTCTCTAAAGATATATACCATGCAAGGGATACCATTTACAAGCTTAATTAATTTGAATGATAATAACTTAAATATTTAATCTTCCCCTCGATTAAAGTCTTATCCCTTTAGCGAAAAGAAGCTACGAAAGTATATATATATATATATATTACGTATACAATTAAAGGGTGAACTACGGATAGATATATGTATAGTAATAGGTAAACAATTAAATCTTATATATATCCCAACAGTTCGCCAAACTGTTTAGTAGATGATATTAATTTACACTAGTCAGTCCACCAAATTATTTAAAGAACAGGCTAGTTATAATCATTATTTGTCAAACTGTTTTACAAATTGTTGGTTATTAGCTGACTGTCCGTCGCTATGAATAATATTCACTCTATAATTAATGTTTATATATTTATATAATTAATTAATTAACTAATGTTAGTTTAATTAGTATATATGTAGATTGTTTGGAGTTCTTTCTAACAACTTAATTTCCAAGTGAGTTTAGTCAGAGTGATGGAGAGTTGGAGGTAGATCAGATGGTTTTCACGTGCATGCATGGTGCCCCAAATGTATAAAATTTGGAATTTGGACAGAGACATGCAGACACCAATGCCACGCCAGTCTCCTTATCTTAATTCTCATCCCCTTAATTTCTTCCTCTCCCACCCATATATATATTTTTACATACATACATATAAATTAAATTAAGGCATTTGATTTTATTTTTATTTTGATATATATAGATATCTCTCTCTCTCTCTCTCTCTCTCTTTCTCTTTCTCTTTCAATAATTACTTCATTTGTTTTCTACTTCTTGACAAATTAATGCATTCGATCCTTCCCAAAAGCAAGTTTTATATATATATATATATATATATATATATATATATATATATATATATATATCGTTGGGTTTCAAAAATCGACCAAGCGTGCGGACTAACAAATGCACCAATCAAAAAAGCACGCAGTCATTTGAAAGATCCGGGTCAAAATGAAAGAAACATAACTCGGACGACTGAGAACAGAAAGAAGACTCCCCTCCTTCTCTTAGTCTTTCAATTCGTAGAGATCGAAAACCCCTCCTTCTCTCTTTCTCTTCCAATTTGTAGAGAACAAAACCCGGACGACTGAAAACCCTCTCTTCCATTCGCGACTAAACAAGGTAGATTCGAGAAGTCCCTTACGACTGAGAACGGAACAAAGCACCTTTGAAGCTAGGGTTTGCAAATCGTAAGGTCAGTGAGATTCTCTCCCCTAAAATTTCTGATATCACCGAACTTTGATAGTTTTAAACAGAGTTTTTCTCAATATTTGATTAATTAGAGTTGTTTATTGGATTGTGACTGATTGGGTGTCTGCTATGAAGCAAGTTAACTGTTATGAAGCATTAAAATAGGGGCAAATTTCTGTTTTTCTCTTTTTTAATTCAATAGTACTATTTTCTTACTTTGTTGCTTGCACAACTCAAAACCCAAAAAAAAAAGTTTCTACTTAAGATTTTTCGTCAAACTTCTGGAACCTCTAATTGCTTAAACCTATCCTGCATCTTCTATGCTAATTTTTTTTTTTTGTGTGCATAAATTTGGTGTATTTATAGCACACATTGTTAAGTTTATATAGTTTGAGAAATTTGGTTTTCACAATTTTATCATATTCTGAAAAGTTAATTACCAAATTTGATCATTATAGGTTTTAATCTCTCATGGATAACGTGGAAGCAAAGTATGGGATGGGATAAAATTTAGAACGAGAAGAAGGGGGGGGAATGTAGACTTTGAATTAGAGAGTGGGCTAAATGTGGAACCTAGTGTTGAGTTAGATCCTAAATTTTTAGATAATTTGTATAATCCTCAAGAAGACAAGAATCAAACCAAAAATAGTCAAGAATTTCAAACAATAGATGATGCTTTTAGTTTCTACGATGCATATGCAAAGAGAAAGGGCTTTAGTGTTCAAATTGGTTTGAAAAAAAAGAGACGGGAAGTAGTGAGATCATAAGGAAAGAGTTTGTTTATTGAAATGGGGGAATGCTACAACAAAGAGCTTAACATCGAGGCAACAAGCGCTAGGGATCAATTAAAGAGGGTTGTAAAGCAAAACTTCTATCAGTGATGACACCTTCGTGACTTATATGTTGTTAGATATTTGTTGAGGTCATCATTGTCACCCATTAACAACTCCACAAAATACACATTTTTTGCGATCTCAAAGAATATATCAACTCGCTAAAAGGCCCTAACTCAATGCATTTTCAGATGGTAAATATACCATCGCATCAACAATTCAATTTGCTTTTGGAGTCTGAATCGGGGGGTTGAGAATATTGGTTGACAAGAAAAGAGATTTGTATAATCTCGAAAGAGATAAAGCATGAATTGATTCAATAATTGTTGCGCTGATATTTTATATTATTGTTGTTTCAATAATTGTCATCAGATAAGATTTCCCATTATCGATCAATAATTCATATTATTTGAATAATATTATTAGATAAAGATTAATGGCAATATCTAGAAAGTTCTCACAAGGAGAGGTTTGGTCACCTAATCGAGCGCCAAGAAGGAGAAATTTTTATCTGAAAGCCCCTCTTCCCGGAACCGCTTCTTGTCATTATTGTTGCGATTCTCAATAATATTATTTGTGAATAATTAATTATTAATTTATATGATAAAGAAATATTTATTTGATGTGGATATAAATGATGGATTTATTTATGTGGTTATAAATGAAGGAATTAATGTTAAGGTGTTTTATCAGTATTTTATCGGATTGGAGGTATTAAAAACTCAAATCGGTGTTCCTAAAACTTTTTTGTATGAGTTGTAATTTTAACCGTTGGATCGTTGTGATTTTTGGATATGTTATACATATATGAGTTGAGTATATGTCCACAAATTTGAACCGTTGAAAATTAACGCATGATTTGTTATGAATTTTAAAAGGTGTTGAAACGGTGTTGAAAATCGTCCGTTTGTGGATTTTGGATATTTTCTGTTTGGAATTTGGAAAAACTCAAAGCTACAAAGTTGTAGAGAATTCGATTTCATGCGGAATGGATATAAAATTCGTATTTTTCTGATATACGGGCTATTTTCTATGAATTATTGAAGTTTCAAAAAATAAAATAATTTTTATTAAATTTGGGTGGGACCCAATTTGGTTGGTGTAGAAAAAAAATGTGCTGAATATTTTTCAATGGTGGCTGCTCACTTGTTCAACAAGGATGGCGTAGAAGGGAGATAAATAAATAATATTATTTTATTAATTTAGTCTCCTTTCATGCTTCTAAAGATTTTTCTATAAATAGGCACTTAAATTAGAATTGAAAATCACACCAGAAACTGAAGTTTTCTCTCTCTATATTCTCGAGCGTATTTTTGTGAGTATTTAGATACTTTGAGAGTTGCTATTCAATGCAAGTTTCCTTCGATTTTTCATCCGACATTCCTATTGTAAGATCGCTTTTTTGAGGTAAGGGATTTTAAGGGTTATTATGTTTTTCAGTTTCAGATTTTTTCAACCTTCAAAATTTCTGGAAAAATTTGAAATGATAATTTGATGAGTTTCTAGATTGTGTCCAAAATGGCGATTTTGGATGTATAGATTATGAGTTATGAATTTTATGGGAAAAGACTATTTCAAAAGTAAACCCTTATAACTCCTTGTGGTTAACTCCAAAATTGGTGAAATTTTTATTGGGAGTACATCTATATAACATCAAGATATTCTGTAAATTTTGGAATTTTTGGACAAAAGTACAATTTATGATAAATGTCTAAATATTCTAAGCTTTTGGCCATGTGAAATATAGTAAATGAATTTTAAAAATTCGAGAAAAATATATGTTCAATATGGGACTATATTATGCTAAATCCCGTAAAAGAAATATTTTTGAACCGATTTGGTATTTTTCATGAAAATAGACTAGTTATGAATAAATAAATTAAATATGTTATGTGAAGTAACAAAATTGAAAAATAGGATTTTATGGCTTGGGAATCCTATATATGGTATATATGCATTTTTGATGAGGTTGTTGGTTATCGGTGATGAAATCATATGAGTTTGGCATTTTAGTATGATTAAATGCATTAATTAGTAAAGTGTAAACAATTAAAATAAATTGTTTATAAGTTTAAGAAATGATTAAAATATTGTGGTAGTATTAATAATATTAGATTATGAGATTATTAAGTGATTTATAACATTTGGATTAAGGTGTTATGAAATCATTGATTTATGAATCTTACTCTTGAAATTAAATGCATTTGTTGATCGTATTGTTTTTATTATCATATATAACATTTTATAATCCCTAAAGATGAAACTTCTTTTGACTTAAGTGTAAAGATGGGTAGATTATTGGTATGATCGTGACTATGGGTTCTCTTTTTGGCCAAGAAAGGCAAAGATGAATTGTTGACCGGTATGATCATTACCATCAATTAACAATTGAATATTTTTAGCTTAAGTGCAAAAGGTGAATTGATCAACATGGTTATAATTATTGTTTATATAATTCTAAAATGATTATATATTTCTTTCGAGATATGAATATCTTTGGCCCAGTAGTAAAAAGATGAATTGTTGATGAATATCTTTGGCGTGTAAGTACAAAGATGACTTGTTGTTGAATATCTTTGGCCCGTAGTGCAAAGATGACCTGTTGTTGAATATCTTTGGCCCGTAGTGCAAAGATGACATGTTGCTGAATATCTTTGGCATATAGTGAAAAGATGAACTGTTAATGAATATCTTTGGCCCGTAGTGTAAAGATGAACTTATTAGTATGATTATGAACAGGAACTGTGATTTGGTATAACCATGATCTTTGATGTTTCAGGTAAAGACAGGTGATGTAAATTATCTTCGTCTTGGATGAGAAAAGAAATTTGAAACCACAAATATGATTATGAGTTATTCATATGATTGTGGGACGAACTGCTGATTGATGTTACGGTGGATAAAACATTATTGATGGACTTTTAACATGTAGAAGATAATAGACATTATGGTCTATTCGACTCTTTTAATGGATCGTTTGCTCACCGCAACTATGGTTGAAAAGTTTTATCATCTACCATATGTTCTAAATCTCCGATTTATTACTAATGAAGGCTATTGATAATTTAATTATCTTTAGTCATCATATTCTTTATCGAAGCTAGTTGTGCTCACCCTTTTTGCTTCACAATTCCTTTCTGTGTAATAAGAGTGTAAATGGGTCGAAATGGGATAATGAGGGGAATAAAGTGGTGGTCCAAGACTATCAAAGTTTCTCAACACATTATAAAATGGCATGACATACAATATATAATTGTATCGAGGACTCTAAGATGTGTGTGTCGATATTATACGTCACTTAATAATTGATTTTGGTGAACAACAATAAGGTGAGTGAACCCAACTTTGGAAGGGTGTTTTACACTATCATACAAGATGTCTAATGACATACAATCTCATGTTATCATAAGAAAGGGTCAGGCACATCCACTTGCCGAGTATATCTACGAGCACTACCTATATGATCTTGGAGTTGGGTCGAAACATAGTGTTCAATCGTAGACGGTGGAGATAGTTATATGTCAAGAGAAGACTCACCATTGGAAGGAACATGATAGTAATCTTCTCATTTTTCTTAGGGGTATATTGGATCAACCATTGATAATTCTCTGGACATATGATATTTATTATAACTTAGATTCATGGCCTCCTATGTACGAAGGTTTCCTTGAGCACTTTCTAAAGATTTTAATTTCTAAAACAGTTCTAGATTGTACCTTTATGTAAGGTATCACTGTGAGGTGCTGTCCATAGTTGGGACATGAGTTACAGTTGGTATTAAAACTCACAGTATATGTGTTATTGTATTTTGCACGACAATTCTAGTAATAAAGTTGTAGTTGTTTTCTGTACCATGTATTTGGCGACTCAGAATAGGTTGGATGGATTGGACCTATTTTGGGGGCATCACAGAGACCATAGATTCATTTGTTTGGCTGTTCAACCAATTTTTGGAAGCCATGTCAAGTGATGCCCCTAAGATGATCATTACTGATCAAGATCCTGCTATGACAAATGCAATTTCACAAACTCTACCAACAACATTTCATAGATATTGTAGTTGGCACATTTTAACTAAATTTTCTGAGAAGATAGATTCAGTTAAATACAATGCTTACTATAAGGAGTTTTCAAATCAGATATGGAAATCGAGAGATTAAGGAAGAGTTTGATTTGAAATGGATAGAGTTGGTTGAGAAGAGTGGGTTAAATGACAACAAATGGCTACAATTAATGTATCAAATTAAGTGCTAAATGGGTGCCTTGATATATGAATCATGTTTTCTCTACCGAATGTCAAGTAGCCAACGAAATTGAAAGCTCTCACTCATTCTTCAAAAAATATGTTTCAAAAAATAATTCATTGGTGGATTTTATGATTCATTTGGTAGGGACTTGAGCGTAACGTCATGAAGAATTATCATGCGGATCACAAAGACATGATTGAGAAGCCTAAAATGTAAATGCTTCACGAGTTTTTGGTGCATATGGTTGATATCTATACACATGAAATATTTTTTAAATTTTAGGATGAGATGTAGGAGAGCTTGACTTTTAAATTTGAGCTTATAGATGAGGATGAAGATCACTGTGTGTACAACATTGCAAGAAAAAATGGCGGTAATTATGTAAGACCCCGGATTTTATGAAATAAAAGTATTCAATTTTTCTTATAATTATTATTCAGTAAATGGTTAAATTGATAAAAGTTTAAAGTTAAGGGTGATATATATATAAAATTTTCAAAAATACACAAGTGGTTATAAAATACTCATTTCTGTCGGGGAATATTCGTTTGGTCGTGGAATATTCTTGTTGTCGGGGAATATTCGTGATGCGACCAAGCAGCCGAGCTATTCGTGGGCTCCATAATGTAATAATCATTAGATGAAGAAAACGACAAGTTTGAGTTTTTATAAATAATGGCGTGTAGTTATTCTCATTAACACTTGTTGGACAAAAAATATAATTTATGATAAATGTCTAAATATTCTAGCTTTTTGACCATGTGAAATATAGTAAATGAATTTTAAAATTCCGAGAAAAATATATGTTCAATATGGGACTATATTATGCTAAATCCCAGAAAAGAAATATTTTTGGAACTGATTTGGTATTTTTCATGAAAATGGACTAGTTATGAATAAATAAATTAAATATGTTATGTGAAGTAACAAAATTAAAAAATAGGATTTTATGGCTTGGGAATCCTATATATGGTATATGCAGATTTTTGATGAGGTTGTTGGTTATTGGTGATGAAATCTTATGAGTTTGGCATTTTAGTATGATTAAATGCATTAATTAGTAAAGTGTAAACAATTAAAATAAATTATTTATAAGTTTAAGAAATGATTAAAATATTGTGGTAGTATTAATAATATTAGATTATGAGATTATTAAGTGATTTATAATATTTGGATTAAGGTGTTATGAAATCATTGAGTTATGAATCTTACTTTTGAAATTAAATGCAAGTTGTTGATCGTATTGTTTTTATTATCATATATAACATTTTATAATCCCAATGATGAAATTTCTCTTTGACTTAAGTGTAAAGATGGGTAGATTATTGGTATAATCGTGACTATGGGTTCTCTTTTGGCCAAGAAGCAAAAAGATGAATTGTTAACTGGTATGATCATGACCACTGAATTTATAATTGAATATTTTTAGCTTATGTGCAAAGGTGAATTGATCAACATGGTTATAATTATTGTTTATATAAATTCTGAAATGATTATATATTTCTTTGAGATATGAATATATTTGGCCTGTAGTGCAAAGATGACCTGTTGTTGAATATCTTTGGCCCGTAGTGCAAAAATGACTTGTTGTTGAATATCTTTGGCCTGTAGTGCAAAGATGAACTTATTAGTATGATTATGAATAGGAACTGTGATTTGGTATAATCATGATCTTTGATGTTTCAGGTAAAGACAGGTGATGAAAATTATCTTCGTCCTGGATGAGAAGAGGAATTTAGAATCACAATTATGATTATGAGTTATTTATCTAATTGTGAAAAAGAACTGTTGATTGATGTTACATGGATAAAACATTGTTGGTGGACTTTTAACATGGAGAAGATAATAGACCTTAGAGTTTATTTGACTCTTCTAATGGATTGCTCGTTCCGCTGCAACTATGGTTGAAAAGTTTTATCATTTATCATATATTCTAAATCTCTGATTTATTACTGATGAAGGCTATTGATAATTTAATTATCTTTAGTTATGATATTCTTTACTGGGCTATTTGTGCTCACCCTTTTGTTTCACAATTCCTTTCTGTGCAATAAGAAGTGTATTGGAATTGACGAGGGATAACAGGGAAATAGAATCTGGTCTATAGTTGTTGAGGTTCTCCCTAAATAGTATGGAAATAATTTTATTGAGAACTTTAGATAAGTGTGTCGTATTGTATACGCTATTTGATATTTAATTTTGGTGAACCTAATAATAGGGTGAAAGCGAACCCAACTTTGGAAGGGTGTTTTGTCACTATCATACAAGATGTCTAATGACATACAACCTCGTGTAATCATAAGACAGGGTTGTGCACATCCACTAACTGAGTATATCTACGAGTACTATCTATATGATCTTGGAGTTTGGTTGAAACATAATGTTCAATCGTAGACGGTGGAGATAGTTATATGTCAAGAGAAGACTCACCATTGGAAGGAACATGATAGTAATCTTTTTATTTTTCTTTGGGGTCTATTGGATCAACCAAGGATAATTCTCTGGACATATGATATCTTTCATAACTTAAATTCCTTGAGCACTTCCCAAAGATTTTAATTTCTAAAACAGTTCTAGATTATACCTTTATGTAAGGTATCACTGTGAGGTGCTGTCCATAGTTGGGATATGAGTCACAGTTGGTATTAAAACTCACAGTATATGTGTTGTTGTATTTTGCACGACAATTCTAGTAATAAAGTTGTAGTTATTTTCTGTACCATGTATTTGGCGACTCAGAATAGGTTGGATGGATTGGACCTATTTTGGGGGCGTCACAAATTATCCATTGCGACAAATTCATTATGACAAGGTTAAGGATTTTTCTTCATGTACTTGCAAAAAATTTGAGAGCATGGGAATTCCTTGTAGACACGTGTTGGGATATTTGCAGAAAATGCATGATTATGATAGATTGCCAAGTCAATACATTTTGAGTAGATGGACAAAAATAGTAAAATATGGGGTAATCGTTCATGATAGTGGCATTGAGATAACTGATAACAGGTCATATATATTGAAGCGGAGTCAATTAATGCAACTAGCCTTAGATATGGTTGACAAGGCCCTTACTAGCAAAGAAGCAACTAAGGTCTATATTGATGCTTTGAGTGGTGCACATGATAAAATTAATCAAATGATTAGTTGTGGTACAAGTTTTGTTAATACTGAAGAAAGAAGTCAAATTTCAAGTGTAGTTGCTTCAGGGAGTGGGGGTAGCAACTACTACAACGAACCGAGTCAAGTGCGTGCAAAGGGTTGTGGTATGAGGCTTAAGGGAGGGAAAGAGAAAGCATTAGGGGGACCAAAAAAATCTAAAGCTAGACGGTGTAATAGGTGTGGTTTGGTTGGCCAAACACACGACAAAAGAAATTATCCCATGCTTACAAATCGGTAAGAAATTTATAAATTTTGCATTTATTTTCATAGTTTTGAAGTTGTATCTAATTGTGCTTATTATATGTCATTTTTGTTGCAGGTATTCACCTTGTCATGACGGCGCAACTCCCAACCCAAGTGTAGATAATGATAGTTATTCATCTCTAGGTGATTGTAAAAATCCTCTTTTAAAGGATATTTTCATTATAGAGTTTTCAACTAACATTTTGCTTTTTCATTTCAAGATGAGATTTGTGGTGCTAAACTTGATGCTTTTCACAGTGCCTCTAGCTATGTTGCAATATATAAACATGATGCTGTGTTTCTACTCTCTCATATTTTGGAATGGACTGTATTATGTATTTTTAAGTACTTTGTATGATTGCAAAGCGTTGGATCGCATTCTAATACATGTATAAGTACTTTATAAGTTTTTTAAGGTGGAATGGATCGCAGAGCATTGAATATTTTTAAGTTTGTAAGGTTATGCGGAGCGGAGGAGTATTTTTATAAGTTTGTTACTACCTTTGATTCAAATTTTTTTATAAGTGTAGATTTATATACATGTATCATAGTTTCGGGATTTAAACACTCTGTGTTGCTAGTGTGATTTGAATGGCTGGGTTTGTAATTAGTAGTGTAGTGAAAATAATAAGTAGTTGCATCTCTTTTTCGTAAATTATGCCATTAAGCCATTAAGCACAAAAATATGTCGACACCAACAAGCCGATGTCAATAAATAAAATAGAAATCAGCCTTTGGGCACCTAAACATGAACGCGAAGCAGGAAAATTCTTGCAACATACCAACATACTTCTGCAATACCAACATACTGGCGCTATCCAACAATTACACATGCATGTGATCAACACAACACACTGTGAAGAACATTTGGCAGCCTGCACTCTATCAACTCATAAGAATTTTAGCAACATTACATGCAAAGGTTTCATATAATCCAGATTTAGAACATAGTAATTTTCATACCATAGATCCACCAATCTCATACATAACGTGTATAACAACAACACCGCATATATAACATTCACAATTATGACAAATTGTTGAGTTAGTTGCAATTGACGCATTTCAATCTTCATCATCGCTAATTCGTTGGAGTCGTTAGTATTCGTTGGATGAGTTGTTACATTTAAACGCGCTCGGATGTGTCCATCTCGCAACCTCCTTGATTATGCAACACTCGAACATATTCGCTACACCAAATGATGAAGTTACCACATTCTTTGCGTATATTTTGGGACACAATAAATTTATTCACTTGTGTAAAAGGAACAAATATACAAAATTGCAATACATAAATACATACCATTATTTCTTCGATGAACTTAATCAATTATCAACTAACCGCATGCGCACACTTTCGCACAAGAATAATATAAAAGTGCGGGTTTCCTCCGATGTGTGATTCGACTATTGTAAGACTCATTTACAAGCAACAATTATAAGGATATAAATAAATATTTCAATAATTAGACAAAAGTTGAATAACAAAATAAATTAGAACAATAAAAACTAATTAAGGATTTTATCAGTATCGGAAAATTTGTCCACAAAGGACCTGCAGCTTAAGGAAGAAAGTTCTTCATGGTTGAGCTACAACACAATATAAAGGTATAAACATGAGGGAGGCTCCTAAGAAAGTATATAACACAGATCAGGGTTCCAGAATATAATTGCTCAAAAAGGGTTCTAGAGCTGCTAATAGGGTCTCAAATATCAATACTGTTTTCTTTTTCTCTTTTTCGTTCTTAAAAGTTTTTCAAGTTAACTACTCAAACTTTTAGACCATACTCTGATTTTATTTGTAGGAATTGGTGATCAAACTGATACTATCTATATTCAGCTTGAAGGTGAGGAACACAAAAATTACAGGAACATAGACTCCTCCATACACTTAAAAATAATAATCTAAAAGAGTATGGAAACATAACAAAGTGACTGGGATTCTAATTTTTTTAAGCGTAAACCAATTAAGCAAAGCGATACCTTTTTGAGAGAAAAAAAAAACCTAGACTTCAAGATCTGTGTAATTCGCTCTACCTGTTGTGAAAAAAGGATAGTTTTCGAGGGTTTCATATGAATGTAATTGAGAGAATCGCCCCTTTGCTTTAGCTCTGTGAAATCCGTTTGCTTCAGATCTGTGAAATTCGTCCCATCCTCTCTTACTCGAACATGCGTGAATCTAGTGAGAATCGCCCCTTTGCTTATGAAATTCGTTTGTATCGCCCCTTTGCTTTAGCTTTGAGAGAATCACCCCTTCGCGAGAGTTTTTTCAAGGGTTTCATTTGGAAATGGTCTCTTTGAATCGACCCGGATAATACTTTTGACCTGCGTGTTCCCTTTAGTCCATCAAATGGTCCGTTCAAATGGTCCGCCTAAGATCACCGTGTGTATATATATATATATATATATATATATATATATATATATATATATATATATATTGCCTAGCTTGTAGTATATATGTACATGCATATAACTGGAAAATAACTACAACTCATATTAATTATTTTGTTTTCATAGAGATATATATACATGGTAGCGCAAAAAAATGTTGTAATATCATTTTCTTTGTAAATTGTGAGAAAATATAATACTTTCTTTTTTGAGTTTTATACATTTTTCTTGATTTTTTTAACCTCCAATCTCCAATTCATAAATGTAACTAGATACTCCATGTAATCCATATATAAAAGGGTCTCGTTTATATCTATAAAAAAATTGTTTCAAAAAAAAAAAAACTCATTCATTTGATGATATATAGTATAACATGACACAATTTCTTCATATTTACCCATCATAATTTTATTACTATCTCATCACTACTAAAAGATACACGCTATATAAATTTAATTAGAAATAAATACGAAACAAAAAATGTATCCTTAAATTCTGAAAATTTTGCATATGATATTCTTTTAATGGAAAGCTAGCAATGAGTACCATCATATCCATACTATTTTGTAATATAAAAAATTTAGTCTTCAAGTTTTTTTATTGATGAAAAAATCATTCAAGAATATAACAAAAATATCTAAGTTATACAAATTTTTGTATTTTATTTTAAAAAAAAATTAAGACCAGCGTTATATTACCTTTGACTAAAACTAATATAACTTGTATTACATCTGTTTTAAAATTAGAGATATAATTTAATTTTTGAGATCAAACAACTGTATATTAAATTTTAAAATTTGTATGATCCGTAAAAGTTTAGAATAATATAAAATTTGTGATTAATAATTTTTGTTATATATTATACAATTATAATTATTTATCAACTAAAATTAAATAAAATTACATTAAATTTAAAATTTTATATGTCTTCGTTTGACCTCAAAAGTCAAATTGTGTTCCTAATCGCTTGAAGTCATTTTCCAACACGCAAGTCGTCACTTTAGCCGACCGGCTATCTATCTTAACTGGGCCAACTTTGACTCCGACCGATCTTCATGGCCATTCACCTCCATACAACTTACTCCATATACTACTTAATTACTATCATCACCAACTTTAATTAGTTCAGCCCTACTGGATTTTTTTTCTGTCTTTTTATAATTCTTTTCGATATGAAACTATTCCAAAATAATACCATCATTCATCAAATAAATAATCAAATTATTTTAGCTGTTATATAAATGAATCGTCTCTTCACTTAATATAAGCTACTTTTAAGTTAGATACTTTAACATACATAATATCAGAGTTTTCTACTCAACTTATGCCCAATAGTTTTTTTTTCATTTCCCATTTTATTCAAAAATAAAAAATATATCTATAATTTCTTAAAATAGACTGACGATGGTAATCTATATAATCATCTATATATATATATTATATAATAAATAAGATATTAAAATAATTTTTTTTTATAAAAAATATACCCGTATTTTGCGCAGGACACTAGTATAATTAAATTTTTAACAATAGTGATACTATAGTAAAGAAAGAATTGAATCCTTTAACAAGTCCCGTGAGCTGTAACATGGGCCAACTATGGGCCAGGGGATGCATCACAGGCTTACAGCCTACAACTTCAGCCCAAAAAAATAAATTAAAAGAAAATAGAAAACCAATAAATGGCGGGAAACAACTCGGCAGCGCTTACATCTTTCCCGCGTCCAAAACAATTCTCCCTCCTCTCGAATCTACTGGCATATAAACACCCGCCTTTGCAACACTAAATCTCACTCATCGTTTCAGAGATCTTTACCGCTTTAAAAGTTTTAAAATGTCGACGATTGTTGCACGTAATTCATCTCCGATTGCCGTCGAGGTCCAATCCAATGTTAACTCTAGTCCTCAAAAACGAATACTGAGGTCAGATTCGGCTACGCAAGGCAGTCCGATGAAGTTGAAATCTCCTCGCCGCTGCATCAATGATAGCCCAAGTACTCCAGCAAAAGTGAGTTCTGTAACTAATTTTCCGAGTAGATTTTTGAATTTTGTTGATTTTCTTATTGTATGCGATAATTTCTTAGAGTGAATTTAGATTTGATGTTCTCGTTTCGAATAGGGAATTGAGAAAGATTTGACCGCGGGATTCATGAAAAAATCACCGGTGAATAAGTTGTCAGATAGCTTTCTGGATAAACCACTATGGAATCCAACTGGTAAGTATATTTTTTAAACTTATTACAATTTCATTGATTATTGGAAACTAATAGATGCAAAGGCATCCTTAATCATCATTATCATACGTATCTTCTTTTTTTTTTCTCTCTCGCTGTTGTATTTGAATGTTTGATCCTTGATTGTATTTGTACTTTTCCTTTTTCGTTATTTTTTGTTATCTATATGTGTTTGTTTGCAAGAACTACCTCCTGTTCCTATAGACTATAATAGGATTTTATTAACAGGGTAAGGTATTACGATAGTGCCTCTTTGTTGGATAGTATGCTATATAGTTTCAATATAATCTAGAATATAGATTAGTACCAAATGAAGCACAATGGTTCATTAAAGCATTGCGAAGATTACCTCCTAATAAACACGGGAAAAAATAGCATATATACTTTAGTAAATGTGTTTTGTTTTATTTCCAAGTCTGTTAATGTATGCTCAATTGATGTATATTAAGTGTAGGTTTGGTTTGTATTTACAGATGTGAAGCAATTGAGTCTTCAGAAAGGAGGCATTGCATGTATCAACCCACCAATCTGCAGTTGTGTGCCGGGAGGATAAGCAGAAAAGGATATTGGAGTTCTGCAAGCAATGTGTAGAACAAGAAAAGGGTGGGAGTTTATATGTGTGTGGACTGCCTGGGACTGGAAAATCCTTGTCAATTGAAAAAATTAAAGGGTCCCTGATTAATTGGGCTATGGAGGTAATATAATTACCTTAATCCATAATAGTAACTTCTAAGAGTTGGATTGGTTTACAAAGTTTACTCTTAAAAATAAAAAAGTGATTACAGTTTTCAACAATATTTCAGATGAACTTCTGACTTTAATTATCTCTTTTGTGATTTAATTTTCCTCTGAATATGTTCATTTATGCGTTGTAGTAGCTTCAGTTTTCTAATTGTGTCATACTTGGAATGTCTTGCTAGGGGAAGTAAAATGACTTTTTAATTGATCCATAATGATTTCAGACGATCTTGTAAATTTATATGCAACTGGTAAGATGTGAAATATTCTACATCTTTTATAAATATTACTCACCGGATGGTCTTGCTATATCGGGAAGGTTTTCACCACCGTGATATATCGCTATAAATTGCACTTCTCTTTACAAGCACTTCGATATTTTCAAAGAAGGTAACGCAATTAATAGTATACTTATTTGAGTATTTATCTCGAGCCAAAGACACATGCTCAAAATCTGATAATGTTGGCAGATACTTGTGAATAACCAACCATGGAAGAAAACAAATGGTCTTACTCGCTTTTAAAGCAAATTCAAAATCTTATTCTCAAAAGCAAGAATCGCCTGGAATGAGAATGATGTAAGAAACATGTTTTTTGTTCAACTGAATCATAAACTGCCTATAGCTTAGAGAGATCAACCATTCTTTTTAAACAACTCATACAGTATATGTATAATCAAATAAGACATGAACAGGATCTGTTTGAATTTGTAAACCATACTTCGTATCATTATACAAGCATCAAGAAAAGGTGTTGCTTTCTACCTAAATTAATTTTTTTCGCTTGGTGATTATTGGCTTGATGAGTTGGATTATTTGATCACAAAGGATTGGGCTGTGCTTCATGATCTTTTCATGCTAACAACTCAACCATTTTCCAGATGTATATTGGTAGGTTTGCTTAATGGCACTCATGCTCTTAAGAATTTCTCGATCATCAAGTACTTGTTTTTATTGGGTTAGGTTTTTTGAGCTGATAACTTTAATGCGTGTGTATGAGATCTCATATTGCATTTACTTTCACAGGCATAGCTAACGCCATTGACCTCGCAGATCGATTTCTTCTGAAACTGCAGTCTTTGAATTGTGAGTACTTGCTCCTATCCTATCAATTACTAGATATGCTATAGTTCTTTGATTGCAGTTTCTGTTTACTTTATCAAAGAGGCTTGACGTTATAACTTAGTTGACTGTATCCTCCGAAACAGTTTTCTAATGATTTTTTCCAACAAGTGTACAAACATAATTTAACCCAACTATCCCCTTGGGCTGTCGCAACTGAGAAACAATGAAATAATGTCCCGTCCTTAGTCAACGAATAGTAAATTTCCATTATCCATACCAAATTTTGAGATATTTCTTGGTAAAACAAAATTTGAAAATCATTTATAACACCTAGCCTTCTACGTTATCCTCAACTCAAGAATGTCTTTTATCCCAAACTAGTTGGGTTAGGTTGACAGCAAACAAATTAAAGACACGATGAGAAATGATGAGAAATAAATAAATAAAATAAGAAGAATAATAATAAACAGAGATTAAACAAAAAGGAATAAGAAATATCTAAAATACAAAATGTGCTTCTTTCTTTGTAGTAATAAACTTGTATTGATGTTTACTACTTTTTGTGCTAGGCAAGCCTATGGTTGTGACTTTTCGAGCCTACTCCAAGGATCAGATCATCACGATTCTTCAACAGAGGCTAAGCGTAATCTTGTGCTCCCTCATTTTATTTCTGATTTACATGTGCATCTTCTGCTTCACAAGTTATTGTATTTCCATTAACATTACATTAACTAAAAGACTACATTGTCATCTTCTTGACGTAGAAGACGATGTTATTTGATCGCAAATATAGTTATGCTCCACGTACCTAATGCTATTCTCATGATCAGATATTGAATTTTTTTAAGTTAGTTGAAGTAAGATTTTTATTTCACATGCAAGGATATATGGTTTAGGAACTAACAAGTAACAATTAACATCTTTCTTTCATTCTTTAAAAGTTAGCTAAAGATATTTTGTTTATCTGGCACCATTGTAAAATATAATTTTCAATTTTACATACATGCTCCAATTTTAAATAACCAAAGTGCAGCTCAAGGGTTGAAGTAATATATACAGAGATAACAAGATCTTATCATGCATTTTCTTCACCTTTAGTTCATACTAAAAAACTACAACTTGTGTGCTAGTCTTGCGGTTCCTCTAAAAAGTTCACTAATTTTATTTTAATTTGACTACTGCTCAAATAGGTATTCCCATTCATTGTCTTTCAGCCACAAGCGTTGGAATTCTATGCGAGAGTGAGTTCACCACGTCTATTCTCTGTAGTGATCTATTTTTAGTTTCTTCCCTCTGATTTCAAATGCTAAAAAGATCTATAAATGTGCTATTGCATAAAGTGATTAGAGCTCCTTGGCAAGTAAATATTGTTTGGGTGACATTAAGCAGCACTGCAATTTCAAGCGCATGATTCAATATAGCAACTTATCTCAATTATTGAATTGTGATTGACAATACTTGTTTGATTTCAGAAAGTTGCATCTGCATCTGGAGATATGAGGAAAGCTCTTGGAATTTGCAGGTTGGTGTTGTAGCAGTTTTTGGATAATTTCTTTGTAGCTAAATCGGACAATGGCACGACTAGTCTGTTGCTTGAGTGATTTAAGTTGACAAAACTGAGGCTAGGATGTTGTGTATTGTTAAACTTAAAAGTTTATTTTAAACTCAAGTATGTTTGATCTAGGGAGTCACATACATGCACACTCTCATGAGTATGATATACAATCTCTTGAAAAGTTACTGTTGATCATGAAATATTCTTTTTTTATATATGATGACCATTGATCATCATCAACGCTCAATCAGCGGATATATTACATAGATTTGAGGGGACATGGAATGAAGCAGTAGGTGTTTTATTATGATGCAGTTATGTGCTCTCATGTAAATGGGACCAACTCTTTGCAAGCCTGTTCTATGACGTCTTTCAAGAAATAAGATTAGCTACAAAGAGAACCCTACAGTTTTTGCATTAACCACTATAAATTTCATCATCATTATTATTAATTTTTCAGGAGTGCAATTGAGGTATTAGAGGCTGAGCTCAAAGAGTCTACATGCGATATGAATTTGGTACCCATAGAAACGGGTTTCTGTCATCAACAGATAACCGGTGCTAGTGAAATTTTAAGAAAGCAAGAAAACATTGTAAGTGCTCGTGGTGTTATACTTGTGATATTATATTAATAATTCACAATTGTACGACATCTGCCTTGTTGCATGTGTTGTAGAATACTGAGTTTTTTGGATAACAGGGGCTGAAGTTAACAGTCAACTATAACTATTATATTTTTTGTTTTCCATTTCTTCCACTTGCATTAATATCCTCCTGGGATGTTTGTAGGACTTAAGTTGTGTTGCCCTGGAAACTACCTAGTACCTGCTAGTTGCATGTGTCCTAGAATCAATTGACTTGCATGATTAGTCCAGATGTTGTAATGCTCTACATTGTATTCCTTACTTTTAAGTTTCATCAGTTATACGATACTTTTCCATTGTGAATATCACCTCTTGCTTTGCTCATCAACATTTTCTTCAAAATGTAATGTGTATACTTTAGAAGCATTTAATTATATTTCAATAATTTTAATTGGCTGCCATTTCTTCTTAAATTAATTTTTCTTTATATAAATGATTATATTTCTACTTTCCGATTGTTTGTAACATTGTTCTGATATCACTTGGCCACTAATTTGTGAACTTTTTAGTGACTATGGACTATCTATATTTTCTGAATTTTTGAACATGATGACTAATTGCATATCATTATTCTATTTTCTATTGATGCTTTTTATTAATTATCAGTTTCTTTCCTCTTACTAGTTGTATACCTTGCTACAGGTGAGGATTGATCATATGGCTATTGCTTTGTCAAAGGCTTATAGATCGCCAATAGTGGACACTATACAATCCCTTCCACAACATCAACAGGTAAATTTGTGCAAGTAGAATGGTAATATCCATTTCCATCGTATAGTTAGAGCTACAAAGGAGTGAGTACTGAATTATCTATTTATGGAAGTTTGGGGTACTTTTAATTCGACCAGTGTATCCATTGGCTATGCATATAGAGTTGGACCAAGATCTGTGCAAACCATAATTCGGGAAAAAGTGAGTGTAGTGCCCGATTAAATTGATGATTATATCAGACCTAGATATGTGTCTACTTCTTTGAAACTAATCTAAATTATGGCTAATGAATTAGGCGTAAAGAGTTTGAATCCTACTATTTTATGAGGTCTTTTATGAGGTTGGTAAGTCTTAGATATGGTATACATTAAGATTTCAGATGTGCATTATGGGAATGTACTTGTTAACGCCAAGATCTTTCTCCACGTCTCAATCACCAAGACGCGTCCGATATCCTGCACAGTTCAACGAGTCAACACCAAAAGCTTGACTTGATTGATCGTTGTTGGGGATAGCTCCCAAGAGAGTTAATATCACGATCACAAGGTTAACAATGGAGGAAAAATAATGTCTAGTGCTTGAGAGAGAATAATCATATGATTGTGTGTGTAATATTTTGTTACTTATCTCTTTTGTGTGATCTTCGCCCCATACGTATCCAATCCCTTGCCATCGTGCCACCCATCACCTCCCTCGACACCTTTCCCCATTCCCTATTATTTCAAATTAAAGTATGTAGCCTACTTCCTCACCGTTACCACTATTTGCCACCGCATATCATCCGAGTCCCATCCTCATTAATGTCACGCAGAAGGTGGCGTACATAATAGTCAACTATTATTTGGGCGTAATGATTACTTAGGCACAAAATCGGGTTAAGTGGAAATTTGTATAATGGGCTAATTCAACGACTAAGCCCAAATAACTAAAATGACCCATATGAATTTAGGATTCAACCGAAAGGACCCAACGAAATAATCAAGTAATCGGGCCCAAATCATTTGGACCAACAGGACAAGAAATAACATAATCCAAGGAGGAGCCCATTAAGTCCGCCCAATAAGGAAAAGGATCATGGCCCAACATTGCCCTTTAGTCTTTTATTAAACAGGGGGTTTAATGAAAGACTATAAATAATATAGGCCCATGATATAACGAATTATGATAAGTCACAAGAGGTCGAAAGTGAAACTCACCAAAGCCCAACTAAGTCGGTCCAAATTGATATTAGAGACAAAAATGGGAGGCCCAATAGACATAAGTCCACGCTGGTTAAGATATTTAGACCCAAAATCGGACGACACCTCTTCCAATTCACCATCATTGCTGTGAATTAAACGTGTCATCCTCGACATCGTGGTAACCGCGATATAAAAGGTAAACTTTACCAATTTTGACAGTTTTACCTGCCAATTTGAATTTTAGACCTTCAAACTTTCTTTCTACCTCTCGAGCCCTTTTTGTATTCTCTGCAAATCGTTAACAATAGCTTCTCAAGATTCTGAGCAAGGTCGTCCCCTGCTAGTGACACCAATCTACGCTGTTCCTCCAAGCCCAAATCCTAACAAAAATGCTTCAAGTTCTGATCCGACCGCTGCAACTTCTAAGAAGAAACCGATAACGAAATCCCCTCCCAGTCCTTCCGCATTTTATAGGAATAAAGAACAGTATCTCCATGTCAACACTCCCTCGAAAGTTACAGAGGTTGTCTTGGAGAGGCTTCGAACTCGTTGCCACATTCTGGATACCCATTTGGTGAGAGCTCCCAGGTCTGGAGAACGGATGTATCAACGCCCCGAAGGATGGATGGCTGTTACAATGACCATCTTGGAGAAAGGGGTTCGATTCCCCCTTCATGCTTTCATAGTAATTCTCTTAGGGTTTCTGGGTGTTGGGTTCGCCCAATTAATGCCGAACTCTTATATTCACATTTTAGCATTCATAGCTTTATGCCACGAACTTGGTGTCGAACTCCGCTACCGACTTCTTCTTTTTTTCAGATACAAGGCCGGCCACCCGTAGATAAAGGATTTAAGACCATAAGCAAGCATTCTTCGAAAATAGGAGAGAAGTTCGAGAGACGCTCGTTGGTAAATACTCCTTCAAGCAACAAAGGATGGCATGAAAAATGGTTTTTTGTCAAAGGACCCGAAATCATCTCTTTACCGGACTGGGCCACTGATGAGAAGATTTCTACGGACTTCGGAGACGTCTCTGAAGAACGTGAGGTCGAGATGATATAACTTTTGGACAATTTCTCGAGGGAGGAATGGAACTATAGACTTCTTTCCAATCAAGCGTGGTTGTATGACCACAAACGTAAGTACAGATTCATTTTATGAATATTTGAAAATTTTGTGATATGGATTCTGATGTAGAACTGTTAATCTTCTGTAGTGACTTTGATCAAACCGTCGCCATCGGAGGTGAAAGACTTGGAGGATTTGTTAACTGAAAAATCGGTAGAAGGCCACCGCCGATTCCTCACAACATGAAGTCCCATCCAAGATAATGCAACGGAAAATCTGCAAATGTCGATCTTTGAACCTTCACGATTTTAAGCCTCCTCCAAATTCAACCCACCCATCAAAACACCAAATGACCAACCTCAAACCCATGCACCCGTAGATGATTTAACCCTTCTCTCTGAAAGAGTCCTCTAACTTCGCCGAAGAAAAGAGCCATCCAAGGCCTCGACTAATTTCTATCCCGCCGACCAAGCCCTTTCTCGAATCTCGAGCCAACCGTCAACTGATACCCCTAACTATCGATCCAACACCACCAACCGCCGACTAATACCGCTTACTGCCGATCCAACACCACCGGACTCTAATCCAAAGATTAGTTCAACAAGTTTATTAGATCTACTCAGAAATTATCGTAGGCGACTTCTTTGAATCAAAAGTTGAGAACCAAAGTCATTCCTTTAACCCCGGATGAGCTTAGAGTAACTTCTTCAAATATTCATCCTCCAACAAACCCCATGGAGATTTTAATCAGAAATGAAGAAGAAAGAATTGAACTCAACTGCAAGATTACCATCTCGAAAGAGAAAACAACCATCCGACAAACCACCCAAGTTCAACGCTCAGATCTCTACCACCGAGACCCTACTCCAAATTTCAATCTTCCTCCCCAAAAAAATATCTACGGATCCTTCTCTCATTCACGCACCAACCAATGCCTTCCCCCCAAGGCCTTCATCACAGAATTCCATGATGATGACGAGCCACCAAGCGCCTGACTTTCATGGCCTCGATGAACAACGTCAACTTTCCTTCCAAATTTTTTAATGCCTTCGTCTCGAAAAATGATGATCACCGATTTGATAACCATACTGAACGGGAATTTTCTTGATGAAGGCATGAGTTATCCGGCAAAGGTAGGAGAGGTTTTCTCGCTTAAACATTTCTTTACTTGCCTAAATATTTAAAATCGATCGGATATTGTCGAATATGTGCAGTAAATGCGCCTTCTAGTGCGCTTACGTCCCAGATATATAAATGCCGAGTCCGATGAGGAGACTCGGGAGGAGAACAATATGTTGAAGGCTACATCGGCTCGAGAGAGAGAACATGAACTGCTCTCCACGCCAATGAAATTTTTCGAGAGGAATTGGCCCAAACCAAGGAGGATATAAAGGAAACCTATGACGTGCTGAGCTCGGTCAGAGAAGAACTGAAGACGACAAAAGCCAGCGAACAAAAATTGGCTACCATGAATGTCCATTTCGTTGCAGAGATCGAAGCTTTGAAGACTACCAAAGAGGGCTTCATCAGAGCCAATCAAAACTTGTCAATACAACTCAACGAAGTTCGCATGAAGGCTCGGCCCGATAGAAAGTCCATAAGGCCGTCATTGTAAGCTTCGTGGCAAGATAAAGGTATTTTAAGAACGGGACCTCCTCCTCGATCAAGAATTGGTCAAGCGACATGGTGGATTATCGTACATCCCATTTGTGCTCTAAGGCAGAAATTCTCGAAAGTATACTATGAAGGTACGAAGATTCTTTGAAGTCAAGGAAAAGTCAGTGGCAATCAACCGGATCCGGCCTTCTTGAACTCTAGAGATGAAGTTCTTTGTTTGAAGATAATTTTACTTTTTTAATTTATAGGATTTGTGTAAAAAGTTTCTAATTTTGTAATCAAATTAGATATTAATGAAATGTGATCTCATCCTTTATGACTTCGATGCATTTACTTTTTGCAAATACTTTGATATTAATTCAACTGGAACAATGTACAAACTCTTTCAAGGATTCAACTCGAACTGTTAATTAACAACTAAGGATGTCATATAACAGATAAGGTGAAGTTAAAGAATGAGGCATTCCGAACTCGACACTTAGAAAAAATTTAGGTAATAAAGTAAAGGGATACTTATTAGTTACCGAAGTGTGAGACAGATCTGCTTCATCAGGAATTTGTTTATCCCGAAAGGCCTAACAAAACCAAAAGATGACATTTGCCTACCATGAAGGGCTTGACAAAGTCTAAAGAACAACGCTTGCCTACCACGAAGGGTCTCGACAAGGTCTAAGTTTGTCGATAATTACTTACCACGCAGGCTCGACAATGTCTTAAGGATGACATTTGTCTACCACGAAGGGCCTGACAAGGTCTAAGTGTCGACAATTGCCTACCACGCAGGGCCTGACAACGTCTTAAAGATGGCGTTTGCCTACCACAAAGGGCTTGACAAACCCATAAGGTCCACTCAACCATTAAGGTTTTGCCATCGAATGGTCGCTAAGTCCACCCGAACCTCCTTACACCATCGAATCGAACAGAACGAAGATCGGATTCGCTTGAGGAAAAAGGGACTTTTATTGATGATGACGTGAATATTTACGGACCTCCGATGTATCGACATTATATTTATTGAAAGTATTTCCTAAGTCTGCCCGGCGTGCAAGTGTTTTTAAATTGTGGACCCGTCCAATGCCTTAGCCCGATAAGTCCCCGACTTGGCACTTCAGTGACTTCATACGGTCCTTCCCAGTTTGGTATCAGCTTTCCCAAATCTCGAGGTGTAGATGCTTGACTTCCGAGAACAAAATCTCCCATTTCAAATCTACGAAGCTTTACTCCTCATTGTAATGCTTGGCTACTCAAGGCTGATAGATCACAATTGATCAAGGTCAAGCTCGACTTCTTCAAGCAAATCAAGATTGGCCTTTAGCCCTTCATCATTGTAGATCTTTTTGAATTGACTAACTCGAAGACTTAGAGATCCAATTTCAATTGGGACTAAGGCATCAGTACCATAGGCCAGTCTGAAAGGTGAATCCCTCGTAGTCCTCGGAGTAGTTCGATAAGCCCATAACACACTAAGCAGCTCCTCTGGCCATCTTCCCATTCAGCCAGCGCTCATTGGTCACTTCTAACTTGTCCGTTTGACCGAGGATGAGCTATCAAGTCTTTCCGTCTTCGGATCCTCGCCTTTTTCAAAAAATGTTTCAAATTTCGATCCCACAAACCCAGACGTCCATCGTCTCGATATTACCACCTTTTAGAATTCAAACGAAATACTACTCGATTCTTTCAAAATTTTCAAGCATTCCCGTTCAAGTATTAACCTAAGTGGCTTTATTTACCCATTCGTCATATATATCGATGGCAACTATAACAAAACCGACTTAACCTTTTGCTTTTGGTAGCGGACCCAATATATCAACCCCCTGACATAAATGAAGGGGTATAGGAAATAAGATCGAGTATAGCTCTTCCGGTGGTCGATGTGGTATTGAATTTATTGAGTTGACACTTCTCGCACTTTTTGACGTCTTTAATTCGCTTCGCTTGAAGATGGTAGGCCGAAGAATACCCCCGACGAAGTACTTTGTAGGCTAATGACTTAGCAGCCACATGGTCGCCACAGATACCCTCATGTACCTCTCGTAGAGCATATTCAGCTTCAAATGGAGTCAAACATTTCAGTAGTGGAGACGAGAAAGCCCTTCGGAACAGATCCCCATCAATCAGAACAAAATTAGCACTCTTGTATTTGATTTTCTTGGCTAGCATCCGATTCGAAGGCAAGACGCCATCTACCAGATACTCCAGATATAGAGTCAACCAGCAATTGGTTCGGTCAACGCACATCACCGATTCATGATGAACACTAGGATGTTGCAAAATTTCTAAGTAAACCGACCCATCGAAGACGTTAACATCCGTAGTGGCTAGTTTGGAGAGTGGATCAAGAATGGAATTGTTATTACGCCGACCCCACAAAATTGTAGGATCGGAAATCATTGTCGTTTTTTCACTTCGCGCAAATACTTGATCATTCTTGGGCCTCGAGCTTTGTTCTCCCCGGAGAGTTCTTAAACGACTAACCGAGAATCATCAAGATGACTATTCTCTCGCACTTCAAGACTCTTCGCTAGTCGTAACCCTGCGAGTACCGCTTTCATACTCAAACCGTTGTTAAATCGCTTTGAATCGAAATCGATGGCTGTTGCACTTGAATCCTCCCGACTCGTCTGAATAATCCTCGCCCATCGATGTCCGTAGTAGAAAACCCATCTCGCATACAACGTCTACGAACTCGCTTCTGTTTGAAGAATCGCAATCGCTTCTCGCGGATCTTTCAACTACATCACAGCCTTCATCACTTTCAAAACGAGCATTCAACTACAAAATCAGCGAGGCTTGCCCTTTGATGGCGGTTCGGGGATGAAATTCAATGAAAAATTGGGACAGTTCCATCGTCCATGCAACTAATCTCCCCGATACCTCAGGTCTGCCCATAATCTTCTTCAAAGGCTGATCTGTGTATACTATTACCAATCTACCCTGGAAATATTGCCTAAGCTTTCGACTAGCAGTTATTAAAGCAAAAGCAAACTTTTCAATGTTTGGTTACCTTGCTTCAGCATCCCGAAGGACATGACTTACATAATAAATTGGGTGCTGCATACCCCCATCTTCACGCACCAAAACTGCTCTTACTGCTAATGAACTAGCTGCCAAGTACAAATATAGAGGCTCAGCAGGAACGGGTTTCACCAACAAAGGCGCCGAAGATAGGTAGGACTTGATGCTCTGAAAGGCGTCTTCACACTCCGAAGTCCATTGGAACGTCTTTGCATTCTTCGGTCCTTTCAACGTATCAAAAAACGGCAAACATCTTTCTGCCGACTTGGACATGAACCTCCTCAAAGCTGCAATCCTTCCAGTCAGACGTTGAACATCTTTAAACGACTGAGGAGTCTTTATGTTCAGGATAGCTTGAATCTTCTCTGGATTGGCTTCAATATCTCTCTGACTGACAAGATAACCCCGAAATTTACCAGCCCCTAGACCGAAGGTGCACTTAGTGGGATTTAATCTCAAGTTGTGATGGTGAATTGTCTGAAAGCATTCTTCTAAATCATCCAGATGTTTATGCACCAACATGCTTTTAACAATCATGTCATCCACATACACCTCCACGTTCTTGCTCAGCTGATATCTGAAGACATAGTTCATCATCCTCTAGTATGTGGCTCAGGCATTGATGAGGTAGAAAGTCATTTTCTTGTAGGCGTATATCTTTGAACGATCGTAATGAACGCCGCCTCTTGATATATCTTCTTTACGCACGGAAATCTGATGATATCCAGAGAATGCATCCACGAAGCTCAACAAAGCGCACCGAGTGGGCATCAATGAAATTTGATCGATGTGGGGGCAATGGTAGAAATCCTTTGGACAAGCTTTGTTCAAATCGGTATAGTCGATGCAGATTCGCCATTTACCATTCTGCTTTACGGACCAAAGACCACATTTGCCATCCAAGTCTGGGGTAATCGATCTCAAAAATGAAGTCACCGCCAATGACGCTTTTCAATCTCTTCATTGATGATCCGTTGACGTTCAGGTGCAAAGATCCTCCTCTTTTGTCGAACTAGTTTCTTTGATGGGTCTACTTCCAATCGATGCTCAGCGATATCCCTGCTTACTCCTGGCATATCCTGAGGTTCCCACGCGAAGATATCAATATAGCATCGAAGGAGCTCCATGAGGTTCGTTCGGAGAGGTTCCGGCAGACCCGAACTTATTTTCACCGTCTTGTTCACCTTGCCCGGGATGAGCTCTATCTCTTTTGTTTCTTTAGCTGGCATGACCAATGGTTTGGAACTACTCTCAGTGAAGGGTTCAATCTCTATCGCCATGGTCTGCTTTTGTTTTGATACCTCCACTCCCGAAGTGATCACAGCATTTCTATAACATCTTCTGACCAGATCAAAATCTCCTTTCACCTCACCAACCCCATGAGCTATAGGAAATTTGATTTTGAAATGAGGATTGATGTTACGACTTGTAAAGCAATTAAAGTAGCCTCCCCAAAAATAGCATTATAAGCGAATTTATACGCACAACATAAAATTTGCAAATAATTTCTACACGTTGAGGGTCGTTCCAGAGATGACCGGTAGCTTCAATGGTTCCAAATTTACCTTCGACCGGGATCATTACTAAAACCGTCTGAAGGAGCCTCATATCCCATCTCCATCTTCCGCCTGCTCTGAGATGCATCCTTTGATAAGCGTGGGCATACTGAATATCTCTGAAGACCCATTATCTACCATCATCCGCCCATATCCACCGAACCCACTCAAGGCGAAGACCAATGATCCCTCATGCGGTTCGATGACTTTCGAAGGTAGTCTTCATCGATAAAGGAAATTATCAGTACTTTCGGATAAGGTCTATCATCTCTTGGGAGGGTACCACTTTATCGATACGGCCGAATCCAAGTAACTTCGGCGGTTTTTCTCCACAAGCTTTGCTGAAGTACCCCAAAGATGACATCTATCACATGCCTTGCAGTCGCCTTGAGTGGCAACTCTTCTTTGGATCGGTTGAGCTGCCGGAACAGGTCCTCTATCTTCTTTGTTGATTAGTTACGCGACCACATCTTTTGAATTAAAGCCCCACCTTGTACCTTTCGCTCAATAAAATCTTTCAAACTAGCACGATCGTTCAGATAAATGACCAAGCTTGATGGTAATCACAAGATTTTACGAGGATTCCTTTTCCGTGCTTGATGTTATCTCGAGGTGGCTCAAAGATAGGTTGATCCTTAATCTAATCTAAGATATAACAACCTATCGATTGTTAAGTGTTGTATCGTCCCTATTTACTCTTTGAAATTTGGTGGGATTTAACGTCCTCCACCCTGTCTCCAATTGTTGTACCTCTTCGACCCGCCTTCATAGCGGTCTTTATTCCCTTCATTCTTCTTCTGGTCCCTCTCGGTTTTGTCTCGATCTGTCTCTTTAAGCCGGTCTGAAGAAGGACGTTTGAGGCTGTTCATGGCTTCTTCCACCACGATATAGCCTTCAGCTTTGTCGAAGGCTTTAGCGAGACTTTTCGGGTGGTTAAACATTAATTTCTTTACCAACTTTTCTGATTTGACCAAATCTAACCCATTCTGAAATAGTCCTACAGCTTGTAGATCGTTCGGTCATCACTGGGCGATCGCTTCACTTGCAGAATCGCTTCACATATCGGCCCAAAGACTCATTCGAATCTTTGTCGAACTTGAGCCAACGAACGGTTGGTTTTCCCTTTCTTTTGTTGCTCCAAGCGAGCATGAAATTCTTCGCATATGTCATCCAAGATGAAATTGAATCCGAGGGCAAATTCCTCATCCATCGCCGCATCCTTTCTCGAAAGCGTCAGGACAAAAGTATGACATTTAAGCGAAGATCACTAAAGTCATAATAATCCATCACCATCGAACGAGCGCGACCGGTGGTCGTAGGGATCCCCCGATCCATCATAAGTTTCAATGTGGGGTAACTTCTTGGTAGGGTGGTCAGCCTTCTCTTTTAGAATCTCCGCGAAAAAAGGAGATGCCTTCTTTCCCGAAGTATCTTTTGTTTTTTGCACTTCGGCAAGCTGCTTCCGAAGTTCCTTCAATTTTTTAATCAGATACTCCACACCTTCTGGTTGAGATGATGCTTCTTTTTCCGGCGACTCCTTCCTCCTCTGAGTGGACCGGTTTTTTATAATAGAACTTCCAACTTTAGAAGGACTTTTCCGATGGCGAGCGTCTACAGGGTGGTGTACCCTCAGTAGATTCTCGGGAGTATGATCTCTAGATATACTTCGTCTCTGAACTCGGGCGCTATGGCGAGAATCTGCAACAACAAGTGCTTTCTTTGTATTCTCGGGAGTGTGATCTCTGGATTGACCTCTTCATTCGTTTCGACCCCGCTCCTTAGAATCGACAGGGTGATGTGCCCTCTTCGATCTTTGAGGAGTAGGGCTTCGGGATCTTCTTTCTCGAGGTTGGCCCCGAGACTCACGTCCTGAATGCGCAGGTTCCTTCCCACTTCGATGCCCTCGCTCTTCGGACTGAACATAACTGAACTCTTCGTCCCTCAACTCCGCCATTTGGGGCCATCCGCCGGTATATCCCGTCATTTGCTTCACAAGTACCTCCACGGCCCTATCCGCTTCATCTGCCATCTTAGCGGTCGTGAGGCCTTTTTAAGTCTTAGTCATCTCGATATCGAGTTCTAAAGCGAGGTGCCTTCTACTCGTTTTCGACCATGGCGAGACCCTTTTTCCGCCGTGAAAACTAGCTTTCGCTTAACGTTGCCCATAGCCCTAGGCCGAAAATTTTCATGTGATCGTTTGACGCCGCAGGCCGGGCATGAACACTTATTGCTTGGTCCCAAACGATCCTCGATGTACACACTCGTGGTACCGATTCACCGACACCATAGGTCGCCTTCGGTGTAGGCGTTCTACTCTTCACCATGAGTACTGATGTAGAACAAACACAGTTTGTGATTGAAAAATACTCAGGACACTAGAACTCAGCCCTCCTTCTAGCGCCAATGTTAACGCCAAGATCTTTCTCCACGTCCCAATCACCAAGACGCGTCCATCCATATCCTGCTTGCAGTTCAACAAGTCAACACCAAAAGCTTGACGGCTTGACCGTCGGGGGATAGCTCCGGCGTGAGAGTCAATATCGGCGATCACAAGGTTAACAATGGAGGGAAAATAATATCTAATGCTTGAGAGAGAATAATCATATGATTGTGTGTGTAATATTTTGTTACTTACCTCTTTTGTGTGATCCTCGCCCCATACGTACTCTAATCTTGGTTTACCGTGCCATCCATCACCTCCTGACACCTTTCCCCCACTCCCGGTCATTTCAGCCGAAGATATGTAGCCTACTTTCTCACCTGCTACCATTATTTGCCACCGCCGTCATCTGAGTCCCATCCTCATTAATGCTATGTAGAAAGGTGGCAGACATAATAGTCAATTATTATTTGGCGTAATGATTACCGGTCAAAATTGGGTTAAGTGGCAATTTGTATAATGGGCTAATTCAATGACTAAGCCCAAATAACGGAAATGACTCATATGACCGGATTCAACCGAAAGGACCCAACGAAATAATCAAGTAATTGGGCCCAAATCATTCGGACTAACAGGACAAGAGTAACATAATCCAAGGGAGGAGCCCATTAAATCTGGCCCAATAAGAAAAAGGATCATGGCCCAACAGTACTTAATACTTGGTCTTGAAGAAGGATACATGCATCAGAAAATCTATTCAAAACCAAACATACTAATCAGTGAACTATATCATTATGCTTTTGCCGCCCTCTCGCTAAAACCCAATTTTATTCCATTCGCAGATAATTCTTTGTTCAGCTGTGAAGCTGTTCCGCAAGGGGAAGAAAGATACAACTATAGGGGAGGTATTATTTGTACCATTTTATAAAAGTTGAATTCTTCATTAAGTAGCTATTATCTGACTAATGTGTTGATTGTTTAATTTTTGTAATTGATGCAGTTAAATAAATCGTACGCGGGTGTCTGCAAATCAACATCAATTCCACCTGTGGGAATCATGGAACTTTCAAGTATGTGCAGAGTTCTAGGTGACCAGGTAAACAAGGCATACCAAGTATTTTGATTGAATAATTCTATTGCGTAATATTAGATATGAGGTTTTGAGATTTATAGTCAATCGGTGTGCTATCTACAATCTAGTCTTGTCCCTTAACACAAGAAAATACCATTTTTACCTCTGCCATCTGTTGCCATTTGGCACAAGGAAAGATGAATAGTCATCTGTAGACATTGGAATAACAAAATATCTATAGAAGAAAAGAAAGTAAGGAAGTGGGCAGATGACACGCAAAGATTGCTTGTTCCAAAACTTAGATTACTCGGCTTAACTAGAAAAGCTGCATGATTTTTATTCACTACTCTACTATATCATGGGCAACTTGCAATATAAGGTAAGTGATGAGACATGGTTTGAAGTGCAGGGAATTCTCAAACTTGGTCAATCTCGAGAGGAAAAATTGAGAAAAGTAACACTAAAGGTAGATGAAGCAGACATTAGTTTTGCATTACAGGTACATAACATTAATCTAACCATCCTTTTTGTGTTGATCTTTATTCATTGATCAAGTAAGACGGTTTATTTCTCCTTCAGAACATATTTAGTCTTTTTTGCTTATTATTGCAACTTTTTGGAACAGGGAGTTCGTTTCTTTCGAAATTGTCTTCAGTAAATTATAGCCATGTGTATAAACGGATCCATGGTACTTACTAGCGGTTGTTTCATGTTGATGCTGACTTAAATTAAAAGGTTAAAAGGCGTTTAATATTTTTTCTTATACTAGGTACATTTGTGTTATAATTTTATGTACATTTGGTTTAATTAAAAGGTTTAAAAGCTTTGGTTTAATATTAAGATAATTCCTTTGCATAAAAATGCAGATGTTAGTGTTATGGCAACATTGGTCTTGATGACCGATCACCATCAGAGTTTTGCCAGATGCTCCTCCTTTGTATGAATTGGAATATGAACAGCATTGGAAAGATTTATGCCTCCGCGCGTTGTTGAGAGTTGCAGCAGCTTCTATGATATTTCAGTAGTTACTTTACCAAATACAAATACAGAAATAAGTTAGAAAAATCACATTATAGTTATTAATATGTTCTACACATTTTCATTCGTATCTTGCAAGTGAATTATTATAAAAAGTTTCATTCATAAATCATACCCTTTTCTAGTCTTTCTAATTTATTGTTGTGATTTAAATAAATATAGTTATTTAATGTTAAGTATTGCTCCTGGAAATCCATGATATTACTATTTAATTGCTCTTGGAATCTATCTCTAATCAAACCAAATCCATGCTCTTTACGTATATGGGCTTACAGTAAAACATAGAAAAATCAAAAAGAAGAGTTGACAAGAAAATTTACTTGTTCTTCAAATGCACTTTTTCTGATGTCCTCCTCAACAGAATACAGGTAATAAACTTGAAAGTTGATATAAATTGATAAAATAATGCTGTATGTCGCAAATTTCTTGATCTTAAATGTGGCAAATAAAAGGTCATCATTAAATTTGAGATCCTAGCATTATTCAGTTTATAATGGCAATTGTGGGCTCCATAATTAAATAAAAAATCCGATAAGAACATAACTTCAAATAACAAGTAGAACATGAATTCGTCTCATGAGATGAGCAAATTTAAACTGAACATTCAAGCTTTTTAAGTTATGGTCTCAAGGCATAATACCTAAGGATACTAACAGCAAAATAAGATTCTAATAATGAGTTCTTGGTAGGAATAGATATTAGTCTAGTCATCAAAGATATTAATAAATTCACCATCTGATTCCTCCTGATCACTTTTTTCCACCTTTGGTTCGTCCTCAGCAGCAGCAGCAGATGCAGCAATTGAGGCCACAGCAACAGCAAACTTGGCTGGATCCTCCATAGTGTAGTGTAGTTTACTGATTAATTATTCAGGCTTAGATCTATCTTAATAGAAGATGAGACATTTAAAAAAAGCGGAGCAAATGAACCAAGTAGTGTGTTAATCTAATAGTAAGCAAATACTAACCTTCAAGTACACCTTCACTTGCTCAGCCTGTTTGAATGTGTACTCTGTTGCTACAGCAAGTGCCAAAACATTCTTGTACGCATTGCTGAACATGGACGGTGCAGCAGCAATAGTTGGGTATGAAAGAGCCACGGCCAAGGAAGCAATATTGGCCACCCCATTAGCAAACTTGACGGCAATATCATCCTCGGTGAGATTAAGCACCTCTGGACTAAAGACAGAGCCATTGTCATAGGCTGACTGCACTACTAGACCATACGAGAACGGCCTCAAACCCAGCTTTGCCAGAAGGGCGGCTTCAGAGGAACCAACCTTGTCACCTTTGTTGATCAAATCCACCGCGGTAATGATCTCCACAGTCCCTTTGTTGATTTTAGTTGGGATATTAAGAACCTGCAAAAGTAGGATGTCAGATTATGATAATAATTCCCCCATCCCTTCCAAAAAAATAAGATACATTTTCCTAATTTTGGGACAAAGGGAGTAATAATGAACAAATATATATAGTTGTGCATGAGGGGTGTATAGAAGTAACCTGAAAGAAGTTTGTCTGAGAAGGATCAAGCCCAGTGTTTCCAGGTGGGACAACAACATCAATTGGAGCAATGAGGCCGACACGTGCTGGAGCTCCTACCTAATCAAGTAAATATTGTAGCTATAATCTCAAGATCAATAGCGTACGTATGTAGCAAATCAATGAGAAATGATTAAGATAATGTTAAATTTGATGGAACCAAAATTAGCAAGAAAATAGTTTATTAATGTTCAAGGGAAAAAAAGTGCTGTAGTAAGGTACTCGCTTTGTTAGGTTGGTGAAATACTTGATTTCTAAGGTTAACATAAGCCTAGTGAAAGACTTTTTCTCAAAGTGTTGCAATGAAATCAAGGTTTCATAGCATGCATGTGGCCTTAATACTTGAACTAGTACTTGACCCCTCCTAATAACTAAATTGACGAGTCCCTGTCATGTTTACTAAAATCTGAAGCTCCCAACAGTTAAGATTGGAATTTATATTATTATTCTCAGAAGTAATGGAAGCTGTAAAACTAGTCACGTTACAAGCTTGAAATGAATCTCAATTAATCTATGGCAGATCCCAGAAAATGTATTAGTTCATCTTCACTTGCATTAAACTGATTCTAAATTTGGTGGAAATATCATTTCACCAAATTTAAAGGAACATGTACATACATAATTATGAATTACGTACGAAAAACAAATCAAATTATTCAGATTTCTAAACACAGAGGGTAGTAACACAACCAAAATGAGAAACCATAATTATGGAACCAAAATACCTTATATTTGGAAATTTCATCACTGACTTCCTTCAAATCACCCTTAGTAAATATCAAACCCACATTACCCTAATTAATTCAAAAGGAGAAAAATATTCAGCAACTGCAATCAGCATTAAACAAAAGACAATTAATCTTAAAGAATAAAAACTCTATTTTGTACATACATACTTCCATATTATTTCCAAAAAAAAAATATCAGTCAACTAAAACAAATTTATACTACTAACAACCCTATGTACATAATTTTCAAAACAAATCAAATCACTTCGTATTCTCAGCATAAAAAATTATTATAAGCAAATATCAAACCTAATCTTAAAATAGGATCACATAATTTTCAGAAAACAAACAATCAAAAATTTACCAAACAGGGATTTTCAAACATTTATTACACACTGTCCAAAATGAAATCAGTATTTCTCTCAATGTAAAAAAACTGTCATTTCCCAAACCAAAATATCAGTTTCATCTAAAGCAAATTTATAGTATTAACCTAACTTTAATTTTCCCAGCTCAAAAAAAAATATTATAATAAAATATTAAACCAAATCTTAAAACCTCCGGGGATTAAAAACATAATTATGGAAGCATGCACTTCCAGAAACCAGGAAAAATATGTCATGAAAGTTAAAAGCATAAACCCCGATGAAATGCAGAAAACAATGGATCAAAATTTTACCAAGCAGGGATATGAGTATTTGAAACAGTTATTAGATTCGGTCTATATAAGTTACTAGTAATATATTATCCAGAGTAAACATACAAATGAAATCAGTATAAATCTCATGTAAAAACAACTTTGTTATTTACCAATACAAAATATCAGTTTATCCAAAAACATATTCATAATATTAACCTAGATTTTCAAATCCTATCAAACCGCTTCATATTCCCAGCACAATAAAATTACTATATATATTAAACCCAACCTTAAAATCGAAAAGGAAAAAACACACCATAGAACTCGACACTTTGACAACAATTTCTTCACAGAATAGAAAAAATGTAAAACAAAGTAAATGAGAGAGAAAATCTTACCACAAGAAGAGGAATAAGATTGAGGATGCCAGTGTTACCGGTCTTTTCAGCATGAAGCCTAATGGATCGCTTCATCATCGTATTTTTCCCCATCAAAACAGTCGAATCTCCGCGTAACCCATTTCTTATGCTCTGAAGCTGGGACGATCCGACGTTATCAACTCCGACGATGAGGATCTGATTGTAAATATCCAGAAGTTTGCAAAGCTTTTGGTCATAGTTCACCTTTTTCTCGGTCCTAGATGCCTTCACCGCCATTGTTAGGGGTTTGAGTAGATATGGATTTTGAGAGAGAAAAGAGAAAATGGGATTCTGTGGAGGAGAGAGAAGCTAAACCCTAAAATGGAGTAGGTGATAAACCCACGTCCAGTGCTGCATGTACTTGTTATATACACACATAGGGTAAAAGTTACTTCATGCATAGGGAACGTGGTGAAATTTCGTGCGTTAGATTACCTGATTCATCGATCCGACGGTTTAAATTTATTTTCATTCTTTGACCTTTTTATCCTTTTTCAGTTTTATACTTTTATTGAGGGTCATAAATTTGAGAACAGATCATATGTCCCCAATTTCTCTGTTGTATTATGTCTCTCAACTTAAATTTTAATACATAGTCGCTTACTTAATATTAATTAATTCTAAAATTAAATAAAAGAAGATGTGTCAAAATTTAATTGAGGAGACACAATAATAACAGAAAATTTGGAGACACAGGATCTGCTCTCCATAAATTTTGGGTGATATTTTTAAGATTAAAAGGAAAAAAAAGTATACCGTTATTTAATTATATTCCTTTTCTTATTTTCTTTGTACTCCCCCCTCCCTCTTCAAAAGAACGAGCGAAATATAAATTTTACAGATTCGATTGGGGTGAAATTAAAATTTAATAAATTTATCTAGTTTTTTATTGTATAAGATGAGTTTATAGAAAATATTGCATTAATCAATGTAATAAAAAATTATAAAATTTATTAATGTAACATTTTCTATAATCTATGCAATAAAAATTTTCAGTAAAGTTGGTTCCAAATTCACTCTAACTGGATTCAAATTTCACACATATTAAGAAAAACAAAACTAGAGGAAAGATAATAAATAAAATTCTAAATTTCTCCCTAGTGGTTTCACAAGATTTATAAAATAATAGATAATTTTTATATATATATAAACGGAACTCATTAAATTACCCTTCACTTTATGTACTTACATTGAGAGAAGTGATGTATTATTTTATTTCAATAGTAAAGCTTAGTGTGTAAATTTCTAATATCAATATATATATATATATATATATATATATATATATATATATATATATATCATCAAAAAAACTACGCATAAATTGTATACATGCACACTTTATTTTTTTTTTAAAAATCCTCAAAATTGTTTGATTCCCCTCCCCAACCATTCAGAGCCGGGGAATATTATTTATTATGATTCCTACATTGTTATTGCACTCGCATACATATATATTTGTTGCTCGACAACCATAAGGGAAAAAAATACAATTTATTCACAGAATATTAATTAATGATATTCTCTTTGAATTAATTAGCTGGTAATTTATAGTTTAATATTTTATTTTATATACTTTCTGAATGATAATAGAAAGAAGGAATTAAACCACCAACTTCATCCCCATTAATTTGAATCCAAAATTAACACTAAATTAGTAACTCATGTTAATGTAAACAAAGGTAGTCAAGAAATAACAAAAAATTAACTCAGTGGACTGACTCGATCATTTTCAAAGATGAGGGAGGGGTGTCTATTGAAATGAGCCAAAGATGATGAGATGTCTGCATAACTTCCCCTTGTCTAACTTTACACAAGTGTATTAAGGTAATTGCCAAATCCTATCAAGCACTCATATTGGTGGACTATTTATGTTGACTGATCTGGTTTCTATGTTCATATATATAGACAATTTTAAAATTTTTTAAATCACTATAAGTGAAATGTTGTTTATATTTTGTATTTAAAATTCAATATTAATTCAAACAAATTTGGAAATTGGACGTTACTAATTATATGTATGTGCGTGGTTCCTGGATTTGACCATGGAATTAATGCTTTTATCAAGAATTTATTTATTGTAAATTCTCAATTGCACATCCATGAACAAACACAATTGTTATGGAGAACCCTTTGCAGTACTCCCATATATATTTTATTTTATTTAAAAGGATAAAAAAAAGATCATGAAAATTATTAAGCGATTTTAAATAGGAGTATAAATTAATTATAATAGGTAGTCGAGTAATAAAATGTTACATGTACAAGGATCGAAGATCAACTAACAAAGAAATATATATATATATATATATATATAGAGTCCGGTTCCGGTCCGGACGCCGGCATTTTAGTAGTGTTCGGACCTTTTTTTTTGGCTTTTTTTTTTATACAACTAAAAAATAAATAAATTATGGAACTTGAATAAATAGGTATCCAAATCACGCACAAAATATTATATTATGAAAAAATTTCAATTCCATATTTTTTATTTTTATTTTTAGTTGTTCTACAAAAAAATAAAAAAAATCGGGGTCCAGATTTTGGACCTGTCCGGCAGACCGGACAGGATCCATTCTATATATATATATATATATTCACAGCATAACTGAAAATAAAGACAGATTAAAAGGCATTTGAAAGGCGTAGTACAAAAGCATTTTCTACGTACACCTTCGTATGCTTCCACAAACTCTATGCTCCTGCAGAATAAAGCACAGACCAGATTCATGCCTATTGAGTTCAACTTATAATTAAGCTGTCAGATATATAAATTCCCAAAACTATATATATATATATATATATATATATATATATATATATATATATATATATATATATATCAAAAAATGAACCTGTTTTATCGATCGGCTGTAAATTTTCTCTCTAGCTAGTAATGACTTTGATTGATATTAGGTCTGTGGAGACCTGCCTCATATTCATCCGGTCTTGTGGAGATTCTGCTGAACATGCAACTCCAATTTCAAATAAAGATATCAAGATTTCACATCTCAAGCCACTCTTTTTAGCAGCAGCTTGTACAACTTCTTCCTGCAGAGCTGATTGATCCACAATTTCATCACTTGATCATCTGGCAAACACAGCCTGACAAAATTGGGAAGGTTGAAAATGATTCGTCAGTGGGCCTTCGGCCGGTGAACAACTCCAACAAAAGAATATATTCCATAGCTGTATACATCTCCTTGAGTAGACACTGCACCTCCCGGGAAAGAAGCACCATATATATTCTAGTTGAGATTTTTAGCAACAGATTTAGTCTATAAGAAAATTCTTGAAGAAAGAATAGTGTAAACAAGTTACCTGGAGCTGCATATCCAATGCTTCCTTAATTTGATCCCAAGCGAACTGAACTGATCATTCAAATTGACTTCCTTGCTGAATCTTAAAAGTATTCTTGCTAAACCAAAATCACTCACATGAGCATTAAGATCGTGGTCAAGAAGAACGTTGCTGGGCTTCAGATCACAGTGTACGTACCACAGGTGTTTGGCACTGATATATGATGAAGATAATGCAATGCAGAAGCCACATCTACTGCAATGTTTATTCTTTGGAGAAGGTTCAAAGTTCTCGGTTGAGTTTGTCCTTTTCCAAACATCCATTTGGCATAAACTGGTATACCAAAGCTCTAAAATCATTGCCTCGGAAATCAGTACTCGAGCAAGCAGTCAGGACCTTCACAAGGTTTCTGTGGCGGATGTTTCTCAAAGATTCACATTCAGCCTTAAAGCTTTTGCAAGCTCCGTTCTGTTGAAGATTAAGTGCCTTAATCACGACAACTCTCTGATCTTCTCCAATATTTCCTTCATACACAGTGCCAAAATTACCCGAACCAATCAATTTGCTTGAAGAGAATCCATCAGTCGCATTGAGGAGCTCATTGTATGAAATCTTTGGGTACAAGTGCTCAAAGGGAACTGCTGACTGAGGGTTTTTTTTTTCAACTTCCTCAGTAGGTATACTAAAATTAAAGACACAATCCCGGCCAATCAAGAAGAAGTGACTATCACCAGTATAATCTTGAGAGCAATATGCGTCCTTGGATTCCTGTGTTTTTGCATATGGCATGGATGCAAATGCAGCTCTAGGACGGTTGGACCCCCCCACCCCCCCCCCCCACCCCCCCACCCCCAACACAAAGGTCACCATTGCCAGAGAGATCAACTGCGCTTGAATTTTGAAAAACTCCACGTGTGGGTACCTCACCTTCCAGATTGTTCAGTGACAAATTCAAATATCGTAAGGAAAAGTTCCCTAGATACTATGGGATTACGCCATACAACTTGTTCTTGGATCGATCTAAATACTGAAGGCCTGTCAAGTGTCAACTGGCTCAGATCAGGTATGGCTCCGTGGAAGAAGTTCCCTTGCATATAAAGTATTTCCAAGCCCAAACAAAGCCCCATCTTGCTAGGAATCTCACCAGAAAATTTGTTATACGATATATCTAGTGCATTAAGAATTCTCAAATTTTCAACTTCATCTGGTAAGTACCAGTGAAGGAATTGTGAGACAAGTTAAGTGTTGTAGATAGGGAAGAAAGGTCTATGAGCTGCTTAAGTATGGTGCTATTCAAAATATTTTGAGAAAGGTCTAATTCTTGTTGGTGTTTAAAGTTTCCAAAATTTGAAGGTATGCTCCCCTCTAAAGCTGTTGTTGTGCAAATAAAGGTACAAGAGGTGAGTGAGGTTTCCTAAAGAATAAGGTATTTCCCCAGTGAAATGGTTTAAGCCTAACCAAGTTCTTTCAAGTTTGGGAGCTGTCCAAAAGAAGATGGAATTTTACCAGTTAAGAAGTTGAACCCCATGGCCAGTGCAGTTAATCCAACGAGGTTAGAAATATCTTCAGGAATGCTTCCGCGAATATTGTTACCTTAAATGTTCAGCCATCTCAACTGTGTTGATAGATTGGCTATTGATCTGGGTAATTCACCTCCAAAGTGGTTTCGGCTGATATCAAGAAGTTGCAAATTGCTGCAATTGGCGAAAGAAGTGAGAAAATCCAAGTCATCATCTGCACCGCTTCCAAGATCATTAGCAGGAACATTGAGATACCATAAAACTTTTAGATTCCCAAAACTCATAGGTATGTTTCCTGTGAAGTTGTTCTGACCGACAAAGACTTAACAAGCAATGACCGTTGACATGAACAAGAACCAACAAAAAGACAAAACAAGCAACACATGAAAAAGACAAGAAGCAACAACCGAATAAATTAAATTTGAAATAAGAAAGTTAGGTTAATAACATAAGCAATGACATAAGTTTTTTACAGGCAATATTATATATGCAAAAAGAACACATTCCGAATCAATGCAATACTCAATAATAAGCACCCAGTTTCGATCCAAAACCTCAAAAGCAAGATTAAAGTTGAAAAAGTAAAGAAAAGTTAAATTATTTTTACTCCGACCTCTTGAATTCAATGCGTGTACCACATCCAATTTGATTTGAAAACCTAAGTATCCTTTCTTTTCATTGAACTGCCCTTGGGGATAATGAGTCGTCCCTTTTGTGGGCTTTGATCACCCTTTTTGTGGGTTTATCCGCTTATTTATTTTTTCTTTAAATAGAGAAGGTTGTATAAATTAAATTTATGTTGTTTAATTCACGACAATATCATATAGCTTAATTGGACAATTTCATGAAGTTATGAATTTGAGTTCAAAAAAGAGCACAATATCTAAATATACTAACAGTTTACATTTTACTCATTCTAATTATAACGACTTCTTATATATAGTCCTCGGGTGGCACATTTTTCACAAGATAATTGACTCGAACAAAGCTAGCTGACTGGACAGTTTGAGATGATAAACACTTGACTAAAAGAAAATCAGATTAGAAGAATAGAGCATGATGTTACCTTAATTATTCTCTTACTTCAGTATCATTCATCACCAGTTAAATTTTTCTAGGCTAGCTTATAAACTAATACTACTAATTAACGTTCGTAGATCCCACCTTGTAACTTGAGAGTATACACCTAATACTCTTGATGCTTCAAGGCATAAAAATATAGTAATATTCTTTTTTCCTAGTAATAAAGGTTCCTTGAAGGTGTTGACTTAAAACACATTCTGTTATAATATTATCTGTAATTTGATACTTAATTTTCTGGGACTTGTTTAGAACACACAATGTAAGAATTCATTATCAAATGGAGGTTGAACACATTATTATAGCTTAATTCTGCAAACAATTGTTCTGAATTTTCTCAAAGGTCAAGCGTTCGAAAGATTTCCCAAATGATCGAGGTGAGTGTTTTAGGCCAGTCCGCAAGCACAAGTGTGAAGAATCATTACTTCCAAGAGGCCAAAACCCACCCCAAGGGGATCGGATCTTCCATCAGTCGGGACTTAAAATTGAGCAGTATTGTTCCCACGTATGGCTGATGCCGAATTTAAAACCAGAACAAAGATGACATAAAAAATCAGGCTTATATATATTAGATTCATCGGAGAGAGCTCGATCCATTTGAGAGTGTGTAAGAATGGCATTGTGATGCATTGTTATAACAAACTTAACCTCTTCTGATAGTCGTCGGGTGGTACATTTGAGTCGAACAAAGTTAGCTGAATGGACAAATTTGATATGACAGCACTCTAAAGACTTTTTCCCCAGAAGAAACTTCAAAAGAATAATATAAAAACATAAATCAGACTAGAAGAATAGAGTTTTCTTCTTCTTTTCCTGTAGTAGTGTTATTTGTCACCAGTAACTTCAATTATTCAAAAGTTTGTTTATAAACTAATACCAATTAACTTTCATATGGTCAACATTCTAACATCAAAATAAACGCCGCCTAATACTCTTGAAGCTACATGGCATGCATGTGTCCTGGGCTGGCTTCTGAAAATAATAATTAATTCATAGAGTATAAGATATCCACATGATAACATTAGCACTTGCATTATGGGAATTTAATTAAATGATGAGCCACAGTTTATGAATGGCTATACTGGACTATGAGGAGGCACCGCCAGATAAATATTTATGTTAGACTCTACAACAAAGTTTCCTCAGACTTATAGTCCTTAATGTTGAAATGGGAAAACATATGTAGTGCATGCTCTTGTCCTTCAAGTTTTTATGAGTTGCACAGCAAAAATCATGATCTGCAACTCCCAAATGAGACATACATGCTCTTTTGGAAGCTTAATGTTACAACTTTTGGCACATCAGGACAGCCTTCATATACTTTTAACATATAATCTTCTCCTAAGAAGTAAGAACTGGGGGGGAAAACAAAACAAAACTTGAATCTTGATGTACATCAACTTATTTAGCACATCCATGATGTTATTAGATAATGTAAGACTTAACATGTAACTTCTTGTTTCAGAAAAAGCTTATTATACCTTCATATGGATTTTACAAACTATATGCTCAGCTTCTACATCATTAGATTTAACCACTTAATTTCAATCTTCTTCATGCATTCTTGATCGAACACACTTGTTTCTCACTGATAGCAGATCCATTGCAACTTTACTCATGTTCATTCTGCCTAGTTGAGAATCCTCTGAACATGCAACCCCAATTTGGAAAACAGAAATCAAGTGTGCTGTCTGTTCATGTGTCCATTTACTCCCAGACTCCAGCTTTTCTATGGAATCTTCTTCCTCTTCATCAAACAGAGCTGATTGGTCTACAATCTCCATTACTTGATCCGGCAATGCCATTTTGACAAAATTGTGGAGGTTTACATTGTCTTTGAATAGTTCATCAGTCGGTCTTCTCCCTGTCAACATCTCTAACAAGAGAACTCCGAAGCTGTAAACATCTCCTTGAGTTGTCACCTCACCACCCATGCCATACTCTGAAAATTTCATAGAACTAAAGCTATTTATGCTCACACCAAATTATCATTCAACAAAGATAAAAAGCTATACATTTCATAAACCAATCATTTAATGGCAATCTTCTAGTATAATTCAGAAAATACACCTTCTAGCAAAACTGAAAACGTTGTTTAGATAAAAATAAATGCTATGTTAAGGGTATTGTTGAAATTAATTTTAAAAACTCAAATCTGATTATTTTGTAACTTAAAGAAAGATGTGATGTGCCATTTCAGGAGGTACAAATATCAAGTGTACAGAATAGATGTGTGTTTAATTTCTCTTAAATAAGACAAACAGATATCGGAAGAAGTTACCTGGAGCAGCATATCCAATGGTGCCCTTGATCCCAAGTGAGCTGAACTGATTCATATTAACATCCTCACTGGAGTTGGGAAGGAGCCTTGCCAAACCAAAATCACTCACATGCGCGGTCAGATCTTCGTCCAGAAGAACATTACTAGGCTTCAAATCACAATGAACCACAGGTGTTTGACACTGGTGATGAAGATAATGCAATGCGGAAGCCACGTCTACCGCAATATTTAATCTTTGGAGGATACTCAAATTTTTGTGTTGCATCTGTTCAGCTTTTGGGTGCAGCCAATCCTCCAAGCTCCCATTTGGCATATACTGATAGACTATAGCTTTGAATTCATTGCCCTCAAAAGTGATGCTTGAGCAAGCGCTTAGAACCTTAACAAGGTTGCGATGGCGGATATTTCTTAAGGCTTCGCATTCAGCTATAAAGCTTTTGGAAGCTCCTCTCTGCTGAAGTTTAAGGACTTTCACTGCAACTATTGTTACATCTGGGGCAAGAGATCCTTTATAAACAGTGCCAAAACTACCGGAACCTATCAAGTTACTTGAAGAGAATCCACTAGTTGCATTGAGGAGGTCTTCATAAGAAATCTTTGGATAGAATTGCCTTCCAGAAGATTCTGAATGAGGTCTATTCTTCAACTTTTTCACCCAGCAAAATGAAAGAAACAACGACAACAGAGCCAAGCATGAAACTACACCGACAATTACCAATATTAACTTGAGAGTTGTGCGTTTCTTGGGTTTCCCATGTGGTTGCACAAAGCATGGTTGCAAATGCAGCTCTTGAATACCCCCACAAAGTTTGGAGTTGCCTAACACCTGAATCTCAGTTGCATTTTGGAAGATACCTTTAAGAGGTACTGCACCCTCAAGATTGTTAAATGACAGGTTTAGATTTAGCAAACTGGGAAGGTTTACCATGTTCTGAGGAATGAGGCCAGACAAGTTATTGCGAGAAAGATCTAAATAGCGAATGCTTTTTAAATTATCTAAAGGTGGAATATTTCCCCAAAAGGAGTTGTTTTGCATATAGAGTTGTTCCAAGGTCACACATTTACCAATCTTTCTTGGAATTTCACCAGACAATTGGTTATTTGAAACATCAAGTGCAACCAAATTAGTCAAATTCCCAACCTCCTCTGGCAAGAGTCCGGTTAAGGAATTATCAGCCAAATTAAAGAGGACTGAAAGTAATGAAAGACTTACAAGCTTCTTGGGAATGGTACCATTCAGTTTGTTTAGAGAAAGGTCCAAGGACTGAAGGTATATGCAATTTCCCAAACTTGAAGGTATGTTTCCATCTAAACTGTTATATGACAAGTAAAGATTTACAAGTCGAGTGATATTACCAATGGAAGATGGGATCTTTCCTGTCAGCTGATTCGATTCCAAATGAATCGTTCCCAAATTTGAAAGCTTTCCAATTGTAGCTGGAATATTACCTGTTAGAAAGGTCTCCCTCATGTTTAGTACATATAAGTTGACAAGGTTGGTTATCTCTTCAGGGATACTTCCGCGAATACCATTTCCTCCAATAAGTATCCTGACCAATGTGGTTGACAGATTTGCTATGGCATTCGGGAACATTCCTCCTAATTGGTTGTCATTAAAGCCCAGGAACTCTAACTTGCTGCAATTAGTTAAAGAAGTTAGAAAGTTCAAATCATCATCTCCATCATTTCCGAGATTATTATTAGCAACATTGAACCACCATAAATTCAGTAAGTTCCCAAAATTCTTGGGTATATTTCCAGTGAATTTGTTAATAGGAATATCAAGCCGTTGGAGACCTGAAACATTGGTCAACGAAACTGGAACCGGCCCAGTGAAGGAATTGTTTGCCAAGTAAAGAAGCTGGAGAGCTGGTAAGGCAAGGCCTATGTTGGCTCTTAGAGTACCCGTAAAGTTGTTGAAGGACAACCCCACGAGTACGAGTGCAGATAAATTGTATAGTACTGGAGGAAACTCACCAGAAAGAGAATTTACAGACAATCCGAGCATTCTCAGGCTTGTCAATTGTGCCATTGTATCCGGAAGTTGACCCTCCAAATCATTATATGAGATGTAAAGGTCTTGGAGAGATGTGAGATTACCAATGGAAGCCGGGATTCTTCCTGTAAGATTGTTGTTTCTGAGATAAAGAGTCACCAGCTTTGATAATGAACCAAGTAGGGGAGGAATGTGGCCCTCTAGATTGTTGTGATCTAGTGCAAGATTGAGTAAATTCGAACAATGAGACAGATTTTCTGGAATTTCACCTGCTAAAAAGTTGTTGCTCAAGTTCATAGTTTGAAGCCTGGCTAAGAGGCCAAATTCTGGTGGAATCCCAGCATGGAAAAAATTTTCTGCAAGATCAAGGAATCGAAGAAATGAAAGATTTCCAACATGGGGTGATATATTTCCAGCCAAACTCTGACCTTTGAGATCAAGAGAGACAACTTTCTGGTGTTTGGCGCCACATTTGACTCCAGTCCATCGACAGAGATGGAGGGAATCATTCCAAGAGTTCAAGACTCCTAGAGGATCTTCTGTTATTTTTGACTTGAAATCAAGCAATGCAGATTTCTCTGTCGCGTTTTTAAGAATATCTGCAGATGCACACTTTGGAATCGACAAGTGAAAGAACAGAAGAAGAATAACATGAAAGGTCAGCAAGAAGATTAGCCTAAAACTGAGCAGTTTAAGTTCCATTTGAGAGGGAGGGAGAGAGTATGATTGTGCAGACTGCAGGCAACTTCAACTGATTTTTTATAGATGAAGTATTTGGTGTTTGAGGGTGAGACTACCCTTGCAAGATACTCTTGTCCTGTCCACAAATGAGAGTTTTATTCTTATTTTTCCAACCCATATTAAGGTCAAATATTAAAAGTGTTTTAGTCAAATCTTTTAAAAAAAATGAGACTTTTTGGTTGAAAGGAGCAGTAAAACCACTGGTCATGATAAGTTGTGGACTCGGATTGTATTTGTATTGTAGTACACTGAACTATACAGAAGCTTCAACAACAAATCACATACAGTGAGTGAATCATTTTCTACTCAATCTTGATTCAAAGATTTTGACTAGGAAGGAAGCACGAATGAATATGGATGAGAATGAACCAGACCTGGGTCTTATTGTATTCTTGACGCTAACAGAACAGTTGTGGAAATCGCAAATCAAGATTTTGGCTCTATAAAATTATCCAAGTCATTGACTTTGATAGTCGACCTCGTCCAAAGGGTTAATAATAGCTGTGGGAATCTCAATCAAGATTTGGACTATAAGACTATCCAAGTCGTTGACTTTGACAAAATACAGATCATTGACTTGTCATGGCCAGAAATATCAGCTGCAGAGTTTGACATTATTATACTCTTCAATCAAAACTAGGGGAAAATGACACATTTCTTCGAAAAGCTCTGAATATCAAAGCCAGCAGTTGCTTGCAAAGGGCAACGTATTCATCTTGACTTTTATGGCAGAGAATTCATGCTAGTGCCCACAAAGCTATGGCTAACAAATTGGCTTTAATGCAAAACTAACTTCCATTTTTTCGCAGAATTACCATTTCAATATTTAAAAGAATCGTTGCCAATTGGGTTAACTAAACCCTTTTTCAAATTTAAACTAAAACTCAACTCTCAAGTGCAAATTGTCACACATTTCTCCCTACTGCATATTGTCACACATTACTATATTTGTTGTTTTTATTTTTTGAGAGTCACAATTCAATCCCGCCATAAATTTGTTAACATATAAATTATTATTTTTTAATATTTGTTACTTTTATTTTTGTATTTTTGGTAGAATACATACAAATATTCATAGCCATAAGCTTACATCAGAAGGGGGGAAATTGGTAATCTGAAAAAAGTATCTCAGTAATCGCCACAAGACTAAGTTCTCAAAACATTAAGTATCAGATTGAACATTAAGCTTTTTGACGATAGTGATTTTATTAAAGTGTCATTTTTAGTACCAAACAGCGATTGAAACCTTTTTTTTATTATGAAACTGATTGCAATTTGCAACGTTTTGTAATTACGTTTAACCATAAGAACTCTAATAAACCCAACGCACAAAAATCAGAAGCAACATAAATGCCAAATACTCGAGAAATATATTTAAAAACAAAGGATTCATATCTAGATATATGAGGGTCAAAATAGTTGATACAAATGGGACGAGTTTAGATTTTTAAAAGATTAGAACTACTTAAAACTATTCACTATAGCTTTAATGTAACCAAATCCAGATATTCTCATCTGCGTGATCTCTGTAACCTATCTTCATCTGTACCTCTATAACGACGGGGGGAAGAATCTCTATCATGGACTGGTCGTTTGTCCTTTCCCCTGTTTTTTCGGTCTTCTCTGTGATATGATTCTGATTCATGCTTTCTTGAACCCATTTCTTCCCTCCTATGACCATTTTCTCTAGGATCTGATTCAAAGTCACGCCGTTTTGACCTTTCCTCAAATGCTTGCCTATCCCGGCTGTCCTTGTGGTCCATTTCCCTCTCCTGCCGCTCTAATCGTTTCTCAATGCCTCTATCTTCATGATCTCTTGAATTAGATTCAATGCGATGCCTCTCTATGATGCCTCTGCTTATGATCCTCTCTATCCCACGCTCATTCACCTGTACTCTGGACTCTTTCACCTCTCTATCAGTCAATCTAAACCCATCTTGCCCAGCAGAATCTGGAGCATGACCCAACTGGCCAGGCTTTTTTTCAATCCTTGCTGAACCCTCAAACTTGTCATCTACCCGTCTCAACTTTCTGTGATCCTCGGCACCCCAGCCAGTGTTTGCAGCTCTCTGAGTTAAAATTTAACACAAAACTTTAGCGTGTTATCATGTGACAGGACTGCAAGCAACCAGTTAAAATTGCATCATGAAGAGAGGTTCTAATGCGTGTTTGCAGAACTTGTCAAAAAGCAAAAAGTGTCTTCACAGCATAATCCAAGTTTCTCACCCCACATACTTTATACAAGAAAGTTTCAAGACAAATATAAAAAAGGATACACAGAAGAAGGGAAAAAAAAAGAAAAAAAGAAAAAAAGAGGTAAAAGTTCATGTACATCTCAAAGTATAAAGGATCATCTCAGTGCTCTTAACCATGAAAAATATCCATTTAAGGAAATACAACATATTCAAATTGGTGAAAACAAAAACATAGTAAGTCCGCACATATGACCTGATTGTGGTATAGGCACATACTACCTGATTGTGGTATCAATAAAGATTTAGGCTTGTATGCACCACACTGTTGAATTGTTGATTAACGAGGGCCAAAAACACAATGTCCTTTTAATTTTCTATTAATAGAATCTCAAATGAATCCAATGAAGATTCTTAACAATAGAATTTTTAGCAATCAAACATTTAGGGGTTGTTTGTTACGCACTGAATGGCTGAATTGTTGAATCGGCCACCATTCAAAGGAGTTTGTTTTGGAAAAAATCGGCGCTAAAGTTTTGGAAAAAAAAAATTTTCAATAGCTAAAAGTATTTTTTTTTTACAATTGAATAGTTTAGTGTCATTTTTTTTACAATAATTTTAAATGGCGGAGGCGAAAAATGAAGTATTTTTTTCAACAATATTAACTATTATATTAAGTAAATGTTAAATAAATTTACAATAATTTTGAATTTTTTTGAATGAAAAAGTTGTAAAATAATAAAATTTGTTTCAAACAACTTTTCATTCATTTAATATTACTTTCATTCATTATTTTTTTTATTTTTTAAAATTTTTTTACTTCATTTCTATTTCATAAAAATCTGACTTTTAATCAATCACCGATTCACCATTCGACCTGACCCGATGTCCTTAGTAATAACAAAATGGGTCCCTGGCTCTTTCATAAGAAAGAATTAGATCCATTTCATTAATCTTCAAAATGCTGATCCCTATAGTCTAAATATTCAGCAGATACCTAAAATCAACTAAGAAAGAAAGGAATAACAAATAAATGTGTTTCTTCTTGCAGTGAAACTTAAATGTAACTCTCTATACAATACATGTGCTGATCAGAAAAAAGAAGGAACCATGACCAACTCATTCTATCAATCCCGTATAACAAATACTAAAAGATGATTGTGAAAAACTTGAAAATGATATAGCAGTCGGTTTTAGTAGACAAGCAGAAAGTGGTATAACAATTTGAGATGGTACTTTAGCTTTAATTGCACAACACAGAAGACAGAAGTAAACAATGGCAATAGAAATCATCAAGGAATAGTGATCATACTTGTTCGTTATGAGAAAATTTGCATCCAGCCCCACGGGTGCATTCGCCTCTTTGAAAAGCACGGCATACACCTCGTTCCTCCCGTTTCTGCTGCTCTATCTCTTCATCTTCTACTTCTTTCTTTTTGTAGTTACTAACATGATCAACCCTTATAGTTCGGCCAAGGATTTGGGCACCATTCAAATTATCTGTGGAGGTAAATAGCGTGCAATAAAATTGTGCTTATCAATATACTGATACATATATAGAAGGGAAAAATATTCCCCACAAAGCTACTGTAGGAAAATTCATCCAGAAGAAAGTATTTCCAAATTCCAATTACACTCACCTATGGAAGATCTATATAGACATACAAACAATATATACATATATATATATATACACACACACACACAAACATATATATATAGAGAGGGAGAGAGAGAGAGAGAGGACCAACCCACAGCAAGAACTGTACTTCTTTGATCCTCATATGCAACAAAGGCAAAACCTTTTGATTTGCCGGTGCCTTTATCTCTAACAAGATTAACATCAACAATCTCTCCATATCTGGACATTAATCAATCAAAAGGCAGATCTCAGAGACCAAGAAGGAAAAATATATTTTCATTAAGGAGAAGGTAACCAGAAAAATTTGTAATCATATGTACCACAGATAACCAAACTGAAGGTAGTAATTCATGTAACCAAATCTTCATCTAACAAGTGCAAGTGTATCTACCAAGTGATTGGTATAATAAAATCTACTTGAGTATCAGCCACAGAATAAAGCAATACTTTGTCTGAAGAAAATCTATGACCCCAAAGACATCCAATCAGAAACCCATCATCGCAAAGGCTATGTTCAGAACTTGGAAAGGAAAAGGAAATGAAATTATATATTTCTTGAAATGACCACAAAAGGTTTTTTTTAAATAAAAAAAAATTGTTTTTGTGTTCCTTCCTGTTTCATTTCCCTTTGCTTTTCCCAGTTCCAAACATCATGTAATAACTTTAGGGTATAATTATTTGATGGTAAAAACTCACTAACAATTGTTGTCCAATATCCCAACTCTTATTTAATAATCTCAAAATTTACAACCAATGAAGCACAGGTATGTACACTAAAGCCGCGCATTTATTGTTGCTGGAATTTGTAAACACAAAGTCTTTAAACCCCAATAGTTTTTTGTGTAACAATATCCAACATCAACATGAATATGTCAAATTTCTAGTTCTTAACTTTGCTTATCCTTAGATACTAGTATAGTATATCAGCTGTTTTGCATCATATCATGATTGAAAACAAACAGGCAATTACATATTACATCAAGTAATGTCATTTTAACTTTTCGAAGATTTAAAATATATATAGAAAAATAATGTAGTAACTTACTGGGCAAAAACCGCAAGAAGATCGCCTTCAGTCAGATCAAACGGAATGCCACCTACATATACGTAAGCCGATTCTTTGTATATCGCATGCCAAGAAGCTTGTTCAGATATACCAAGTGACGCTTCTTTTGAATTGATGTTCTGAATACGCTTCACTAACGTCAACGGATTCATTTTTTATGTCTCTAATCCGAAATTCTTCAATAATCAGCTTCGAATAAGAGGGTTTAGGGACCAAATCAGATGGAGATGAGCAAAACTTGTAGAAATCCTAGATATTCAGTTGGTCCTCGCAGGGATGAACTTACCAGCAAAAAACCCTAAATTTTCTGCAGTAATCGAAGCAACAAAGAACCATTTTTTTTAATTTGATTTAAATGCAAAACGGATCCTATTTTTATGTCACTTTGACGATGTAGTCCTTCGCCTCTTTAAATTTCTAAATTCAGTCCTCCATATACATTAGGGATTTTGGACATTATACTTTTCCTCCAATTTCACTATTTTTTATTTTATTTTAATAGATACTCATATTCATAGATACTCAATGATAATGAGATCAAGTTTACCACACAAAAGAAAAAATTCAAATGTATTTTATTATTATAAATTAACATAAAAAAATGTTAACCATTAAAACTATAACAAAAAAAATACACATTCACCAAATGGTGAAAAAATATTGAATTCCTCAATATTATAAATCAAATGATATGTGTTGATTTCATTTATACTTATTAATTGTATAATTTTTAGTACAGTCGATGGAATTAGAAAAAAAATATATTATTCTTATAGAACGGATCTAAAGTATACCTTTTAAGTAACATACTCTCTTAAATGATATACATTTATTAAAATTATGTCATTTTGAAGATTTTTAAAAAAATAAATGGAGGTTGTGGGTGATATTTTTGTAAATAAAAAAAAAAAAAATGGGGCAGTTCTCTTTTAATAATATTTTATTTTTTAAAATAATTTTCAAAATAATATAATTTTAATAAATATATGTTTTTTAAAAGAGATATATTATTTAAAAGTTATGCTTTAAATTCGTTCCGATTAATCCTAATTATCCCATTAATTGTTTAAGTTGTATTCGTTGAATAGTTATAGTCTTGTGATAAATGTGTCCATTTATTTTTATTTGACAAAAAGGATGTATCCATTTATTATATAAGATCGTCTCAACGTCACATAGAATTTAGTAAACCTAAGACCGAAGGTAAGTTTTTCAAGTCCCTCTAGCCTCTATGATTAAATGTCCATAAAATTAAATTGTAATATATATATATATATATATATATATATATATATATATATATATATATATATATGGGTTAATTAGGTACCTCCGCATTCTTACTAATACTCGTGTAATTATTTAATACCTAAAGATGAATCTAAATAAAAAATGTGAATTACAATGTTTAAAGAGCATATATTTGATAAAAATTAGAAAATTTTTGTTGTAAATAATAAAATTTCTAATCAAGATAGACATCTCACCGAAAAAATAAAGAAGTCAAGAATTCTATCACAAATTGTATCTACATACTCATTATTTACAAATCGAGATTGGCAAGAAAAAATAAATTTATTAAGGAAACAACTAAAGCCAATATCCACATTCACTCAACAATAAATTTGACCTAGGCCAGTTAACTACATTTATTAAATTCGAAACAATTTCAATGCCAATTGTAAGACCCCAATTTATTATAAATAAAATTAATTTTTTCTCTATTCATTATTCTAAATTAATAAGGGTTAATTTGATATAATGCTTTGGTTATGGGTGAAATGTGCAAATTTTACAAAATAAGCAAGTGGTTATAAAATATTTCTTTTGTTAAGAATATTAGTTTGGTGTGAAATATTCTTTTTGTTGAAAATATCCGTCATGCAATGCCAGTAGATCGATTATGGGCCCCATAACGAAAAAAACGGTTGGATGAAGGAAAGCGACAAAGTTTGAGTTTTATAAATAATCTACGTAATTATTCACAATTAACACTTTTGTTGGAATATCCGTGGTTAAAATACGATAATATACATAATTGACAAGAAGCATACGGTATTGCAGATTATAGTTGAATTATTGATTAAATGCGTGAAGGCCTTCTTCGATAATTGTTACGATGAATTCTTCGCTCAATATTTTATTTTATTGATTCAATAATTCTTTGCATTGATAGTTTATATTATTATTGTTTGAATAATTGTCACCGCATGATATTTTCCATTATCGGATCAATAAGACCCCAACTTTTTATAAATAAAGATTTAATTTCTCTAATTATCATTTTGAAATAGTAAGGGTTGATTTGATTAATGTGGTTAGTTATGGGTAAAATCATGAAATATTTCAAATAAGCAAGTAGTTATAAAATATTCATTGTTGTGGGGGAATATTAGTTTTTGGTAAATGGAATATTAAATCTTTGTCGGGGAATATTAAATGCGACGGTACCGACCTTGTGTGGCCCCATGTGAGCGATTGGATGAAGAAAAGACAAGAATAAGTTGTTTATAAATAATGGCGTGTGGTTATTCAAATCTTCTTTTGGAATACCGGTGGTTAAAACACGATGTCTGGCGTTGTTGCTGATGGCACACACGGTATTGCACCAATTATTGATTCTTACGTGAAGGCCTTTACTCGATAATTATTACGATGTATTCTTGTTCGATATTTTATTTTATTGATTCAATAATTGCTTTGCGTTGATATTTTATATTCTTGTTGTTTTAATAATTGTCACTTTGCGGTATTTTTCCATTATCGAGACAATAATTCATATTATCTGAATAATATTATTAGAAAACATTATTGGCAATGTCTAGAAAGTTACATACAAGGAGAGGTTTGGTCACTTTAATTGCGGCGATGAAGGAGATCTCTTTATTGGAAAGCCCTCTTTCTCAGGGAGCTGCACGGTTGTCGATAATGTGATTACTATAATATTATTTATGAATAATTAATTATTGATATATATGATGAGAAAAATATTGATTTTATGAGGATATAGATGGAGAAAATTTTAATGTGACAATTGTTGAAAATTAATATTTTATCTTTTTACGATAAAATAATTCTTTTAAATATATTATTTTTACAATGAATGTGTGGATATATGAGTATATGAGGAGGAAGAGTATTTTGTGGCATTAAATGTTTAACACATGTTTTGTGTGTTGGTGGACCTGAATTATTGGTAGAAATTTGATTATAGCTTTGTAAAATCGTTGGTTTGTGGATTTGGTCAATTTACATTTGGAATTTGGAAAAACTTTCTTACTGCAAAGTTGTAGAAATTGAATTTCCTATAAAAAATCATGAGATTTGAATTTTACGATAAAAGAGCTATTTATTGTGAATTATTGAAGTTTGAATATATCGGGTGTGAATTGATTTTTGGAGTTTAAATTATTTTTGTTAGAAAAACGTTTTTGTATTTTTTTTGGACATCATTAACATGTGTGGCTGGTGTTTTTGACCAAAAGGTGGGCTAAGGAAAATTTGTATAATTATATTAATATTATATTCAATTTTACTTTTTGGTGTTACAGCGATTTCTATAAATAGGGTCTTGGGTTAGAATTGAAAATCACACGAAAAGCTGAAGTTTTCTCTCTATTTCTCTCTCGATATATTGGCGTATTCTTGTGAGTATACTTTGAGTGTTCTTTATCTGATGCAAGTTTCAAGTCATAGCTTTATATCAGGTGTTTATTTAAATCTTTGTCTTTTTGAGGTAAGGGATGTTATTTTCTTAAGTAAATGATATTATTTCTTGATATCATTATCTTAAAATATTGGTTGGAACTTTTTATCAAATTTGGAACTTTTTCATGTCGAGATTCTTATTCATGAGTTCTTATTCACGATTCTTATTCACGAGTACTATTCACGAGTAAGCGTGATGATGTTTTTTGTGAAATTTCTATCTTTTGGTGTCGAGATTCTTATTCACGTTCTTTTATTCACGTATCTGACCTTATTCACGAATCTGACCTTTATTCATAGAAAAATGAAATTTCTTCTTTTTTGTCCAAAATATCTATTCTGGATACTAGCTTTGATTGTATCCATGTTTTGATCATTCTTGAATTTTACCCCACTCTGGTTGGTTATGAAGTATTTTTGAATGGGAATTGTTTAAAATGCGAATCCTTAATATTTGTTCTTTTGCTTCACTGGATTCGTTTTCTTTAAAATATTTTTTTATCATCCTCGATCTAAATGATGATATAACGGAATATCTTTGGCTTTAGTGCAAGATGAATGAATGATTTCTTGATGAATATCTTTGGCCGTAGTAGTGAAGATGAGCAGTGTTTTAGATGAACATGGCCAGTGATGAATATCTTTGGCACATAGTGCGAGGATGAATATTTGATTCAAGATGAATATTGATTGATGTTACGAGGATAAAATAATGATGATGGGTTTATTAAATTCATAGATATTAGTAGATTTCATCCTCTACGTAACTCTTACATGAATTATTATTTTCATTGCTGCGAATATTGATATAAAACTTGTTGTTTAATGTATTCTCTCAGATTTTTCTGTTTGAAGACTAACGATAATTTGTTATATATTATCTTAGTCATAATATTCTTCTTTGGGCTAGTTGAGCTCACCCTTTTCCTTTTTGTTCCATTTTTTCTTCTCGGGGAGGCGAGAATGTAGCGAAATCTTAGTCGGGGTATGGAATGAAGGTTACAGAGAGTTGTTTAGTAGTCCTCACCATTTTTGTAAAATAATGTATCAATAATTATGATGGAGATTTATTTGCGTGTGGATATTATCTAGATGGCAATATACGTATTTAAACTCACGATTTATATGTTGTAATAATAAAGTTGTAGTTATTTACATACCATGTATTTGACAACTTCGAATGGGTGATGTATACCTATTTTGGGGGCGTCGCGGTTTAGTATCGAGCTTAGGGATATGATCTCTGGCGGAGATCGGGAAATAGAACTAGGAGGAGAGGCGAGTAAATCCTTATTAGTAGTGTGTCTACTAAAGCTTATTTGTTAGTTGGTCGATTATATAGGGATATTATGTGATATATTGATTTCCTTAATTAACCCTTTGTTTATAGCGATGTTTGAGAATGTCGTTGAGAATATTAACGATGGAAATGAGGCCAGTAGAGCCGCCGTACTCTCAGCACAGAGAGAGAAACGTCTGACAGGTGGCAATGTTCTCTCTGTGAACAACACCACCTGAAGCGAGATGATGAGCGAGGGGATGTTTAGAAGCTTTTTGCGATTCATGCAAAATCGAAGACGAGGAGACTTCGTGTTCAAAATCTGAGGAGGAAATGATAGCAATTCACGGGTTATCCACGACCAAGCGATTCGAAGTTGGGACCACGAATTTAAGGAAAAGCGGGATCCGATCATGGCGGAAACATGGGTCAAACAAATTACCAAGATATTCGATGTCTTGGGATGATGCGGAGAACGAAAGGTTCCATTCGCCACCTTTATGTTAAAATGGCGAAGCGATTCTTGGTGGGAGTCGTGAAAGCGGACCCGACTGCTTTGCTTTCCGCGTGTCTTGGGAAGCGTTTGAAAACTTTTCAATGAAAAATACTTTCACGAAAGTATTAAATCATATATGAAAGAGGTAGAGTTTATTAGACTAGAACAAAATAACATGGCGGTGTCCCCCAATCTGAGGCGAAGTTAGCGAGTTATCGAGTTTTGCACCTCATTTGGTAGAGAATGAGGAGCGAATGGCGAGGATGTTTACGAGAGGTTTAAAACTTGAGATTGACGATATCTTATCTCTCATAAATTTTCTTTATATTGGATGTTGTCAGCAGGCTCAATTATTAGGCGAGATAATGAAATGCGGTCGATCGAGGGACCACAACCGAGGATCATCTGGGGATAGCGATCGATCAAAAATACAACGATAACCCGCGGAGAAAGAAAAATGGGACAAAAATGGTAACCACTCTGGTGGTAATCATGGCCATGAAAATAGAAGAAGCGAGTCGGGAGGAGATTTTAAAGAGGAGATTTAACAACGACCATGTGAAGGCGTCGGTCTTGCGGACATGGCAACGGTTTCTAGGGAGGAGAAACGACCACCGGTCGTATCTTTATAAATCTGGGAAAGGGGACATATCGGTCAAGCGCCTGACAGTTCAAGGTATCTTATAATTGTGGAAAGGAAGGACATATCGCTTTCGAGATTATGCGGTAGCGAAACCAAGTCCGGTGGGGATGGTGACTCAAAAGGATGTCCCGAAAAAGTCAAAGTCAGCGGTTCTGGAAGGCGTTTGTTGTGGTTTGGTCAAAATCGAGGAACGAAAGCGAGAGTGATCACGGGTTAGTTAATTATAAATTCTTGCGAAGTTTATACCTTACTTGAATCTGGGTTCTACCCATTCTTTTATCTCTCTTGCTTTGCTACTCAGCGTTTGAACTTGACTCTGAGAAAATTAGACTTTGACTTATCTGTGGAAACTCAGTTAGGAGAAACTTTCATTACATCCATTGTTTAGAAATCTTGCTTGATTCAGTTGGCACCATCACATTACACATTGACCTTATTTCTTTAAAGATACTTGCTTTTGATGTGATTTTGGGGATTGATTGATTAACTTCTACTCATCATGCCAAAATTGATTGCTTTAAATAAGGTTGTTAGTTTTCATATTCTAAGCAACTTTGTTATTGAATTCAAGCAACCAAACCATTGAAGTCAAACACTTTCATATCAAGCCATAAAAGTCGTTCGTTTATTGAAAAAGCGGATGTCAAGTTTTCTTAGCCCATGTTATGGATTTGAATAAAGACACGTCGATTTGAATAATATTCTGTTGTGTTATTGACTTTCTGGCGTATTTCTGAAGAATTTCTTGGCTTACTCCCAAAAGTGTGATATTGAATTTTGTATCGACTTTGAACCGTACAAAACCCATTTCTAAAATCTCATGGCTCTCTATTAAACTTGAGGAGTTAAAAATTCAACTATAAATTTGGTACAGAGCCTTTATCTGGTGACTTCCTTTGTGGAATACAAAAAGCCGGACTCTCTCGTGGGGGGCGCCATATTAAATGCGATAGTAAAGCGATAGGTGTCATTGTGACGTCTTATCCAAGATTGGGATATGAGTCACGATTGAGAAACAACCTAAGTCGATGTCGAAAATCGTAGCTTTACATGCTTGGTTGGTTATTATCGAAGATTTTGTGGAAAGATTTTCTCGAATCATTTACTCCATTAACTTAGGTTGACTCGTAGAGATACAAAATTGAATGGAGCGAGGAATGTGGAAAGAGCTTGAAGAACTCGATAGGAGACTCATTTAACACATGTTACGACCGTACCATCTGGAAAAGCGAGCGTGGTAGTGGCGTGTTGAGTAAAAGATGCGTATCTGATCTGAATGCGATATTGTCAAAGACTCATTTAATATAACTTACAAATATTAGAGATGGAGATGAAAACTCTAGGTACCCGCGTGATGATATCTGAGTATAATCGACTTTTATCGATAAAGTTAAAATCGCTTTCAAAATTCTGTACGGAGGTGATGAATATGAAGAAGGAGGTGCGAAGTTGTTATTCAAAAGCGAGAATTGGCGATGTGAGGAAAGCTCGAACCTTGATTTATTGGTTTATTTGAAATCCTCGATCGAGTAGGAACTGTGGCTATAGACTCGTTTGCTTGAGTATGGCGCGTGTTCATAACGTTTTTCACGTGTCGATGTTACGTAAATATGTGGATGACCGAACCACATTATTGAGTTAGAACCGAACGAGATAGCGAGAAGACTTAGCGTATGAAGAGAGTACTGTCAAGATTTTGGATAGGAAGGAGCATGTCCTCCTACGTGAAAGGTTATACCACAAGTTAAGGTTTTGTGGAGAAACCATCTTTATTGAAGAAATGACACAGGGAGTTGGAAAGCGAAAATGAAAGCGAGGTATCCTCATCTTTTGAAACACACGAGTCGTCGTCGTCGATTTTAGAATGAAATTTCATAAGGAGGGAGGTTGTAAGACCCCAATTTTTATAAAATAAAGATTTAATTTCTCTAATTATCATTTTGAAATAGTAAGGGTTGATTTGATTAATGTGGTTAGTTATGGGTAAAATCATGAAAATATTTCAAATAAGCAGTAGTTATAAAATATTCATTGTTGTCGGGGAATATTAGTTTGGTGGTGGAATATTAAATCTTTGTCGGAAATATTAAATGCGACAGTAGCGACCATGTGTGGGCCCATGTGAGAAGCGATTGGAGGAAAGCAGCAAGAATAAGTTGTTTATTCTGTCGTATTATTCTTTATCTTGTTGGAATACCGGTGGTTAAAAACACGATGTCTGGCGTTGTTGCGCGATGGCACACGGTATTGCACCAATTATTGATTCTTACGTGAAAGGCCTTTTTTCGATAATTATTCTGATGAATTCTTTATTCGATATTTTATTTTATTGATTCAATAATTCTTGCGTTGATATTTTATATTCTTTGTTGTTTGATAATTGTCACTACGATATTTTTCATTATCGAACAATAATTCATATTATCTGAATAATATTATTAGAAAACATTATTGGCGATGTCTAGAAAGTTACATCAAGGAGAGGTTTGGTCACAATTAATTGCGCGCGATAAGGAGAAATCTTTATTGGAAAGCCCCTCTTTCTCACAGGAGCTGCACAGTTGTCGATAATGTGATTACTGTAATATTATTTATGAATAATTAATTATTGATATATATGATGAGAAAATATTGATTTTATGAGGATATAGATGGAGAAAATTTTAATGTGACAATTGTTGAAAATTAATATTTTATCTTTTTTACGATAAAATAATTCTTTTAAATATATATATTATTTTTACTGAATGTGGGATATATGAGTATATGAGGAGGAAGAGTATTTTGTGGCATTAAATGTTTAACACATGTTTTGTGTGTTGGTGGACCTGATTTATTAATAGAAATTTGATTATAGCACATAAAATCGCTTGGTTTGTGGATTTGGTCGATTTACATTTGGAATTTGGAAAAACTTTCTTACTGCAAAGTTGTAGAAATTGAATTTCCTATAAAAAATTCACGAGATTTGAATTTTACGATAAAAAGAGCTATTTATTGTGAATTATTGAAGTTTGATTATATCGGGTGTGAATTGATTTTTGGAGTTTAAATTATTTTTGTTAGAAAAACGTTTTTTGTATTTTTTTGGACATCATTAACATGTGTGGCTGGTGTTTTTTGACCAAAAGGTGGGCTAAGGAAAATTTGTATAATTATATTAATATTATATTCAATTTTACTACTTTGGTGTTCTAAGCAATTTCTATAAATAGGGTCTTGGGTTAGAATTGAAAATCACACGAAAAGCTGAAGTTTTCTCTCTTTCTCTCTCTCGATATATTGAGCGTATTCTTGTGAGTATACTTTGAGTGTTGCTTATCTGGTGCAAGTTCAAGTCATAGCCTATATCCAGGTGTTTATTAGAAATCTCTTGTCTTTGTGAGGTAAGGGATGTTATTTTCTTAAATAAATGATATTATTTCTTGATATCATTATCTTAAAATATTGGTTGGAACTTTTTATCAAATTTGGAACTTTTTTATGTTTCTTATTCATGAGTTCTTATTCATGAGTTCTTATTCACGAGTTCTTATTCACGAGTTTATTCACGAGAAGCGTGATGATGTTTTTGTGAAATTTCTATCTTTTGGTGTCGAGATTCTTATTCACGTATCTGACCTTTATTCACGTATATCTGACCTTATTCACGAATCTGACCTTTATTCATAGAAAAATAAAATTTCTTCTTTTTGTCCAAAATATCTATTCTGGATACTAGCTTTGATTGTATCCATGTTTTGATCATTCTTGAATTTTACCCCACTCTGGTTGGTTATGAAGTATTTTTGAATGGGAATTGTTTAAAGTGCGAATCCTTAATATTTGTTCTTTTGCTTCACTGGATTCGTTTTCTTTAAAATATTTTTTTTATCATCCTCAGTCCTAAATGATGATATAACGGAATATCTTTGGCCTGTAGTGCAAAGATGAATGATTTCTTTATGAATATCTTTGGCGTGTAGTGCAAGATGAGCAGTGTTTAGATGAACATGATGGGTGATGAATATCTTTGGCACATAGTGCGAGGATGAATATTTGATTCAAGATGAATATTGATTGATGTTCTGAGGATAAAATAATGATGATGGTATTTGTTAAATTCATAGATATTAGTAGATTTCATCCTCTACGTAACTCTTACATGAATTATTATTTTTATTGCGAATATTGATATAAAACTTGTTGTTTAATGTATTATCTCGAGATTTTTCCTGTTGAAGACTAACGATAATTTGTTATATATTATCTTAGTCATAATATTCTTTCTTGGGCTAGTTGAGCTCACCCTTTTCCTTTTTGTTCCATTTTTCTTCTCGGGAGGCGAGAATGTAGCGAAGTCTTAGTCGGGGTATGGAATGAAGGTTACAGAGAGTTGTTTAGTAGTCCTCACCATTTTTGTAAAATAATGTATCAATAATTATGATGGGGATTTATTTGCGTGTGGATATTATGCAGATGGCAATATGTCGTATTTTTAAACTCATTAATGATTTTATGTTGTGTTGTAATAATAAAGTTGTAGTTATTTACGTACCATGTATTTGACTTCGAATGGGTGGGTGATGTATACCTATTTATTCGTTTTCTTTAAAATATTTTCATCATCCTCGGTCTTAAATGATGATATTCTTGAATATCTTTGGCACATGGTGCAAGATGAGATGAATGATTAATGATGAATATCTTTGGCGTGTAGTGCGAAGATGAGCAGTGTTGAGATGAACATGACCATTGGTGATATAAATGAATATCTTTGGCACATAGTGCAAAGATGAATATTTGATTAAAGATGTATATTGATTGATGTTACGAGGATAAAATATTGATGATGGACTTTTAAATCTTAGAAGATAGTAGAATTCATTCTCTCGTGACTCTTACAATGGATTATTGTTTTCATTTGCATTTGTTGATCTAAAACTTGTTGTCTATTATATTCTATCGATTTTTCTCTGTTGAAGACTAATGATAATTTGTTGTATATTATCTTAGTCATAATATTCTTTCTTGGGGCTAGTTGAGCTCACCCTTTTCCTTTTTGTTCCATTTTTCTTCTCGGGAGGTGAGAACATGCGGGATCGAGTCGGGGTATGGAGTGATGGTTCTAGAAAGATGTTTTAGCGATCCTCACTATTTACGTAAAAAATAGTGTATGAATAATTATAATGAGGACTTATTTGAGTGTTGATATTGTCTAGAAGACAATATTTGTATTTAAACTCACGATATGTGTTGTATTATTTTACATGACATTTGTATTATTGAAGTTATAGTTTGCTTTACATACCATGTATTTGGCGACTTCGAGAATGGGTGTTGTATACCTATTTTGGGGGCGTCACGATTAGTATCAAAGCTTAGGGATATGGTCTCTGGCGGAGATCGGGAATAGAACTAGGAGGAGAGATGAGTAAATCCTTGTTAGTGTGTCTATCTAAGCTTATTTGTTGGTCGGTCATAATATAGGGATATTATGTGATATGTTAATTTGTTTAATTAACCCTTGTTTTATGCGGTATTTAAGAATGGGCTGCTGAGAAGCGTTAACAATGGAGTGTATGAGGCGTGGAACAACCTTTAGTCACAAAACCGGGGAGAATGTGCAGCAGGAAGGCAATATTCCTCCTGTAAAAACAACACTTCTGAGAAAGCAAGCGATGAATGATGGAATGTTTAGGAGCTTTTTGCGGTTCATGCAAAAATCGACGAGGAGGAGACTTCGTGTACAAAATACGGTGGAAATGATGGCAGCCTTGCGATGCATCACACCCAAGCGATTCGAGGAGTTGGGACCACCAGTTTACGGGAAAGCCGTCCGATTAAAGGTGGAAACATGGGTCAAACAAATCACCAAGATATTCGATGTCTTGGGATGCGGAGGAAAGAAGGTTCCATTCGCCACCTTTATGTTAAAAGTGGTGAAGCGGATTCTTGGTGGGAATCACGTGAAGCGTACCCGACCCATTTACTTTCAACATGTCTTGGGAAAGATTTGAAAAACTTTTTCAATGACAAGTACTTTCACGAAAGTATTAAATCGTATGAAGGAGGTAGAGTTTATTAGGCTGGAGCGAACAACATGGCGGTGTCTCGATGCGAGGCGAAGTTCGCGGAGTTATCGGTTTGCACCTCATTTGGTAGAGAATGAGGAGCGTATGGCGGATGTTTACGAGAGGTCTAAAACCGAGAGATTAAATCGATACCTTATCTCTCATAAATTTTCTCTATTGGATGTTGTCAACAGGGGCTCAATTATTAGAGAGAGATAATGAGTATACTCAATGAGGGGACCTGACCGAGGTCATCTGGGTGACAATGATCATCGAGCGATGATAACTTGAGGAGGAGGGAAAAATACGGACAAAGCGGTAACCACTCTCGGGTGGTAATCGTGGCCATGATAATAGGAGAGGTGAGTCAGTGGAAATTTGAAGAGGAGATTCAACAATGACGGGAAGACATCGGCGACACACCACCAACACAAACAACAAATTCTAGGGAGGAGAAACGGCCCTTGGTTAGATGTTACAAATCACGGGAAGAGGGACATATCATTGGCCGCCCACAACAATCCAAGGTATGTTATAATTGTGGAAAGGAAGGACATATAAACTCGAGATTGTACTATAAGCAAAACCAAGTTCAGTGAGGATGGTGACTCAAAATTTGCCGGATAGGATAAGTCGAAATCGGTGGTTCTGGAAGAAGCGTTTGTCGTGGTAGCCCAAAATGTGAGGAACCCAAACGAGGTGATCACGGGTAAGCTAATCTTGAACTCTTGCGAAGTTTATACCTTACTAGATCTGGGTTCTACCCATTCTTTTATCTCTCTTGCTTGTGCTCAGCGTTTAAACTTGACTCAGGAGAAATTGGACTTTGACTTATCTGTTGAAACTCAGTTGGGTGAAACCTTCGTTACATCTACGGTTTATAAATCTTGCTTGATCCAAGTTGGCACTATCACATTACTGTTGATCTTATCTCTTTAAAGATACTTGCTTTTGATGTGATTTTAGGAATTGATTGGTTAACCACTCATCATACCAAAATTGATTGTTTTAAATAAGGTTGTTAGTTTTCATATTCTAACCAACTTTGTTATGCAATTCAAACAACTAAACCACTAAAATCGAGTCATTTTGTCATATCAAGCCACAAAGCTATTCGTTTATTGAAAAATGGATGTCAAGCTTTCTTAGCCCATGTTATGGATTTGAATAAAGACAAATCGATTTGGATAATATTTACATTGTTAGAGAATTTCTGATGTATTTCTGAAGAACTTCGGTCTACCCCGAGCGTGATGTTGAATTCTTTATTGACCTTGAGCAAGGTACAAAACCCATTTCTAAAACCCCATATCGAATGGCTCTATTGAACTTGAGGAGTTAAAGTCCAACTACGAGAATTATTAGACATCGGTTTCATTAGTCTAGTACATCTCCTTGGGGTGCTCTGTTTTATTAAGTAAAGAAGAAAGAGGCGGGAGTATGCGACTTTGTATTGACTACGAGAATTAAACCATGTCACCATCAAGAATAGGTATCCCGCTACCTCGCATTGATGACTGTTTTGACCCGAGATTCTGAGGACACCTGATTCTTTTCAAAGATCGATCTTAGTTACGGATATCATCGGTGAAGATTAAAAGCGAGGATATTCAAAGGCGCCTTGAGAACTTCGATGCGGGCATTATGAATTCTTAGTCATGTCTTTTGGATTGACTAATGCTCCTATTTGCTTTCATGGATATGATGAGCCAGTGTATTCAAGGAATATTTGGATCGATTCGTTGTTGTCTTTATTGATGACATCCTCATATATTCAAAAGCCGTGAAGATCATGAGCACCATTTGAAGTGATACTTGAAAGGCTTATTGAAAACAAGCTTTATGCCAAAAAAGAAATCGAGTTACGGCTTGAGAAGTAGCATTCCTTGGGCGCGTGGTGTCAAAACATGGAGTATCTGTTGACGGCGAAGATTGAAGCAATACTGAAGTTGGAACAATGCAAAAAAGTCGGTGGCCAAAAATCTGTGACTTTACGGGCTTAAATTTGGTTATTATCGGAGATTAGTGGAAGGATTTTCTCGAATCGCTACTCCAGATTAACTTCGGTGACTCGGAAAGATACAAAATTTAAATATGGAAGCGAAGAATGCGAGAAGAGTTTCCAAGAGCTTAAGAGGAGACTCATTTGGCACTGTTACGCAGCGATACCATCTGATTTGGGATGGATTTGTTATCTCTGATGATGCTTGAGGCAAAGGTTTAGGATGTGTTCTCATGCAACATGGGAAAGTCATAGCCTATGCCTCATGACAACTCAAAAGAATATGAGAGGAATTATCCTACTCATGATCTAGAGTTAGCGGCGATCGTTTTCGCGTTGAAAATCTGGAACCTTTACTGTATGGGGAGAAAGTGGAGATTTATCGGACCATAAAAGCCTCAAATATTTCTTCACCCAAAAGAACTCGACATGCGGCAACGACGTTGGCTTGAAATTTGTTGAAGATTACGATCACACTATTGATATCATCTGGGAAAAGCGAGCGTAGTAGGTGGCGCATTGAGTAGAAGATCATATCTGATGCTGAGTGCGATATTGTCGACCTGAAAGGCCCATTTTGTATGACTTGCAAAGGATGGAGATAGAATTAAAGACTCGAGGGACCCGTGATGATGGCGAATATCTGAGTAGAACCAGACTTTAATCGATAAAGTTAAAATTTGCTCGAAGCTACGGACACAGAGGCGTCGTCGTGATGAAGAAGAAAGTGCAAGAAGGAGCTATTCGAGAAGCGAGAATCGATGAAGAAGGAATACTTGAGTCAACTCTAGACTTTGCGTTCTAACGATTACGACTTGAAGCATAGAATCATGATGGAGCACACACACACCGTTTTGCAATCCATCACAGGAGTACCAAAATGTATCATGATATTAAACACACATTTTGGTGGAACAATATGAAGAGAGAGATCGCGAGTTTATCTCGAGGTGTTTAACTTGTCAGCGAGTAAAGGCGGACATCAAGTGCCAAAAGGTCCATTGCAACCACTTGAGATTAGGAATGGAAGTGGGAACACATTACCATGGATTTAGTTCTGGTCTTCCCAAAGTTTCTCAAGGCATAGATGCGATTTGGGTTATTGTTGATAGATTAACCAAATCTGCTCATTTCTTGCCCTATCGTGAGACTTATTCCTTGAGCGTCTTGCTTTCGTATATACGTGAATGAGATTGTGAGATTGCATGGCATGCCGATATCCATAGTTTTGGATCGTGACCCAAGATTCACTTCAAGATTTTGGGTTAGCTTGCGAAAAAGCTATGGGCGCAGTTCTGATTGATTCGACATACCATCCTCGAAGCAGACGAGACAATCGGAAAGGACTATTCAAACCCTTGAAGATCTATTAAGACTACGTGTCCTAGATTTCAAAGGAAGTTGGGATAAGTACTTGCCATTGGTGGAATTCTCCTACAACAACGGTTATCAAGCAAGTATAGGCATGGCTCCATTTGAGGTGTTGTATGGGCCGAAAGTGTCGTTCTCGATTATCTTTGGGGCGAGGTGGGGAGAAACAACGTTGTTGGGACGAAATTAATCAGCATGACTACGAAAAAAAGATCCAAATGATTAAATGACGTATTCAAACCTCACAAGATCGACAAAAAGAGTTATCTTGATCTTCATAGAAAGGGCGTGGAGTTTAATATTGGAGATCATGTATTTTATTACGTGTTGCTCCATGGAAGGGAGTTACAAGATTTGGAAAGAGAGAAAAGCTCGATCCAAGATTTGTTGGTCCATTTGAGATTCTTGACCGAATAGGAAATGTAGCCTATAGACTCGCGTTACCTCGAACATGTCTAAATGTTCATAATGTTTTTCATATATCTATGCTTAAATAAATATGTGAAAGACCCGAACCACATTATTGAGTTAGAACCGGGCGAGAGATAGCCAGAAGATTTAACGTCACGAGGAGGTACTGTTAAGATCTTGGATAGGAAAGAGCATGTCCTACGCACGAGGTTATACCACAAGTTAAGGTTTTGTGGAGGAACCATGCTTTATTGAAGAAATGACACAGGAGTTGGAATCGAAAATGAAAGCGAGGTACCTCACTTTTTGAAACACACAGTGCGTCGTCGATTTCGAGGATGAAATTTTATAAGGAGGGAGGTTGTAAGACCCCAACTTATTATAAATAAAATTAAATTTTCCTCTATTCATTATTCTAAATTAATAAGGTGTTAATTTGATATAATGCTTTGGTTATGGGTGAAATGTGCAAATTTTACAAAATAAGCAAGTGGTTATAAAATATTCATTTTTTCGGGAATATTAGTTTGGTAAATGGAATATTCTTTTTGTCGGGAATATCAAATGCGATGGTGCGATCATTTATTGTGGGCCCATAACGGAAAAAGCGGTTGGATGAAGAAAATGCGACAAAGTTTGAGTTTTATAAATAACGGCGTAATTATTCACAGATTAACAACTTGTTGGAATACACAGTGGTTAAAATCTACGATGTCTGGCATGGTTGCCGCGATGGCTTTGCGGTATTACGCGTATTGTTGAATTATTATTGATTAAATGCGTGAAGAAGGCCTTTACTCGATAATTATTACGATGATTCTTTATTCAATATTTTATTTTATTGATTCAATAATTCTTTGCGTTGATAGTTTATATTATTGTTGTTTGATAATTGTCAACTTTGCGATATTTCCCATTATCGGATCGATAATTCATATTATTTGAATAATATTATTAGATAGCATTATTGGCAATGTCTAGAAAGTTACATCGAGGAGAGGTTTGGTCACCTAATTGCGGCGCATGATGAGGAGAAATCCTTATTGGAAAGCCCCTCTTTTTCACAGGAGCGGCTGGTTGTCATAATTGTGATTACATAATAATATTATTTGTGAATAATTAATTATTGATTTATATGATAAGAAAATATTTATTTGATGTGGATATAAATGATGGATTTATTTATGTGGTTATAAATGAAGGAATTAATCTTTGAGGTGTTTTATCGTTATTTTGTCGAATGGAGAGAATTAAAAATCATCCGTTTGTGGATTTGGATATTTTTTGTTTGGAATTTGGAAAAACTTCAAAGCTACTGAAAGTTGTAGAAATTCGATTTAGAGGTGGAATGGACATAAAATTCATATTTTTTTTATAAGCGGGCTATTTTCTATGAATTATTGAAGTTTTGAAAAATAAAATAATTTTTATTAAATTATGGGTGGGACCCACTTTTGTTTTAAACATGTGAAATTTGTTTGATTTTTTTTCTAGATGGTGGTGGTGGCTTGGTTGGTGAAAGGTTGGCGTGAAAGAAGAAGAAAAAAAATATTATTTTATTATTTTAGTCTCTTATGGCGTTACAGCATTTTCCTATAAATAGGCGCTTAGGTTAGAATTGAAAATCACACGAAAAACAAGTTTTCTTTCTCTCTAGATTTATCGGCGTATTTTTGTGAGTATTTTGATACTTTGAGAGTTGTTTGTTAATTTTGAAGTTTCCTTGACTTTATATCAGATATTAGATCGAAATCTTAGTTATTTTGAGGTAAGGGATGTTATTTTCTTCTTAAATGATATTATTTTCTTGATATCATTATCTTAAAATATTGGTGAACTTTTTAATCAAATTTGGAACTTTTTTGTGTGGGAGTTCTTATTCACGTATCTTACTTTATTCACGTATCTGACCTTATTCACGAATCGACACTATTCATAAAAAAAAAAAAAATTTCTTTTTTGTCGAGATGTCTATTTTGGCTACTATCTTTGATTGTATCCATGTTTTGATCGTTATTTTTGAATTACCTTTCAATTGGTTATTATGAAGTATTATTGATCTTGGATAAAAAGCTGTTATCTGAATCCACAATATTTGTCCTTACATCTCCTTTGGATTCGTTTTCTTTAAAATATTTTTCATCATCCTCGGTCTTAAATGATGATATTCTTGAATATCTTTGGCTGTAGTGCAAAGATGAATGATTAAGCGATGAATATCTTTGGCCGTAGTGCAAAGATGAGCAGTGTTGAGATGAACATGCATTGTGGTGATGATATAAATGAATATCTTTGGCACATGTAGTGCAAAGATGAATATTTGATTAAAGATGTATATTGATTGATGTTACGAGGGATAAAATATTGATGATGGACTTTTAAATCTTAGAAGATAGTAGAATTCATTCTCTACGTGACTCTTACAATGGATTGTTTGTTTTATTTGCATTTGTTGATCTAAAACTTGTTATCTATTATATTCTATCAGTTTTTCCTGTTGAAGACTAATGATAATTTGTTGTATATTATCTTAGTCATAATATTCTTTCTTGGGCTAGTTGAGCTCACCCTTTTCCTTTTTGTTCCATTTTTCTTCTCGGGAGGTGAGAACATATGCGAGGATCGAGTCGGGGTATGGAGTGATGGTTCTAGAAAGATGTTTTAGCGATCCTCACTATTTACGTAAAATAGTGTATGAATAAATAATAATGAGGACTTATTTGAGTGTTGATATTGTCTAGAAGACAATATTTGTATTTAAACTCACGGTATGTGTTATGTATTATTTTACACATTTGTTGTATTATTGAAGTTGTAGTTTGCTTTACGTACCATGTATTTGGCGACTTCGAGAATGGGTGTTGTATACCTATTTGTGAGTCATCGTAAGCGATGATAACCAACGAGGAGGAAAGAATACGGACAAAGGCGGTAAACACTCGGTGGTAATCGTGGACATGATAATAGGAGAGGTGACTCAAGTGAAAATTTCAGAAGAGAAGATTCGACAATGACGGAAGATATCAACCGCAAAGACACCAGACCAACAACAAATGCTAGGGGAGGAGAACGACCGCCGATTAGATGTTACAAATGCGGGAAGGAGGACATATCACCTCAAATCGTCCCACAACAATCCAAGGTATGTTACAACCGTGAAAGGAAGGCCACATTGCTTTCGAGATTGTACTATAAGCGAAACCAAGTTCACGAGAGAGTGGTGATTCCAAGGGTCGTCCCGGATAAAGGCCAAATCGGCGGTTTCTGGAAGAAGCGTTTGTCGTGGATGGACAAAACGTGAGGAACCCAAACGAGGTGATCACGGTAAGCTAATCTTGAATTCTTGCGAAGTTTATACCTTACTGAGATACTGGGATTCTACCCATTCTTTTATCTCTCCACGCTTGTGCTCAACGTTTAAACTTGACTCGGAGAAATTAGATTTTGATTTATCTGTTGAAACTCCGTTGGGTGAAACCTTCGTTACATCTACGCTTTATAAATCTTGCATGATCCAAGTTGGCACTATCACATTACACGTTGATCTTATCTCTTTAAAGATACTTGCTTTTGATGTGATTTTAGGAATTGATTGGTTAACCACTCATCATGCCAAAATTGATTGTTTTCGTAAGGTTGTTAGTTTTCATATTCTAACCAACTGTCATACGCAATTCAAACCACTAAACCACTAAAATCGATCAACTGTCATATCAAACCACAAAGCTATTCGTTTATTGAAAAAGCGGATGTCAAGCTTTCTTAGCCCATGTTATGGATTTGAATAAAGACAAGTCGATTTGAATAATATTTACGTGGTTGAGAATTCCGATGTATTTCTGAAGAAGAGCTTCCCCGGTCTACCCCGAACGTGATGTTGAATTCTTTATTGACCTTGAACCGCATTAAAGCCCATTTCTAAAACCCCATATCGAATGGCTCCTATTGAACTTCGTGGAGTTAAAAGTCCAACTACAGGAATTATTAGACATCGGTTTTCATTACGTCCTAAGACGTCTCCTTGGGGTGCTCTGTTTTATTCGTAAAGAAGAAAGAGCGGGAGTATGCGACTTTGTATTGACTACCGAGAATTAAACCATGTCACCATCAAGAATAGGTATCCACTACCTCGCATTGATGACTGTTTGACCCGATTCACAGGAGCACAATTCTTTTCAAAGATCGATCTTCGCTCGGATATCATCACCAAAGATTAAAACCGAGGATATTCCAAAGACGCATTCGAGGACTCGATTATGAATTCTTGGTCATGTCTTTTGGATTGACTAATGCTCCTCCCGCTTGCTTTCATGGATATGATGAACCGTGTATTTAAGAATATTTGGATCAGTTCGTTGTTGTCTTTATTGATGACATCCTCATCTATTCCAAAAGCTGTGAAGATCATGAGCACCATTTGAAGTGATACTACTACAAGACTTCGTGAACACAAGTTTTATGCTGCTGTTGAAGAAATGCGAGTTCGGCTCGAGGAAGTAGCATTCCTTGGGCACGTGGTGTCAAAACAAGGAGTATCATTGACCGGCGAAGATTGAAGCAATACAAAGTTGGGAGCAACCGAAGTTTCGGTGGATCAAGTCTGTGACTTTTCTCGGCTTAGCTGGTTATTATTGGAGATTTGTGGAAGGATTTTCTCGAATCGCTACTCAGATTAACTCGGTGACTCGGAAGGATGCAAAATTCTTATGGAGCGAGGAATGCGAGAAGTGCTTCCAAGAGCTCAAGAGGAGACTCATTTCTAAGACTGTTTCGACAATACCATCCGATTCGGATGGATTTGTTATCTGAGAGATGCTTCCGGCAAGGGGTTAGGATGTGTTCTCATGCAACATGGGAAAGTCATAGCCTATGCCTCTCACGACAACTCAAAGAATATGAGAGGAATTATCCTACTCATGATCTAGAGTTAGCGGCATCGTGATTCGCGTTGAAGATATGGAGACACTACTTGTATGGAGAGAAAAGTGGAGATTTATACGGACCATAAAAGCCTCAAATATTTATTCACCCAAAAAGAACTCAACATGCACGAACTACGTTGGCGGGAGTCATTAAAAGATTACGATCACACTATTCAATATCATCCCGGAAAAGCGAGCGTGGTAGGTGATTTTGAGTAGAAGATCATATGCAAAATCTGAAAGTGCAATATTGTCAACGCAAAGGCCCATTTTATACGACTTACAAAGGATGAAGATAGAATTAAAGACTCCAGGGTCCCACATGATGATGGCGAATATCCGAGTAGAACCGACTTTAATTGATAAAGTTAAAGTTTCTTTCAAGCTACTACGGACACAGGGCCGATATAAATGAAGAAGAAAGTCAAAGAAGGTGTTATTCCGAGCAAGAATCGATGAGAAAGGAATACTTGAGTCAATTCTAGACTTTGCATTCCTAACGATTACGACCAAGCATAAAATCATGATGGAGGCACACAACACCCCGTTTGCAATCCATCCTGGAAGTACCAAAATGTATCATGATATTCGACATACATTTTGGTGGAACAATATGAAGAGAGAGAGATCATGGAGTTTATCTCAAGATGTTTAACATGTCAACGTGTAAAGGCGGAGCATCAAGTGCCAAAAGGTCCATTGCAACCACTTGAGATTCTGGAATGGAAATGGGAATACATTACTATGGATTTTGTTACAGGTCTTCCCAAAGTTTCTCAAGGCGTAGATGCAATTTGGGTTATTGTTGATAGATTAACCAAGTCTGCCCATTTCTTACCGGATACGCCAGACTTATCCCCTTGAACGTCTTGCTTCGTATGTACGTGAATGAGATTGTGACGATTGCATGGCATGCCAAGTTATCCATAGTTTGGATCGTGACCCGAGATTCACTTCAAGATTTTGGGTTAGCTTGCAAAAGCTATGGGCACGGATTTACTGATTGATTCAAAGATACCATCCTCAAACCCGGACGGACAATCGAGAGGACTATTCAAACCTTTGAAGATCTATTAAGACTTTGTGTCTTAGATTTCAAAGGAAGTTGGGATAAGTACCTACCACTGGTGGAATTCTCCTACAACAATAGTTATCAAGCAAGTATAGGCATGGCTCCATTTGAGGCGTTGTATGGATTTAAATGTCGCTCTCCAAATATCTTTGACGAAAGGTGGGAGAAAGCAACATTGTTGGGACCGTAATTGAAATACGCATGACTACGAAAAAGATCCAAATGATTCGACAACGTATTCAAACTTCACAAGATCGACAAAAGAGTTATGCTGATCTTCATAGAAAGGACGTGGAGTTTAATATTGGAGATCATGTATTGTTACGTATTGCTCCATGGAAAGGAGTTAAAAGATTTGGGAAAAGAGAAAAGCTCAATCCAAGGTTTGTTGGTCCATTTGAGATTCTTGACCGAATAGGAAACGTAGCCTATAGACTCACGCACCTCCAAGTATGTCTCGTGTTCACAATGTATTCCACATATCTATGCTTCGTAAATATGTGAAAGACCAACCACATTATTGCATTAGAACCGGATGAGATAAATTTGAAGATTTAACCTACGAGGAGATACTGTTGAGATTTTGGATAGGAAAGAGCATGTCTTACGACGAAGGTTATACCACAAGTTAAGGTTTTGTGGAGAAACCATGCAATTGAGGAAATGACATGGGAGTTGGAATCGGAGATGAAAGCGAGGTACCCTCACCTTTTTCGATATACCAGTATCGTACGTCAATTTCGAGGATGAAATTTCATAAGGAGGGAGGTTGTAAGAGCCCAACTTATTATAAATAAAATTGAATTTTCTTTATTCAATATTCTAAATTAATAAGGGTTAATTTGATATAATTCTTTGGTTATGGGTGAAATGTGCAAAGTTTACAAAATAAGGAAGTGGTTATAAAATATTCATTATTGTTTGGGAATATTCGTTTGGTCGTGGAATATTCTTTTTGTCGGGAATCTCCGTCTGCAGCGCCTTGATCATTTAGGGCCCCATAACTTAAAAAAGCGGTTGGATGAAGGAAAACGACAAAGATTGAGTTTTATAAATAACGACATAAATTGTTACCGCTTAACAACATTGGGTTACCCGGTGGTTAAAATACTGAATCTGCGTGGTTGCGCGATGGTAGAAGACACTATTGCAGTATTATTGAATTATTGATCCTTACGTAAGAAAGGCACTTTACTCAATAATTATTACAATAATTCTTCGCTCAATATTATATTTTATTGATTCAATAATTGCTGCGTTGATATTTTGTATCATTTGTGTTTTGATAATTGTCATTACACAAGATTTTCCATTATCAGATCAATAATTCATATTATTTGAATAATATTATCAGATAACATTATTGGCAATGTCTAGAAAGTTCTGTCTAAGGAGAGGTTTGGTCACCTAATTGCGCGCCAGTAAGGAGAAATCCTTATTGGAAAGCCCCCTCTTTCTTGGGAACGGCCTGGTTGTCAGTACTGTGATTCTGTAATATTATTTTTAAAATAATTAATTATTGATTATTATGATAAAGAAAATATTTATTTTATGTGGATATAGATGGAGAAAATTTTTAATGTGACAATTGTTGAAAATTAATATTTTATCTTTTTCTGATAAAATAATTCATTTAAATATAGTATTTTAATAATATATTAACGGTGATATTTTTATAATGAATGTGGGATATATGAGTATATGAGGAGGTAGAGTATTTGGTGGCATTAAATGTTTAACACATGTTTTGTGTGTTTGTGATTACAATTCTTGACCAAAATTTATTATAGGTATCGTATAATCGTCTGCTTATGAATTTTGGTCAATTTCTGTTTGGAATTTGGAAAAACTTTCTTCTGCAAAGTTGTAGAGAATGGAATTTCCCATGAAAAGTCGCGTGTTTTGAATTTTTCTGATAACCGAGCTATTTTCTATGAATTGTTGAAGTTTCGGAAAATAAAATGATTTTTATTAAATTTATGGGGGGACCCACTTTTTGGTTGGTGGATACAACATGTGGGCTGCTGATTTTTGGGGTGGCTGGTCTTTGTTGGCAAATAGGTTGCGTAGGAAGAAAATAAGAATATTATTATTATAATTATTTAGTCTCCTTTGGCGTTCTAACATTTTCCTATAAATAGAGGGCTAAGTTAGAATTGAAAATCACACCAGAAACTAAGTTTTCTCTCTCTATATTGTCGAACGTATTCTTGTGAGTATACTTTGAGTGTTGCTATACGGTGCGGGTTTCACAAAGACTATACCAAATTCAATCGAAATACTAAGTTATTTTGAGGTAAGGGTATTATTTTCTTCTTAAATGATATTTTTTTTTCTTCAATATCATTATGCCAAGTATTGGTGAACTTTTTTATCAAATTTGGAACTTGTTGTGTTTGGGTTACTATTCACGATACTCTGACTATTCACGATATCGACCTTATTCACTTATCTGGCAGACTATTCAATTCTAAAAATAAAATTTTTCTTTTGTCCAAAATATCTATTCCGGATACTAGCTTTGATTGTATCCATGTTTTGATCATTCTTGAATTTTACACCAATATGATTATTTTCAAGTATTTTTGGACATGGGTAAAACAAAGTACGAATCCTTAATCCTTAATCCTTGTCATTTTGTTTCAATTGGATTCGCTTTCTTTAAAAATGTTTTCATCATCCTCGGTCCTAAATGGTGATATAAATGAATATCTTTGGCTCAGAAGTGCAAAGATGAACGATTAATCCGATGAATATCTTTGGCACGTAGTGCAAAGATGAACAGTGTTGAGATGAACATGACCAACTTGGTGATATAAATGAATATCTTTGGCACAGTAGTGCAAAGATGATTAAAGATGTATATTGATTGTTATTACGGGGATAAACTATTGATGATGGACTTTTAAACCTTGTAAGACAAGAGAATTCTTTCTACGTGACTCTTCTAATGGATTCTTGTTCACATTGCATTTGTTGATCTAAAACTTGTTGTCTATTGTATTCTATTAGATTTTTCCTCTGTTGAAGACTAACGATAATTTGTTGTATATTATCTTAGTCATAATATTCTTTATTAGGCTAGTTGAGCTCACCTTTTCCTTTTGTTCTATTTTTCTTCTCGTGAGGTGAGAACATAGCGAGGATCGAGTCGGGTATGGAGTAATGGTTCTAGGAAGATGTTTTAGTTGTCCTCACTATTTACGTAAAATAGTGTATGAATAATTAATGAGGACTTATTTGGGTGTGTATATTGTCTGTAAGACAATATTTGTATTCAAACTCACAACAGTATTGTCGTATTCTACACGACATCTGTATTATCAAAGTTGTAGTTTGCTTTCTATACCATGTATTTTGGCGACTCAGAATGGGTGTTGTATACCTATTTTGGGGGCGTCACATACCCAACTTTACAAAAGACGAAGAACAAAAATACATATATGCAGAAAATAGAGAAAAAACATGTTGAGCACCACCCTTTACTTTACATCTTACACCAAATATATTCTTTATAGCTTACACCAAGTTGTTAGGTTTGTAATATTCATGAACGCAATCAAATTGCACAAAATAAGCGGAAACGTGGAAAATCAGAGTTTTAAAATTTTACAAACCATATACCCGGATCACCCTTTATGCATAATTATTAATTAAACAAAAAAGAAAGAACAAGAATCATACCCTTGAAGATTCGAGCTTCCTCAGGTACAAGTTCACCTCCAATCCTTTTCTCGTTCAACTTGAATCCACCGGGTTTGGTTCTTTCCTTTGATCAATGTTAGCCACCCAAGTGTTTGGCCTCTAGAGGTGATCCACCAAGGAAGAAGAAGGATTCAATTAAGAAGATGGGTATTTGGCAAAACCCTAGTTTTTCTATCTCTTATAGAAAAAGGTGTACTCTCTTTTGGAGTCAATGGGGACTATTAAGAGAGATACACTCCATGTCTCATCAACATGAGACATCTCTTGGAGTTTACCAACAACTCTTTGCTGTTTGGAACTTTTCCAATTCACTGCACCACCGCTCAAGGTAACGCTTTACCTTAAAGTAAATTTTCTGTTGTCTTGGTCTGTCTGAAAAAACTTGAGTCCGTTAAACTCTCTAGTTTTAATTCAGACCCACCATAAATATAATCACATCCTTAGTGTCGGTTAAGTACTTTAAGATGTTTTTCACTTACTCATAGTGAACTTCTCCATAATATTACTGATCAACATCAGGTCTCGTACATTTCATTGCAAACATGATAGTTACTCATGCAATCTCTCTTTTGGAGTCAATGGGGACTATTAAAAGAGATACACTCCATGTCTCATCAACATGAGACATCTCTTGGAGTTTGCCATGCTAAACGACTTTAGCATCAAATGAATATACGTTCCTTGGGTTAAGTCGAACATCCTATTAAATCTATCTATATAGATTTGTATCCCCAATTAAGATACTCTTCCCAAATCATTCATGAAGGAATGTTTAGACAACTTTATCTTTACTGATTGTAGCATTGGTATGTCATTCCTTATCCGTAGTATATCAACATATAATACTAGGAATGTCACGACGCTCCCACTGACCCTTTTGTACACACTAGGTTCATTCTTATTTTTGATAAAATCAAACTTTTTTGATTATTTCATCAAAACGAATGTTCTATTTTGAGAAACTTGCTTCAATTCATTTCTCTGAGTGTCTACAACTCTTACCTCGTCGTATGTAACTGGTTCATCATCTTCTATGATGTGTACCTCATCATTATCATCTATGAGGAATCCATACCTCTTAGGTATATTCGGTACTATTCCAGATTTACGATTCGGTTGTGGTACAATAGGTCTATCTACAGGTTCCTCTTATTTGACTTATAGTGTTTTGTGGTTCCTGAACTCTTCAAGATCTATTATCCTCCCACTAGCCCTTCAATGATAAACACCTTTATCTTAGAAGGTAACATGTTTCGCAACAAACACCTTTTGCTAAGTAGGATTATAGAACATATAACCTAAACTTACTTTAGGATGTCCCATAAATCTACACTTGTCAAATCTTATCCCAAGCTTATCCTTTGAAACCTTTTTCACATAAGCTGGACAACCCTTTATCTTAACATACTTAAGATTAGGAATCCTCCCTATCTATAAATTTTATGGAGTCTTGGGGCCGGATTTTGAGGTTACTTTTTCGTAGATATGCAACCATTTTTAAGACATGACCCTAGAAGGATACTGGAATGTCGGTAAAATCATTATGGACCGTACCATGTCCAACAAGGTATGATTTTTCCTTTTCAGATACATCAATCAATTATTGCATATCAGGAGGCGTCCATTATGAGAAAACCATTTGAGATGATGTAGAAACTTATTGCACAGGTATTTATTCCTTGATCTAATCAAAGAATCTTAATACTTTGCCAATTTGTTTCACTTCTAAATTCTTTGAACCTTTCAAATAATTCACACTAGTATTTCAGCAAATACACACATTCAACTCTTTGAATGATCATCTCATTTTCTTAAACTAGTTTGTTCAACTTGCAAAATAATTTTTCACGTAAGTCAAGTATACAAAATCTATTAAGTAATATTTCAGTTCTATACAAAACATTATTATTATAAATAGAACAACAATTGTTCTTAAATATAATACCAAAGATTTCATTGTCCAACAATAAAATGGAAATAATGTTTCTAACGCGAACTGGAATACAATAACAACTTATTGACTTAATAGATTTGCCCGTAGGCAATGCTAAATCATAAGTTTCTATGGCTAATGCAACAACCTTTGCTTCATTTTCCACACAGAGGATTATTTATCTTTGTTTAGCTTTCTACTTCTGCTTGGTCCCTTCATAAATCTATATTTATGATAACCAATGTCGGTATCCAATACCCAAGTAGAACCTTGACTTAAAGAAAAATTTATTTTAAATCATGAACAAATTTGTATTTGTAACCGAAACTTCACTAAGTTTCTTCTGGTTAGATCTGCAAGATGCTTCTCGCAGTTTCTTTTCTAGTGTCCTGGCTTATTGCAGTGGAAGCAAACTCCTTTGCTATCCATATCAGTTTTGTTCTTATTATCCTTTATTTTTGCCTTTCTATTTACCTTCTTAGAATCGTTCTTTTTTTTAAAAGATCCTTTGGCCCCTATCAGTAAGACTTGGCCTTTCTTGGTTGGAAAGTGACTCTCAACATTTTTCAACATGTTAAGCAAATCAGCGAGGCTGATCTTTAGCTTGTTCATATGAAAAATTCACAACAATTGTGAAAGGAGTCCAGGAGTGAGTGCAAGATCAAATCTTAGCTCAACTATCCATCCATGACAAAACCCGTTGTCCTAATTGATCAATCAAATTGATCCTGTTTAGGACATGTGTCTGTACTGTAGTGTCATCGGTCATTCTAGATCGGAAGAGCTCCTTAGATATCTGATATCTATCAGTCCTACTTTACTCACCATCAACTACTTGACGTGCAAGAGTATCGTAGGAGTATCCATAGTTTCAGGCTGACGTTGAAGCTTGTTACTCATGGATACGAGCATGATGCATTGAGCCAACTGTGCATCATCTTGCCACTTTCTAAAAGTAGCAATCTCTTCCTCAGAGGCATTGTCTGCAACCATTGTAGGGATAGGCGTATTAAGGACATAAGATAGCTTTTCAGCCGTGAGAACTATTCTCAAATTTTTAAACCAATCCGTTTAATACGGTCCGGTTAAATAACATCTAATATATTTTGCAGTGATAGTAATTTAGACATTATAAAATTATGTAAATGAATTTGTAATTAACAACATTTTAACATAGATTCTTTTATTAATTATCAAAATAATTTAGGTCTTGTTTTAAATTGGTATCTTCCACTATTTTTTTCAAACTATATTACCCTCAATTATATAGTTCGGCAAAATCTAATTAAAGATTTGCTAGTGAAAATAAGGATCCCATTTCAAATGTATATAGCCTTGTGGTGACACAACAAACTATATATAATTAAATAGGTAGACAACTCTTGTCAATTACATCAACTATGCAACTCCTTGTATTTTGCCTCTTAGATCATAATGGTCAAGTGTGTGCACATTCGAACTAAAATGATTTAAGTTAAGTCCAACCTAGCACTTCATATATTCAAAAAAGAAAAATATTGTCCTTGTGGTGACACAACAAAACAATATTGTTCAATTTTCTTTATAAGCATCAAATGTGATAAATTAACATCTTAAATACTTAATACTTGCCTTGTGGTGACACAACAAACTCATATTAAATATTTAATACTCTATTAATTTATCATGCTAGAAGACGACGTTCGATATTCCAAATATCTTTGAACGCTTAGGACTTAATATAAAAAATTTGAGGGGTTTGTTATTAATTTGTCTCATCTTGTTTAAATACGCATGCATATATATATATAAAATATCGCATTATATTAATTAACACGCGAAGCATGTTTGCATAATATATAATATATATAGTATAAGCATGCATATATAGAATACTATATTCTACTTGGATTAATTATGGACTTTTATTCTAGTTTGGTTCACTAGAGCCACCAAGTGAACCAAAAGGTCAAACCCTAGGGGTGCAAGAAATTAATATTTAAATATAACTATTACATTTAAACACTGGGCTCCATTACAAACGGGTCTTCAAGCGCTCGATCCTTGATCTCCAATTCTTCAAAATTAATTCTAACTATTCCTATTACAAAACTATTTAAAATAAATAGAAACCTTGATCGCTGCCATAAAGAAAGGAAGACATGGGAGGGAGTTAGAATTTACATTAAAAAAAATTAGAGAAGACGAAGTACGCAGACCCCATTTAATAAAATACATACATTCATGCATCCAACTAAAATAAAATCCAATCACATTGGTCAATAGTCCATAATCAATCTCATTTATTATCATACATATCACCATATGCATCAATAAATAACATTCATCTCATGAATAATAAACATTCAATATATATATTGATATCATTTAATGGGTAAATTTAGTTAGTATAAAATCTAATTTTGAACAAAAATAAACTCTTTTATTTTAATCCAAATTTAAATCAAAATAAACCTCTCATTATTTTAATTTATCCAATTTTAAATAAAATAAACTATTTTATTTTAATCAAAATCTTTAATCAAAATAAACTCTTTTATTTTAATTAATTATGGAATCTAATTCCATGTAAAAAAAAACTCCTTTATTAAAGGAAACACTTTGATTCTCTTTTCCTATTCACAAATAAACTCTTTTATTTTGAATAATATGAAATCTTATTCCATATCTAAATAAACTCCTTTATTTAAGAAAATTAGGATTCTTTTTTATTCACAAATAAACTTTTTTATTTTGAATAATATGAAATCTTATTCTATATCTAAATAAACTACTTTATTTAAGAAAATTAGATTCTTTTTTCTATTCATAAATAAACTCTTTTATTTTGAATAATATGAAAACTTATTTCATATCTAAATAAACTCCTTTAATTAAGAAAATATGGAATCTAATTTCAACTCTAATTAGTTAGCATGAAATTAATTTTAAAATTAAAATAAACCTTTTATTTTAATTATAAAATTATTAAGAATAATATATATATATATATATATATATATATATATAATCGTATTATATATAATATACTAACTTTACGCCGGTTTATAGAAAGTTTCAAAAAGGAATCAACTGAAACCTTTAAAAGTATCACCTTTTTAATTTTTTAAAAGGTTAATCACTTGGGTATGATTTATATATATATATTAGAAATCATGTGGGAATATAAGGAACGGATACCTCAACAGATCAACCTTTTGAAGAAAAAAAACGTGATACCTCAACAGATCCCAACAGTTCGCGAAATTCAACAGGATTTCGGAATTAATTTTTTTTTTTTAAATAAATTCCACACAACAAAATATGTCCAATTAAATTGTTCTAAACACATATCAATATATATATCAAATCTGAACAATTAATAATTCGCATAAAGGTTTCGCTCGGATACCACTGTTAGGTTTGTAATATTCATGAACGCAATCAAATTGCACAAAATAAGCGTAAACGTGGAAAATCAGAGTTTTAAAATTTTACAAACCATATACCCGGATCACCCTTTATGCACAATTATTAATTAAATGAAAAAGAAAGAACAAGAATCATACTCTTGAAGACTCGAGCTTCCTCAAGTACAAGTTCACCTCCAATCCTTTTCTCGTTCAACTTGAATTCACCAGGTTTGGTTCCTTCCTTTGATCAATGTTAGCCACCCAAGTGTTTGGCCTCTAGAGATGATCCACTAACGAATAAGTAGGATTCAAGAAGATGTGTATTTGACAAAACTCTAGTTTTTCTATCTCTTATTCTATGAATACGTCAACCACCATCTCACCCATAATAAGACTCCTCTTATTTATAGATGTAGACAACCCTCCTTAATAATTAAGGAATTGGGCTTTATTTTAATTAATTAAACTCTTTTAATTAATTAGGCTCCTAATCTTATTAGGAATAATTAATTAATTTTTTTTAATTAATTAGCCTCCTAATCTTATTAGGATATATGAGAGTACTTTTATTAATTGATTCCCAAACTACTTTAGGAATTAAATAATAATAATAGTAATAATAATAATAAGACTCTCTTATTAATTTATATTTAATATTTTAAAATATTAAATAATAAATATTAAGCTATTTAATTTATTCTATCACCATAGATTAAATTAAATATACTTAACTTATTATTACAATTATGTCATTTACTTCTTAAATAATTATTCTTTCTTTTATGGTGTGACCCTTTAGGTTCTCCATATTAAACCGGTTGTGAATAAATTAATTAGAACAATTCTAATCTTATTTAAATAAATAAATTAAAATATTAATTTATTTAAATAAATAATATTTATTCTACAATAGGGATAAGCCTCCCTAGCGATTAATGACTTTCCAGATAATATAGATTTCAACATTAATCATAAAAGAACCTTTGAGTAAATAGTTCTGCAGTCTGAATTCAATCCTTCCACCATACAATGTCCCAATTAAATATAAGATATGGAATTACTTTATCAAGTCTTATTTTATTTAATTATATGTATTTCGACTCTTAAATGCACAACACTAAATAATGCAAATTAGAAACTCCTTTCTAATTTCATTCTCGCCTGCCAAGGACTACTGGGTTGTCATTTATCGAATCACATGGGACATTTCTCTTCTTTACTAGAAGTGGTAGATTCTTTATTGATCATACATTATCTCCATGTATTTAACTTATTATACCCAAGCATACCCTTTGATATACCCTAAGGTCTTAAGGAATAAGTCAAAGTATAACTCATCATACACAAGATCTATGAGGGATCTCAAGTCCAAGGATCACTTGTCTTACTACTATCACTACTGAGAATTCTATTGACGGTAAGTAAACTCCATTAGGTATTCCTTAGCGAGCCACGCTCAGATGAACTTATTCTCCAATAAGCACCTACATACTTGCTTTAGTGTCTCCACACAAATGATCGTGAGATCAATCATCCTCATCCCAATGAAAGAAGCAACGTATGTACCAATCTATCCGAATTCACTAATCCCCAATTTAGTAATCCAACGATTGGGAACTATTTTAGTTTTAAGCTTTCTAAGAGTTTAGATCTCATTAGAATGATCATCATCATTATTCTAAAAGTATTGCTTAAAACTATGAGTTTATCACATATTATAAAACAGCATCATGTAGATAATTAAAAGCCTTTAATAAGTTAATATTTTTTATTAATAAATGAATAAGATTGTTACAAAGTATATGCTTTATCATCAAACATGATTGGTGTGAGACCCCAAATTTTACGAATAAAGATTTAATTTTCTCGAAATATTTTTTTGAATATTATGGTGTGAATTTGAGATAAAGTTATAGTTGTGGATAGTATTTATAAATTTTACAAAGTATGCAAGTTGTTATATTATATTCGATTGGTAGGGGAATATTCTTTATGTCGGGGAATATTCGTACAATGACACAATCATTGGTGGACCCCATTAACAGTAATTATTGCCGGATTGAGAAAACGACAAAAATATTTTATAAATAACTATGAGGTGTTATTGTTAAAGCTGATTGAACTACCCTTAGTAAAAGTACAAAGCGATGTCTGGCGCGTGGTTGCGTAAGAAGCACTTGCGGTATTGATTATTGATGCTTACGTGAGAAGTCACCGATTATACTCAATTATTACTACGAAGAATTCTTTGCATCATATCTCTCATATTATTGATTCAATTATTGTCACAAGATCATCCGCATTATATGTTATATTATTAAATCAATAATTGAGATTTACAAATTTATTCATATTATTAAATTGCAATATTTACAATGTCTAGAAGTTCTTTCAAGGAGAGGTTTGGTCACCTAATTGCGGCAAATAGGGATAAATCCTTATGGAAAGCCCTCTTTCTCGGGAACAACTTTGTTTGCTAAATATTGTCGGTTATAATATTAATGATGAATAAGTTAAGTGTTGATTAAAGATGAATTTGATAGTTTCATTATGTTGGGATTATTTGTGTTAGTAGAAATCGACATCTATTACGATGATAATTGATGTCCGGAGGTTATATTGTTCGAACGGTATTCGGGAAACTTTTCGTGTAGAGATTCTTATTCACGATTACTATTCATGAGTTACTATTCACAAGTTACTATTCACGAGTTACTATTCATGAATTACTATTCATAAGTTACTATTCACGAGTTTTAATAGTAACTTGTCCTTTTTCGATTTTCAAAGAGTTATTTGACCGCTTTAGCTTTCGAGAGTTATTTGCCTCTTGGTATTCCAAGAGTTAATTGCCTTTCGTAAATAGTAGTTGTCTCTTCAATATTACCAAGAGTCATTTTAACCCTTCGTTAAAACCAAGAGCCACTCTCGATTCTTACATAAATAAGCTCATTCCTTTATTATTTCTTACGAATTCACTGAAACTCTAGAGAAAGAGATTATAGAGAGAAAGAAGAAGAGTTTTCTACTACTTCACTACTTCGATATCCAGTCTCTTTACGGTAAGGGGTGTTATTCTTTTATATTCATGGAGAGAACTTACATCATTCCATCCTTTATTATTCATTGGAATAACTTTTGTATGCTTGACTCCCCTATACTTGGTGAAATCCTTCTGTTGTTCCATTCTTTATTATTCTGTTGGAATAACTTGTATACGCGGACTCCCCTATACTTGGTGAAATCCTTCTGTTATTCCATTCTTTATTATTATGTTGGAATAACCTGTAAATGTAAATCTTTACATACATGGTGAAATTCTTCTATTATTCCATTCTTTAATATTCTGTCGGAATATCCTGTCGGTAATGAATTTCACCTGACCTGGTTCCATTATTTATTATTCCGTATTTATTATTCTGTTGGAATAACTTTGCTTTATCGAAGTACCGCATGCATGGTGATTTACGTTGTTATTCCATTCTTTATTATTCATTGGAACATCCTCGCCGGTGTGAATTTAACCTCGACTTTGGTTCCATTATTTATTATTCCAGTATTTATTATTCATTGGAATAACTTTGTCTACTTAGTACCGCATGCATGGTGATTTCTGTTGTTATTCCATTCTTTATTATTACATTTGGAACATCATGTGCGGTGTGAATTTCACGACTTTGGTTTCGTTATTTATTATTCTCATTGGAATAACTTTGTCTCATCTGCCAATCTGCGCATGCGTGGTGATTTCTGTTGTTATTCCATTCTTTATTATACTCGATTGGTTAAAAGTTTTGATTTATATACTCCATGAAATTAGTGGAATATCCTTGATATTTGCGGCTTCATCCATATTTTTCATGGAAATATTCTTCCGAGCATTCTTGAATTTTACTTTACAAAGAAGTATCATGTTGACAATTTGGATGTTATTAGTTCTGGATAAATTAATTATTGAACTTGTTTTATTGAATTCTTATATCATTATCATCATCCCTCATATTTATATTTTTGAAAGTCATCACGTGGCCTATAAAGGTATAGATGGACTTGGTATGATTATGACCAGGATTATTCGGTATAATCATGACCGTAATGTTACAAATGATGTGATAAAAGTCCTCATTGGCCCGTAGTGCATTGATGGACAGTTGTTGGCATGATCATGACCATTGATGAATACACAAATATTTCTGGCCCGTAGTGCATGGATAATTATGGTCGTGATACTAAAGAATATCCTTGGCTGTAGTGCAGGGGTGATTCGATGATGTGGTTTATTTATTAAGCTGAGTCTCAGCAATAAAAGTGATGAAAAACCTTTTAAATCATAAAAGATAGTAGATTTTATTCTTTACTTGACTCTTTTAATGGATTACTTATTCCGCTGTAGTTAAACTTGTTGTCTATTGTATTTTATCAGTTTAACATTGTTGAAGGCTAATGATAATTTATTCTGCATTATCTTAGTCATAATATTTCTTACTGGGCTAGTTGAGCTCACCCTTTCTTTCACTATTTTTTTCAGGAAATGAGAACATAGCAGGGACTAGTCGGGGGACGGAGTGATGGTCCAGATGATAGCATTAGTAGTCCTCACTATTCTATGAAATAGTGTGATAATAATTATAATGAGGACTTATTCTGAGAGTGGATATTGTCTAGAAGACAATATTTGTATTAAAACTCACAGTTTTTGTTGTATATTTAAGATTGTATTTGTATTCTGTACCATGTATCTGGCGACCCAAGATGGGTGATATATACCTATTTTGGGGACGTCACAATTGGCTTGTGTGCATACTACTTTCACAAGTATCCTTCAATATATACCCGAAAATACATATAATAACATTTACCTTGTAGATCTGTCAAGCTCTACCATGTCCTCGATACATAAACCTTTGAAAAGAAAGGCTATCCATCGGCAACGTCCACGGCCAACAAATATTATTTGTAACAAAAATCTGTTATTTATAAGAGAAAATAAAATGTTAGTAGTATCGCAAGAATGAAACAATTGACACGTGATTACTTGAATACGATTTAAGAATTATAAAATACACATAACCCTGTTAACTTGTCTCCACCCTCGACTTGTTGAATGAACACGTTTCCATTCAATAGCAATATCATCCCAAGACTGCAAAAATTGAACTGAATCGTTTAGTTATATCAACAAATTAAATCAAATACTTGGAAATTGATAACAAAATGTAATGAAAAGGATATATGTACAAATTGATCGATTCATATGCAAGTAAAACTAAAACATAAGTTATATATAATAAGCACATTATAGCTCAGCCAACATAAACCAGCTTATTATGTTAACTGCGATGATCAAGCTTCTCAAATTTGTTCTTCACACACACACACACACACACATATACATACTCGTATGTTATCTAAATGGTTTTCTGTAAGATATGTTATTTGATGTTCATACATTACTAAATCATGTATTCAGTTGGCCAAAGTAGGAATTGTTATTCAGTGGAGGCATCATACTCTTGAAACATTATCAGATTTGCTTACACAGAAAAGAGCAAGAAAATGTAAACCAATTTTCTGCAAATTAGAAAATGAGTAACTTTTACGAAGGCATCATCTGTAAAATAAATTGACAAATGTATCACGTGGATTCAAAAATATGATTTTGTATGTGTAATATACGGTATTGTAATTTGAGTAACTGTACTTCATGTTTTTTAAGCTTCGGCTTGATCAACTAAAAATATTGTATTACATCTTACAATAATTTATGGGGCTTGCTATTTCTATAGGGAAACTTGTTAGTCCTAAAAAGTTCCATTTCACATGACTATAGGACTCATATATACCCATCAGGAGTCTTGTTAGCATATGCCACAACTACAACGATGCCACAACTTATTCAAGCATCAGTCTCATTTATAACAATTAGCAAATATTCAACTATTCAACAATTAACACATATATAAAGACAATATTTGTTGTGAACTTGTCAGTTAATTCAAAACTTTTATCAACTTGTATTGTTTTTTGAGTTTTAAATAGACGAAGAAAGAAATGGAAAAAAAGAAGTTTTTTAATAGACAAATAGAGTAAACTTGATTACTTTTATTGTTCAAATTTTTTTCTATCCAAAAAATAAAGACTTTGGATAAAAATAAAATAACATAAAGACATATTTAATAATTCTTATATATATAGAGAGAGAGAAAATAAAAGTAAAATGAATTGAAGGAAAGAAATCAAAATAAAATACTCTTAGGGACAAAATAAAAAAAGGTCTAAGGTACAAGAACTAAATAATGACGTGATAAAAATAAAAAAAAAATTAATATTTTTACGTGATTCTTCTAATACGAGTAATAACATAAATAGATAGTAAGTGAATTTTATTTTTATATATGTTGAAATATAATTTTAACATACAAGTAGTTTGGTAGAAATTAGTCAAATACGGAGAGTAGTATAATTTAATTCACAGAAATAATTATTGACACTTGTGGGACTGCAAAGTGGAGTAGTGAAAACCAAAACCAGGCCCTGATATCATACTCCCTAGTCCCTACCCACACTAGACAAGATATTAGTCATTACATACATAAGACACAAATATTTACTTCTTGCTTAAAGAATCCCATCACGCATATAACTTGATTACCTTACTCTCTCATAAAACTATAAAACCACATTATCAGTCATTTCTCTTCCCGGCCTCTGGTCGGCATCGGAAAAATGTTTCCCCGCCGAAACCACTTCGCCGCCATCTTCCTCCTCTTCCTATTACTCCCAGCTCACTCTCTCGAATTTTCCAAACACACACACAAAATCAAAGGCCCCATCAATACCCTAGTCGTCTTGGTCATGGAGAATCGCTCGTTCGATCATATGTTGGGCTGGTTAAAGCAAACGCGACCCGACATCGATGGGCTCAGCGGCGCTGAATCCAACCCTCTAAACGCCTCCGACCCATCCTCCCCCAAAGTCTTTGTCTCCGACGAAGCCCTCTTCATCGACTCCGATCCCGGTCACTCCATTCAAGCTATCCGGGAACAGGTATTCGGGTCAAACACCACCTTCTCGGACCCAGCTTCGATGAACGGCTTCGCCCAGCAGGCCGCCAATATGGGCGTGGAGGGCTTACCACGAACTGTCATGAGCGGGTTTAAACCCGAGGTCTTACCCGTTTACACTGAGTTAGCCAACGAGTTCGCCGTGTTCGACCGGTGGTTCGCCTCGGTTCCCGCGTCGACTCAACCGAACCGGTTTTACGTCCATTCGGCAACCTCACATGGCGCTTCCAGCAACGTAAGAAAGGATCTCATCCACGGGTTCCCGCAAAAAACCATCTTTGATTCTCTGGACGAAAATGGCCTCTCTTTTGGTATTTATTACCAGAATGTTCCTACTACTATGTTTTTTAACAGCTTAAGGAAGTTAAAGCATGTAACTAAATTTCATTACTATAATTTGAAATTTAAAAGTCATGCAATGAATGGCAAGCTTCCTAATTATGTGGTAGTGGAACAGAGATATTTTGATGTTGAGCTTTTCCCTGCTAACGATGATCACCCGTCTCACGATGTGGCGATTGGGCAGAAGTTTGTGAAGGAGGTGTATGAGATTTTGAGGGCTAGCCCACAGTGGAAAGAAATGGCACTCTTGATTACATATGATGAGCATGGTGGGTTTTATGATCATGTGCCAACCCCTGTTTCTGGTGTGCCTAATCCAGATGGGATCATTGGGCCCGACCCCTATTACTTCCGGTTTGATCGGTTGGGTGTGCGTGTGCCCACATTGTTGATTTCACCGTGGATTGATAAGGGCTGTGGTGAGTTTTTCTTTAATTCGGGCTGTTATTGGATTGCTGATTTTATGTGGTAGCCCTTTGATTGGTTATTGATGATAGTTAGTTTGATTAAAACGAAATAATGGTTATAATTGTTGGGCATAAATGATAAATGTTTCACTGTCTCACTGGAGTTCACTTACCAGTCCAAATTAGGTTTTGTAGCATTTGGTTGGACAGTTATTCTACTTTTAGTATTAAGGCCACACTATATAAAAAGATGGTTCTTTTTAACTTTTGATGAATCAAGCTGATCAATGTGATCAATTGTGTTTATAGTTTTGCAAGGAATTGCCTAAAAAGATTATCTTACTCGTTCATATATTACAATAAAAAACCAACCATCTTAGGATTCTGGATTGAGTTAAATTGACTTCGAAAGTCAAAATGGGACTCTTTTTGTGTGATACTGAGGGAGTATGAAATTGAGCTAAATTTCTTCCTGACAATCTTTTGACTGCGGTTTGTTTACTTATGTTGGAATACTATGTAATTGGGCTTCAACTGTTTGCTTGTTTGATTCAGTGATCCACGAACCAAGTGGGCCAACCCCTTCTTCACAATTTGAACATTCTTCTATCCCGGCCACTGTAAAGAAGCTTTTCAATCTAAAATCAAACTTCTTGACAAAAAGAGACGCATGGGCAGGAACCTTTGAGAATTACTTCTATCTTCGTGACACTCCACGTGATGACTCTCCAGGTTGGTCCATGATTATTACTAATCATCTGTATCACGATCAATTATCTTTTTTTCTGTTAAAGTTTTATTTGTTTCGTTGAGTAGTATCTATATGATAATTATATCATGTATATATGTATAAAATAGGTGTACTCATCAGTCATAGGGTCTTCCTGTTACTGTTACATGACTATTTAATGGTCTCCTGTCCTCACTAGGATATGGGTTAGTTTAAATAATCCGTTTATATATATATATATATATATATATATATATATATAGGTTCTACTTCTCATCTAAGTTAATCACAATTTCTGCTGTTATGAATAACATAAGCTAGTCTCTGCTTCCGAGTTCTGCCCCTTCTTAGAAGGTCAAACAAAGCCACCCGCTTCTCCAAAAATAAACCGAGGAACATGTAAAACTCGAACACAATTATACAATTGACAAGACGCATTCCCATTATGCAAGCAAACAAGGTTGCATATAAATAGGGTACTTTGTACATGACGTTGTCCCTTACACATGCTGTCGTTAGGCTTTTATTCAGTGTTACGAATGGCTTAATTCTTTTTCAACATTCAGATTTAGTTTCATAGGCACCTTGTTTCTTTGAACATGTATTAGGCTGCCATACTATTAAGTGTTGATAATGCATTACGAAAGATGGCTATGAATCACAGTCCCTAGAGCCAATAGCGGACAAATTAAGGGGCCAGTGGAGACCCACTGAAACGCAGGAAACAGAAATCAGCATCAAGTATTATTTGAATTTCCTTTCATTTTTGATTCATACATGTATTATACATGCTAAATTTAGGGGCAAATTTAGAAAATTCATAAAAGAATAGGCATTTAACTTTGTATTTTGCACTATCTACAGATGTGTAGTTATCTTTATCTTCTATATAAAGTTTATCTAGGACACAAATAAAAGTATTTTGTTAAATAGTAACTTTTCTAAAACAACTTTTAACCGTTATTTGTATCTTCAAAAAATGACCAGAATTTTATTTTTTTAGTTTGCCATAACCAAACTTTTATTATGCGTGCAAAAATCAAAATGTCAAATTCATTAATTTCCAGACCAAAGGGGTAATAGATAATACTAGATTTCAAATGAGAAGTAGTCCAAAGACTCTAAACAATGACACTTTTTTTGTTTATTGAACTGTGTAATTTTTTTAATACTAATATGTTATAATATTTCTTTTTACTATGTTTTTTATGATTTGACTTCTTTTTAAAAATTAATAGTAAGCAACCAGTGAAGGAAAATTATGTCTCATATTTTGTAAGGCCTAGGCCCGATTTATGTAGCAAATCCTGCATCCAAATTTGGGCTGATGCCTGACCAGGATTTGGTCCAACATTCCAGATTAAGGTTCAGTAAGTTCCAGGAACACTTGGATCCTTGGTTGTAGAGTTTTGACCTTATGTTAATATTCAGTATACGTTTCAGTTTCTATTCCCTTATATTATTTCATAGATTGAATCATAATCAACTATAAAAATTTTGATTGCTAAACAGAAAAGCTTCCAGAAGTTAAGACATCATTAAGACCTTGGGGACCAAAGGAAGATGCAAGACTCTCTGAATTCCAAGTTGAATTAATCCAGCTTGCGTCCCAGCTTAATGGTGATTATATGCTCAATACCTATCCTGATATTGGCAAAAGCATGACAGTAGCTGAAGCCAACCAATATGCAGAGGATGCGATTGAGAGGTTTCTGGAAGCTGGAAGGGCTGCTTTGAGAACAGGGGCAAATGAGTCTGCTATGGTTACAATGAGACCCTCCCTCACTAGCCGAACATCAGGAGAAGAGTTTGGTAGTTATGGGAGAACCTATTGATCTCTCACCAATCTACGATAAGTTGTATATAAATGCTTGAATCCCCATGTTTTGTTCTCTCTCTCTCTCTCTCTCTCTCTCTATATATATATATATATATTATATATATATATATATATATATATATAATGTATCCTGTTTAAACAAATTGACAGTTTTACGTCTTAGTTAGGGATATCAAGTTGGTAGTGGAATCTTCTGTGTTGTGGTGTGTATGCGTTTAGGGGATTTCTCAGTATTAACTCTTGAGCCTTGTGAGGTCAAGGAGAGTCGAACAGTCTGAGGCTAGTATTGGATAACAAATGAACCACCACCCTGCAGTGCCTTAAAGTTGGATAGGGTGGACACCCTTTGTTCCTTGAATTGAGGAACTGCTTGAACCTACAATTTGGACACCTTCATTGTCAACATTAGGCTGAAAGTAACACTGGTTCCTTAATTACTAGTACAATTTTTTATTTTTTCACTTGTAGTAGGTAACAATGATTCACCCAAAAAAGATATAATAAATACAGAAAGAAAATTATTAAACAATGATTTTTATTATTTGTTCGTTACATTAATGGTGAACCTACAGCCAAGTTAGTTACTCCCAAGAATTTTTATAGCCTCGTTCAGTTTTATGAGAGAACTTCCAGATCCTAGAGTTGAAATTTACAGAAAAGTAATTAGAGTTTCAAGTCTAATTGTTGGGCGGACATAGCCTAGCTGATAGGTCGACTTCTTTCTCCTATCATGTTATTCTATGTTAAATGTAAAGAATTATGATTAATGTTAATTGTAAAGTAGTCTAGTTTCTTTAGACCAAAAAAGAGATTATTTACGGTAAAAGATTAGTCTGTCATACACTTGATACAAGTCACTCATTTAGAATGCACAACTTGTGTAAAACATATTCTAGTGGGCAGTAAAACTTCGTACAGTTGTGGCTAATAGCCACTATTCAAGGGACCAGAAACATACCTATAGGCTATAACATCAGCCTATCTTCCCTCTTCTTCTACTGCCAACCATCTTTCCCCCCTCCTCTCTCTCTCTGTGTGCGCGTGCGTGCCTGCCGGCTCAATGGATGCCTCGTGGGAAGCCAGTGTCACAGATTCAATCAACACAATTTACCTTCTTTTCTCAGCCTATCTCGTCTTTGTTATGCAGCTGGGCTTTGCCATGCTATGCGCGGGCTCAGTCCGAGCAAAGAATGCCATGAACATAATGCTCACCAACGTAGTGGATGCCGTGGTTGGCAGCATTTCTTACTTCCTCTTCGGCTTTGCCTTTGCTTTTGGTGAAGGTTCAAATTCAAACCCTTTTATTGGAACACTATATTTTGCTCTTAAAGACATTCCCAGCTCTTCTTATGACTATAGTTTCTTCCTATATCAGTGGGCTTTTGCTATTGCAGTTGCTGGTATAACCAGTGGCTCCATAGCCGAGCGCACCCAGTTCAGTGCCTACCTTATTTTCTCTTTTTTCCTTAGTGGGTTTGTTTATCCAATTGTGGCTCATTGGGTTTGGTCATCTAGTGGTTGGCTTAGTCCGAGCTCCAGTACTTTGTTGTTTGGCTCAGGTGCTATTGATTTTGCTGGGAGTGGAGTGGTGCATTTGGTGGGTGCTATTGCTGGGCTATGGGGCTCACTGATAGAAGGCCCACGGGTTGGCCGGTTCGATGCTTTTGGTAAGCCTGTGCCGATGAGGGGCCATAATGCAACTCTGGTGGTGCTTGGGACATTCTTGCTATGGTTTGGATGGTTTGGTTTTAACCCGGGCTCGTTCAACAAAATTCTTGTAGCGTACCCTGACACAATCGATCAAGGTCATTGGACCTCAGTGGGCCGGACTGCTGTTACAACCACCCTTGCAGGTTCAACTGCAGGTATTGTAACCCTATTTGGGCGGCGGCTCCTCGTGGGCCATTGGGATGCTCTGGATGTTTGCAATGGGGTTCTTGGTGGGTTTGTGGCAATAACATCGGGCTGTGCAGTGGTGGAGCCATGGGCTGCAATTGTGTGTGGTTTTGTTGCGGCTTGGGTGTTGATTGGGCTGAATGTGTTGGCTCTGAAACTACAATTTGATGATCCTCTGGAGGCAACCCAATTGCACGGTGGGTGCGGAGCTTGGGGTTTGATATTTACTGGCCTGTTTGCAAAAGAGGAATTTATTGTTCAGGCATATGATTCGGGAATCAGTGGGATAGTGCGGCCTTATGGGGTGTTTTTGGGTGGGGGTTGGAGTTTGTTTGGAGCACAAGTTGTTGAACTTTTGGTGGTTGTGGGGTGGGTTAGTGTTACAATGGGGCCTCTTTTCTATGCACTTGACAAGCTTAGGATATTGAGAATATCTATGGATGAGGAAGTTGCAGGTCTTGACATCTCTAGCCATGGTGGCTATGCTTACAATGCTCATCCAGAAGAAACTGGGCCTCGCTACTATAGTGAGTACGTGCGGCTTCAAGACCAACAATCATGAGACTCCTATTTATCAAATTGAAAACAGACGGTCAATGGTGTTTTGGTTCTATGAATATACAAGTAAAAATGTAATTTTAACACTTTCAGGTCCTTTTATATAATAGGTTAAATATCTTTTATTTACAATAAGTTCTTGTCATATACATTTTTGCATGATCACTTGCATTGTAAATATATTAGTCTCAAATTTCTTCTCCACCTTGAGTTCTATTTAAGGCTCTGCTGCTTCCTATCTTCAAACCTATTGTCAAATCCATACAACACCAAACTTTAATCATCTCAACCCTCCATTTAATTTCCCTTAAACCAAAATTAGTAAATTTTATATGCATTTTCAACCAAAAAAAAGTCTAAATTGCTGGGCATTTAAAAGGAAGCAAATAAAATTTAAAATAAGAAGAAGAAGAAAAAGAATTAGTGAGTTGGTGAGTACCCGATTCATAAAAAATTACGATGGCCAATGCACTAAATATCAGTTAGCATTGTCCTACAAAGCTAACAAAATACTACTCTCTCTGTCCGAAGATAAAAGTCCTGGTGGATTTTTCACGCATATTAAGAAGATGAATGAAATGACAAAATTGCCCATAATAATGTCATTAAATATGGAGAGAGAATTAGAATAAAAAAAGTATGAGATATTTAATGCTACGGGTATAATAGGAAAATATGTGTAAAAATTTGGTTATTAAAGGAAAATGGATATTTAACATGGGACTACCCAAAATAATAATAAAAATTTTTATCATGGGACGAAAGGAGTACTAAATTAGACAGCTAACTTCTAAACATTGATACATCTTCACACCTTTAGCAAGAGTCATATGAAATGAACCGAAATATCACTAAAGAAAAGATTTGATGAAAATAAACATCTGATAGATGATTTCACAATCAAGTAACATATTGAATCTTTGTTTTTAATACAAAGTACCAAAAAAAGATATTTGGGAGTACAAATTTACAGTTAAAAACTATTATCATTGCCTTCTAGTTGCATCATCATCTTCTTCTTCTTCTCACATTCTCTTTATCTACAATAAAACTTTCAAGGGTTTTATCTCCACCTTTCTTCCTTTTTGTGCTCCCACCGCTCTTCCCTCTTCTCCCACCAACCTAGCAAAATTGGCCCAAACTCGCGGGCCGTCCCGATCCATCCATCAAAATATGGACTTTGGGCTTCATTTTTTCAAATTTATAAAACACAGGTAGTTATGGTTAGGCCCTAGTCAGATTTCTGGACGGTCATAAAATATGTCAAAATTTGGTTATAAATTCGTCAAAGCCCGCGGGCCGGTCCGCTAGTCAAAACAAGGACTTTGGGCTTCACTTTTTTAGCTTACCAAAAACTTGGACCGTCTTGATCGACCTCGCTAATGGCTTTCCATTTGAATTCGGACTAAACCTTCGCTTCTTTAGTCTAATTACATCACTTTATTTTCCTTTGTCTTCTCCAAACTTCATCAATAAACCAATCCCAATTCATGAATCATTTTCTTATGATCGCAGTCAAACTCATGCCACATTACAACAAAACCAAAATGTACAATACTAAAAACAAAAAATAATTTTAAATAACATAGATACTGAACTAATTCCTTAAATGTGAATCACAACAAATAATAACTGTCTTAGACCATTTAAAACAACGAATGGTTTGCAGTGACATGTATAAAAATATAAATTGCATTCGAAACGTGTGTTCTGACTTATGAGCTATGAACTATTTTCAGATATTTTTATATACTAAAAAAAAGCTATAAAGAATAAAAATAGAATGAGTTCATAAAATGGTAGTTAAAGACAATCTCCATATCATGCCATAAATGTTATCTTGCAAAACATATAAATCCATAAAGTATAAGTTGAAATCCTACATTCCTACTAAAATTTTCTTTGATCTATATTTCTCAAAGTTATTGCTGAAAGGCATAATAGAGCAAATAAATCCTACAGACTTTTTTTTAATTAGTTAAATTAAAATCTATTAAGACTTATTCAGTGAACAAGATGGAGAATTCATTGCCATTCATGCATATTATAAAAGCATCTATGAGGTCATATACATCATGTGTGACGCCCCCAAAATAGGTATACATCACCCATCTTAAGTCGCCAAATATATGGTACAAAATTCAAATACAACTTAATAATCTGTATTATCGTGTAAAATCGACAAAAGCGTAATCGAAAGTTTAATAAGAATATTGTCATCTGACAATATCCACGCTCAAAAGAGTCATCTTTACATTTATTTTCACACTATTTAATGTAATAGTGAGGACTACTAATACTATCATCCGGGCCACACTCTGCTTTTACATTGACTCATTTCCACGTTTTCATTTCACGAAGAGAACAATGAAAGAAAGGGTGAGCTCAACTAGCCCAAAGAAGAAATATTATGACTAAGATAATGCGAGAATAAATTATCATAAGCCTTCAACAATGTTAAACCGATAAAATATAACAAACATTAAGTTTAAGCTGCGGTAACAAGCGAATCCATTAAAAGAGTCAAGTAGAGAATAAAATCTACTATCTTTTATGATTTAAAAGGTTTTTCATCACTTTTATCGGCGAGACTCGACAATAAATAATCCACATCATCCCCGCACTACTTCTGACGAGAATATTTATTAGTATCACAACCACAAATTATCCATGCACTACTGACCGTGGATATTCGTGTATTCATCGATAATTAAATGATCATGCCAACAATTTTCCATCAATGCACTTCACGGACGAATGAGGACTTTTTCCACATCATTTGTAATATTACGGTCATGATTACACCGAATAATCACAATCGTCATAATCATACCAAGTCCATCTACATGCACTACGAAGCCCACGTATGACTTTCAACATAATATAAACATGAGGATGATGACAATTATATAAGAATTCAATAAAACAAGTTCAAGGATTAATTTATTAGGAACTAATAACGTCCAAATTGTCGACATGATACTTTTATTTGAAGTAAAACTTCAAGAATGCTCGGAAGAATATTTTCATGAAAAGATCTTTGGATGAAGCCTTGAATATCGAGGATATTCCACTAATTTTATGGAGTATAGAAGTCAAAACTTTAACCAACCGAGTATAATAAAGAATTGGATAACAAAAGAAATCACCGGACGTGCGATAGGCCGCTTACAGACGAGGTTATTCTAACGAGAATAATAAATAACGGAACTAGGTCACGCATATGACGCACGCGAGACATGATATTTCAACGAATAATAAATAATGGAACGAGTCATGCGTAAACGCACGAGACGGGATGTTCCAATGAATAATAAATAACGGAACCGGTCAAATGCGTAATTAATGCAAGCGGGGATGTTCTAACGAAATAATAAAATAGAATAACGGAAGAATTTCACCATGTATGCGATACTTGATTGCATGTAGACGTGTTATTCAACATAATGATAAAGAATTGAATAATAGAATAATTTCACCCAAGTATAGGGTAAAGCTTGGCGTATCTGAGTTATTCCAATGAATAATAAACAATGGAATAACGAAGTTCTCTTCATGAATAAGAAAGAAATAATACCCACTACCTTAGTAGAAATTGGATCACATGATATTGTAAGAATAATGAAGATTCTTCTTCTTTCTCTCTTATTCTCTCTATATTTAACTCATTTCTATAGCTTTAGTGAATTAAATGAAAATAATGAAGGAATGAGCTTCATTTATAAGCTTGGTAGAGTAAAGGTAAAATAGTCTTTTTATCATAATTTATGACATCATCGCTACATTATCGATCATATGACATCATTGCTTACATTATCGATCAAATGACATCATTCTTTACATCATCCTTCCGATGACATCATTCTTTACCTCATCGTTCTAATGACATCATCGCTTTACATTTAAATTCAAATTCAAATTGTTCTCTTCCTTTCATTTTACTTTTATACCATGAATTTACTATAATAATGTTACCATTCAAATTATAAAAAATATATATCTATCATATAATCACATCATACTACTATAATATAATATTATAATAATATATTTAAAATGAATTATTGATTTGATAATTTAAAATCTTCGTGTAATGACAATTATTGAATAAAAAAATATCAACGTAGCAATTATTGAATCAATAAAATATTAAACGATAATTATTGTAACAATTATTGAGTAGTGCCTTCTTACGTAAGAATCAATAATTCAAAAAAAATAATGCAATCTCCAAGTATCTCTTCATGCTGACAATAGCGTTCTTTATTTTAACCACCCGAGTATTCCAACGAATGTTGTTAATTGATAATACTTAGCTAGTTATTTTCATAAAAATATTTTTGTTGTTTTCTAACTCGACAATAATTCCGTTGTGGATCCACCAATGATTGTGGTCGTCGTATACGAATATTTTTAAAACAAAAAGAATATTCCCCAATGAACGAATATTTTATAACAACTTGCGTACTTTTGCAAAATTTATAAATATTACCCACAACTATAACATTATATCAAATTCATTCCATAATATTTAAAAATAATATTTATAGAAAAATCATCTTTATTAAAAAGTTGGGGTCTTACAACCTCTCCTTCTTATGAAATTTCGCCTTCGAAATTAGGGTACGTACCTGGTATGTCGAAAAGGTAAGGATATCTTGATTTCATTTCAGATTCTAACTCCTAGGTCATTTTCTCAACATCATGATTTTTTCACAAAACTTTGACTTTAGGTATAACCTTGGAGCTTAGAATATGTTCCTTCTTATCCAAGATTTGAGCAGGGAACCTCTTATACGTCAAATCTTTTGCTATTTCGTCCTGGATTCTAACTCGATAATGTGGTTCGGGTCTTCCACATATTTATGTAACATGGATATGTGAAAATGTTATGAACACGAGACATACTTGGCAAAGAAAGTGAGTCTATACGTCACGATTCTACTCGATCGAGGATTAAAATGGGCGATGAATCGAGGATTGAGCTTTCCTCTTTTCCAAATCTAAGTAACTCCTTTCCATGGAGCAACACGTAACAACATATGATCTCCAATATCAAATTCCACGTCCTTTCGATGAAGATTAGCATAACTCTTTTGTCGATCTTGTGAGGTTTTTATACGTTGCCGGATCGTTTGAATCTTTTCCGTAGTCATACGTGTCAACTCTGGTCCCAACAACGTTGCTTCACCCACCTCATCCCAGCATACTGGAGAACAACACTTTCTTCCATACAATGCTTCTAATGGAACCATGCCAATACTTGCTTGATAACTGTTGTTGTATGAAAACTCCACCAACGGTAAGAACTTGTCCCAACTTCCCTTGAAGTCAAGGACACAGAGTCTTAATAAATCTCTAAGAGTTTGAATAGTCCTCTCTGATTGTCCGTCCGTTTGAGGATGATATGCCGAACTAAATCGTAAGTCCGTGCCCATAGCTTTTTGCAAACTACCCCAAAATCGTGAAACCAGAATCTTGGGTCTCAATCGAAACTATGGATACTGTATACCATGCGATCTTACAATCTCGTTTATGTACATATCTGAGCAAGACGTTCAAGTGTATAAGTTTCTCGTATTGGTAAGAAATGAAGCGGACTTGGTCAATCTATCAACAATGACCCAAATTACATCTATGCCTTGAGAAACCTTGGGAAGACCAAAAAAGAAATCCATGGTAATGTGCTCCCACTTCCATTCTAGAATTTCAAGTGGTTGCTGATGGACCTTTTGGTACTTGATGCTCTCACTTGACTGACTCGTTGACAAGTTAGACACCTTGAGATAAACGGTATTATCTCTTTCTTCGTATTGCTCCACCAAAATGTATGACGAAGATCACGATATATTTTGGTACTCCCAGGATGGATTGCAAACGGTGTGTTGTGCGCCTCCATCATGATTTTATACTTTAAATCAGGGTCGTTAGGAACACAAAGTCTGGAGTTGACTTGAAGTATTCCTTCTTCATCGATTCTTTCTTCCCAGATAACACCTTCTTGCACTTTCTTTTCATCATACGCATCATTCTAGATCTATAACTTGAGCAGCTTTAACTTTATCAATTAAAGTTGGTTCTACTCATATATTCGCCATCATTACATGGGTCTCTGGAGTTTTTAACTCTATCTCCATCCTTTGCAAGTCACACAAAATGGGCCTTTGCGTTATCAATATCGCACTCGTACTCGCGTATGATTTCTACTCGATCGCCATCACCACCACGTTTGCTTTTCGAATGGTATTGAATGGTATGATCATAATCTTTCAATGATTCAAGCCAACGTCGTTGTCGCGTGTTGAGTTCCTTTTGAGTGAAGAAATATTTGAGGCTTTTATGATCCGTAAAGATCTCCACTTTCTCCCCATACAAGTAATGCCTCCAAATTTTAAGTGCGAAAACAACAGCTGCCAACTTTAGATCATGAGTAGGATAATTCCTCTCATATTCTTTGAGTTGTCGAGAGGCATATGCTCATGTTGCATAAGAACACATCCTAACCCTTTGCCCGAAGCATCACTGTAGATGACAAATCCCTCCGAACCAGATGGTATTGTCAGAATAGGTGCTGAAATGAGTCTCCTCTTGAGTTCTTGAAAACTCTTCTCACATTCCTCGTTCAATCAATTTTGTATCTTTCTGAGTCAAATGAGTTAATGGAGTAGCGATTTGAGAAAACCCTTCTACGAATCTCCGATAATAACCAAATGTAAGAAAAGCTACGTCTTTTAGTCATTTGATTTAGGTTGCTCCGACTTTGAATAGCTTCAATCTTTCTTTGGGTCAATGGATATTCCATGGCTTGATACTACGTGCCCAAGGAATGCTACTTCCTCGAGCCGAACTCGCATTTCTTTAACTTGGCATAAAGCTTATATTCACGAAGCTTTTTGGAGATGCTCGACCTCAAGTGTTGCTTCATGATCTTCACGACTTTTGGAATAAATAAGGATGTCATCAATAAAGATGACCACAAAGTGATCCAAATATTCCTTTAATATTCGGTTCATCATATCCATGAAAGCAGCAGGAGCATTAGTTAATCCAAAAGACATGACTAGGAATTCATAATGCCCGTACCGAGTTCTGAAAGTCGTCTTTGGAATGTCATTGGTTCTAATCTTCAATTAGTGATATCCAGAACGAAGATCAATCTTTGAAAAGAATTTGGATTCTTGTAACTAGTCAAACAGGTCATCAATACGTGGCAATGGGTACCTATTTTTGATGGTGACATGATTCAACTCCGATAATCAATACAAAATCGCGTCTTCCATCTTTCTTTTTCACGAATAGAACAAGAAAGACCCCAAGGAAAAGTACTAAGATGAATAAAGCCATGTCTAACAATTTACGAAGTTGGGTCTTTAACTCTCAAGTTCAATAGAGCCATTCGATATGGGGCTTTGGAAATGAGTTTTATCTGGGGTTGAGGTCGATACAAAATTCAATTTCACGCTCTGGGGTAGGCAGGGGAAGTTCTTGAGAATACGTCGGAAATTTATTAACAATAGAAATATCATTCAAAACTAACGTATTTTTGTTTAGATACGTGACATGAGCTAAGAAAGCTTGACATCTATTTTTTAATAAACGAATAGCTTTATGGCTTGAGATGACAATGATTGATTTTAATGGTTTGGTTGCTTGAATTCGCATAATAGGTTGGTTAGGAATATGAAAGCTAATAACCTTACGAAAATAATCAATTTTTGCATGATGAGTAGTTAACCAATCAATCCATAGAATTACGTCAAATGTAAGTATTTTCAATGAAATAAGATCGACAGGTAATGTGAGGGTACCAATTTGAACCAAACAAGACTTATAAACAGTGAATGTAATGAAGGTTTCTCCCAATGGAGTTTCAACAGATAAGTCAAGGTCCAATTTCTCAAGAGTCAAATTTAAACGTTGAGCTCAGGTAAGAGAAATAAAAGAATAGGTAGAACCGGTATCAAATAAGGTATATACTTCGCTAGAGTTTATGATAAGTTTACCCGTGATGACCTCGTTCGGGTTCCTTACTTTCTGGGGAGGTCGCGACAAACGCTCTCCCTTGAACTACTAGGTTTTGTCTTGTGCAGACGGTCTTTGATTCCTCCATCCCGCTTAAACTTGTCTTGATTGCACGACAAAATCGGGCGGTGACCTTCTTTCCACAATTATTACATGCTTTGGATGGCATCGCTAGATTTGACCGATGTGTCCTCTCCTCCACATTTGAAGCATATGATAGGTGGTCGTTCTCCTTCCTTAATGACAGGTGTTGATGCTGACGTCTTTTCATCATTGTTGAATCTCCTCTTCTTGAAATGTCCATTCTTATTGTTTTGGCCATGATTACCACCGAAGTGGTTACCATTTCTGGCATGTTGATTCCCTCCACGCTTATTGTCACCGCTTCGATGACTGTTAGCACTAGTATTATCATTTTGTCGGATGCTCTCTTTTGGTTGGGTTGACTCATTATCGCGCTCCAATAACTGAGCCCTATTAACAACATCTAAATACAAACACAGTTTATGAGAGATAATATATTGACGTATCTCGGGTTTTAAACCTCTTAGAAACATTCGCGTCATTCTCTCCTCATTATCAACCAAATGAGACGCAAACCAGGACAACTCGGCAAACTTGGCTTTGTACTGCGACACAGTCATGTTGTTTTGCTCCTCTGTCATGTGACGAATACTTTCGGGAAAGTACTTGTCGTTGAACAGTTCTTAGAACTTCTCCCAAGACATCTTGGTCAAAGGCAAAGAGTTGAGTATGCTTCTGATTCCCACCAATAATGCACCTCCTGCACATGAATGAAGGTGGCAAAGGGAACCTTTTGCTCCTCGGAGCATCCCAAGACATCAAATATCTTATTGATTTACTTTATCCACGCTCTCATTTAAGTGGTTTTGGCTCTCCAAAAAACTCGGTGGTCCCAGCCTTGAACTACTTAATGGTGACCATTCGAGAGTTGCCAAGATTTCCACCTGTATTTTGGGCAGAGCCGCTTTTTCCGATGTTGCATAAATTGCATAAAAGCCTCTGAACATTCCATCATTCATCATCCGTCCGTGTTGTTGTTTGCACGAGGATTGTCGCCTTCACGATGCACATTATCCACGATTATTAATGCATGGAGACTTAACGGTCTCTTGTGCTCCATTGATGTTCTCAACATTCTCGGATGTCATTTTCAAATACTACCACAAAACAAGGGTTAATTAACATATCACATATTATCCCTATACTACGGCCAATTCAATTAAATACCAAATAAACTTAGGTAGGTCATACTTAATAAAGAATTCCCTGCCTCTCTCCCCTCCTAGTTCTTGTCTCACATCTTAGCCAGGGATCATATCTGTGACAGCCCCAAAATAGGTATACAACACCCATTCTAAGTCGCCAAATATATGGTACAGAAAACAAACTACAACTTCAATAATACAATTGTCGTGCAAAATACGACAACACATATTGTGAGTTTAAATACAAATATTATCTTCTATACAATATCCACACTCAAATAAGTCCTCGTTACAATTATTCAAACACTATTTTACAGAAATAGTGAGGACTGCTAAAATATCTTTCTAGAACCATCACTCCATACCCCGACTAGATCCTGCTATGTTCTCACCTCCTGAGAAGAAAATGGAACAAAAAGGAAAAATGTGAGCTCAACCAGCCTAGTAAAGAACATTATGACTAAGATAATATACAACAAATTATCGTTAGTCCTCAACAGGGAAAAATCTGATAGAATATAATAGACAACAAGTTTTAAATCAATATTCTACAGCGGAAACAGCAATTCATTAGAAGAGTCACGTAGAGAATGAATTCTACTATCTTCTAAGATTTAAGAGTTCATCATCAATATTTTATCCCTGTAACATCAATTAATATACATCTTTTAATCAAATATTCATCTTTGCACTTTCAGTGCCAAAGATATTCATTTATTTCACCAATTGGTCATGTTCATCTCAACACTGCTCATCTTTGCACTACTGACCAAAAGATATTCATCGATTAATCATTCATCTTTGCACTATAGGCCAAAGATATTCAAAGAATATCATCATTTAGACCTTGAGGATGATGAAAAATATTTTAAAGAAAACGAATCCAAAGGAGACGGAAAGAACAAATATTAGTGATTCGTATAACAATTTATCCAAGATCAATAATACTTCATAATAACCAATTGAAAAACAGAATTTAAAATAAAGATCAAAACATGGATACAATCAAAGATAATAACCATAATAGACATCTTGGACAAAAAGAAGAAAATTTTATTTTTCTTGAATAATTCGTATTCGATAAATGAATAGTCTCGATATCGTGAATAGTAACTTCGACATAAAAAGTTCCAAATTTGATTAAAAAGTTTACCAATATTTCGGCATAATGATATTGAAGAAAATAATATCATTTAAGAAAAAAATAACACCCCTTACCTCAAAATAATGGTACTTCTGATCGGAATATCGGATAGAAAGTCAAAGGAAACTTGTACCGAACAGTAACTCTCAAAGTATCAAAATACTCACAAAAATACGCTTGAGAATCTAGAGAGAAAGAAAACTTGTTTATGGTGTGATTTTCAATTCTAACCTAAGCGTCTATTTATAGGAAAATGCTAGAACGCCATAGGAGACTAAAATAATAAATTAATAATATTTCTTTTCAAATTTCCTACGCACACCTTCACCAACCAAGCCGGCTAAATCTGAAAAATAATAGTAGCCCACATGCTTGAAAAACCAAAAGTGGGTCCCACCCATAAATTTAATAAAAATTATTTTATTTTCTGAAACTTCAATAATTCATAGAAAATAGTCCGTTTATTAGAAAAATACGAATTTTATATCCATTCTGCCTGAAATCAAATTCTCTACAACTTTGCAGAAGAAAGTTTTTTTAAATTCCAAACAGAAAATATCCGAAATCCACAAACGGGTGATTTTTAATACCTCCAATCTGACAAAATACTGATAAAATATCTCAGCATTAATTCTTTCATTAATAACCATATAAAATAAATAAATCCATCATTTATATCCATATCAAATAAATATTTCCTCAATAATTAATTATTCCCAAATAATATTACAGAATCACAATTATGACAACCGGGCCGTTCCCAGGAAAGAGGGGGCTTTTCGATAAGGATTTCTCCTTACTGGCGCACAATTAGATGACCAAACCTCTCTTTGACAGAACTTTCTTGACATTGCCAATAATGCTATCTAATAATATTATTCAAATAATATGAATTATTGATCTGATAATGGAAAATAATGTGCAATGCCTATACTTGCTTGATAACTGTTGTTGTAGGAGAATTCCACCAATGGTAAATACTTATCCCAACTCCCTTTGAAGTCTAGAACACAGAGTCTTAATAGATCTTCAAGAGTTTGAATAGTCCTCTCTGATTGTCCGTCCATTTAAGGATGATATGTCGAACTGAATCGTAAATCCGTGCCCATAGCTTTCTGCAAGCTAACCCAAAATCTTGAAGTGAATCTTGGGTCACGATCCGAAACTATAGATACTGGCATGCCATGCAATCTCACAATCTCATTCACGTACATACTGAAAGCAAGACGTTCGAGGGAATAAGTTTCTCGTATCGGTAAGAAATGAGCAGACCTGGTTAATCTATCAACAATAACCCAAATCGCATCTATGCCTTGAGAAACTTTGGGAAGACCTGTAACTAAATCCATGGTAATGTGTTCCCACTTCCATTCTGGAATCTCAAGTGGTTGCAATGGACCTTTTGGCACTTGATGCTTTGCCTTTACTCGCTGACAAGTTAAACACCTCGAGATAAACTCTGCGATCTCTCTCTTCATATTGTTCCACCAAAATGTATGTCGAATATCATGATACATTTTGGTACTCCCAGGATGGATTGCAAACGGGGTGTTGTGTGCCTCCATCATGATTCTATGCTTCAAGTCAGAATCGTTAGGAGCGCAAAGTCTAGTGTTGAATCGAAGTATTCCTTCTTCATCGATTCTTGCTTCTGGAATAGCTCCTTCTTGCACTTTCTTCTTCATACGCATCAGCCCCAAGTCCGTAGCTTGAGCACTTTAACTTTATCGATTAAAGTCGGTTCTACTCGTATATTCGCCATCATCACGTGGGCCCCTAGAGTCTTTAATTCTATCTCCATCCTTTGCAAGTCATACAAAATGGGCCTTTGTGTTGACAATATCGCACTCGTACTCGCATATGATCTTCTACTCAATGCGTCAGCTACTACGTTCGTTTTTCTAGGATGATATTGAATAGTGTAATCGTAATCTTTCAACAGCTCAAGCCAACGTCGTTGCCGCATGTTGAGTTCTTTTTGGATGAAGAAATATTTGAGGCTTTTATGGTCCGTATAAATCTCCACTTTCTCCCCATACAAGTAGTGTCTCCATATCTTTAACGCGAATCATTGCGGCCGCTAACTCCAGATCATGAGTAGGATAATTCCTCTCATATTCTTTGAGTTGTCGCGAGGCATAGGCTATGAATTTCTCATGTTGCATGAGAACACATCCTAACCCTTTGCCTGAAGCATCGTTGTAGATGACAAATCCATCCGAACCAGATGGTATTGCGAGCAGTCAAATAAATGAGTCTCCTCTTGAGCTCTTGGAAACTTTTCTCACATTCCTCGCTTTCCATACTGAATTTTGTATCTTTCCGAGTCACCGAGTTAATGGAGTAGCGATTCGAAAAATCCTCCTTTAAGGAATCTCCGATAATAACCAAATAAGTCCGTAAAGTCACGTCTTGATCAATAGACTTTGGTTGCTTAAAACTTTGTATTGCTTGATCTTGGCCGGGTCAATGAGATCTCCATGTTTTGACACCACGTGCCCAAGAAATGCTACTTTCTTCTGACGAACTCGCATTTCTTCACATTGCATATAACTTGTTTTCACGAAGCCTTTCAAGTATCAACAAATGATGCTCATGATCTTCATGGCTTTTGGAATAGATGAGGATGTCATCAATAAAGACAACAACGAACTGATCCAAATATTCCTTGAATACTCGGTTCATCATATACATGAAAGCAGCAGGAGCATTAGTCAATCCAAAAGACATGACTAAGAATTCATAATGCCCGTCACTTAGGAGTCTAAAGGCGGTCTTTGGAATATCCTCAGTTTTAATCTTCAGCTGATGATATCCAGAACGAAGATCGATCTTTGAAAAGAATTTTGCTCCTTGCAACTGGTCGAACAGGTCATCAATGCGAGGTAACGAATACCTATTCTTAATGGTGACATGGTTTAATTCTCGGTAGTCAATACAAAGTCGCATACTCCCGTCTTTCTTCTTTACGAATAAAACAGGAGCACCCCAAAGAGATGTACTAGGACGAATGAAACCGATGTCTAATAACTCCTGTTGTAAGACCCCGAATTTTATGAAATAAAAGTATTCAATTTTCCTATTTAGTAAATGGTTAAATTGATAAAAAAAAGTTAAAGTTAAGGTTGATATATAAAAAATTTTCAAAATACGCAAGTGGTTATAAAATACTCATTTCTGTTGGGGAATATTCGTTTGGTCGTGGAATATTCTTGTTGTTTGGGAATATTCGTATGCGACGAATTGCAGTATTTAATGGGCCCATAATGTAATAACCGTTGGATAAAGAAAATGACAAGTTTGAGTTTTTATAAATAACGGCGTAGTTATTCTGAATTAACATTTGTTGGATTACACGTGGTTAAAATACGATGTCTGCGTGATTGCATGCGAATAATACCAGTATTGCACAATATTTTTTTGAATTATTGATTCTTACGTAAAAGACCTTTACTCAATAATTATTACGATAATTACTGCTCAATATTTTATTTTATTTATTCAATAATTCTTTGCGTTGATATTTTATATTATTGTTGTTTCAATAATTATCACTGCATAGTATTTTCCATTATCAGATCAATAATTCATATTATTTGAATAATATTATTAGATAGCATTATAAGCGATGTCTAGAAATTTACATCGAGGAGAGGTTTGGTCATCTAATTGCGGCGCTGTGTAAGGAGAAATTCTTATCGAAAGCCCCTCTTTCCGGGAACCTGCTGGTTGTCATTATTGTGATTCTGTAATATTATTTGTGAATAATTAATTATTGATAAGAAAATATTTATTTGATAAGGAAATATTTCTGGTGTTCTTAAAGCTCTATTGCGTGAGTTATAATTTTTAATTCGACCGTTGGATCGTTGTGATTTTTGGATAAGTTATACATATATAAGTTGAGTATATGTCCACAAATTTTGAACCGTTAAAAATGAATGTATAAATTGTTATGAATTTTAAGAGGTGACTGGTTCAGAAATTGTTGAAGTTTCGTAATTTATCATTTTGGTAGAAAATTCTAGAATACGTGGCCCCACCTATGGTTGGTGAAGAAATGTCTTTGAAATTCTAATTCAAATGTGGTGGGTGGCAATAGTAGCGAGTAAAAGCCATCGGTAGCAGTCAAGTTTACTTTGGCGTCTTAACATTTTCTTATAAATAGAGTGGCGAGTTAAATTGAAAATCACACCGAAACATAAAGCTTTCTCTTTCTCTCCTATATTATCAAGCGTATTTTGTGAGTATTTAGATACTTTGAGAGTTCTTTATTCAGTCTGAGGTTCCTTGACTTTACATTTTAGTCAAATCTTCTTTCTTTTTGAGGTAAGGGATTTTAAGGGTTATTATGTTTTTCAGTTTTGTACTTTTTCCGACCTTCAAAAATTCTGAAAAAATTTAAAATGATAATTTGATGAGTTTTGTTGATTGTGTCCAAAAATAGCAATTTTTAGATGTATAGATTAAGAGTTATGAATTTTATGAGAAAAGACTATTTTAAAAGTAAACTCTTATAACTCCTTGTGGTTAACTCCAAAATTGGTAAATTTTTATTAGAATACATGTATATATAATGATATACTCAGTAAATTTGAAATTTTAGACAAAAGTACAATTTATGATAAATGTCTAAATATTAAGCGATTTTGGCCATATGAAAAATAGTAAATAAATTTTAAAATTAGAGAAAATATATGTTCAATATGTGACTATATTACTAAATCCCGGAAAAGAAATATTTTTTTGGGCCGATTTGATATTTTTTATGAAAATAGACTAGTTATGAATAAATGAATTAAATATGTTATGTGAAGTAACAAAATTGGAAAATAGGATTTTATGGCTTGGGAATTCTATATAAGGTATATGCAGATTTTTGATGAGGGTTTTGGTTATTGGTGATGAAATTTTATGATTTTGGCATTTTAGGATGATTAAATGCATTAATTGGTAAAGTGTAACCAATTAAAATAAATTGTTTATAAGTTTAAGAAATGATTAAAATATTGTGGTAATATTAATAATATTAGATTATGAGATTATTAAGTGATTTATAACATTTGGATTAAGGTGTTATGAAATCATTGATTCATGAATATTACTATTGAAATTAAATATAGTTGTTGATCATATTGTTTTTATTATCATATATAACATTTTTATAATCCCGGTGATGAAATTTCTCTTTGACTTAAGTGTAAAGATGGGTAGATTATTGGTATGATCGTGACTATGGGTTCTCTTTGGCCAATAGTGCAAAGATGAATTGTTGACTGGTATGATCATGACCATTGAATTTATAATTGAATATTTTTAGCTTAAGAGCAAAGGTGAATTGATCAACATGGTTATAATTATGGTTTATATAAATTCTAAAATGATTATGTATTTCTTTGAGATATTAATATATTTGGCCTGTAGTGCAAAGATGAATTATTGATTAATATCTTTGGCCCGTAGTGCAAAGATGACCTATTGTTGAATATATTTGGCATGTAGTAAAAAGATGAACTGCTAATGAATATCTTTGGCCCGTAGTGCAAAGATAAACTTATTAGTATGATTATGAACAGGAACTGTGATTTGGTATAACCATGATCTTTGATGTTTCAGGTAAAGACATGTGATGAAAAATATTTTCGTCTTGGATGAGATGAAAAAATTAGAACTACAATTATGATTATAAGTTATTCACACGACTGTGAACATGATCTGTTAATTAATGTTACAGGGTTAAAGCATTGTTGGTGGACTTTTAACATGGAGAAGATAATATACTTTATGGTCTATTGAACTCTTCTAATGGATTTCTCGTTCCGCTGCAACTATGGTTGAAAAGTTTTATCATCTACCTTATGTTCTAAATCTCTGATTTATTACTAATGAAGGCTATTGATAATTTAATTATCTTTAGTCATAATATTCTTTACTGAGCTAGTTGTGCTCACCCTTTTTTATAACAATTCCTTCGTGTAATAAGAAGAGTGTAGGTGGGTCGGCGGGGGATAATGAGGGAATAGTGTGGTGGTCCGAGATCATCAAAGTTTCTCAACACATTATAAAATGACATGAAATACAATATATAATTGTATTGAGGAACTAAGATATGTGTGTCGTATATTATACGTCACTTAATAATTGATTTTGGTGAACAACAATAGGTGAGGTGAACCCTGAACTTTGGAAGGGTGTTTTGCCCTTTATCATACAAGATGTCTAATGACATACAATCTCGTGTTATCGTAAAGGCGGGGTTGTGCACATCCACTTGCTTGAGTATATCTACGAGCACTACTATATGATCTTGGAGTTTATTTGAAATATAATTTTCAAGCTGGAGAGGTGGAGATAGTTATATGTCGAAGAAGACTCACCATTGGAAAGAACATGATAGTAATCTTCTCATTTTTCTTTGAGGTCTATTAGATTGACCAAGGATAATTCTCTCGGACATATGATATCTATCATAATTTAGATTCATGGCCTCCTATGTACGAAGGTTTCTTGAGCACTTCCCAAATATTTTAATTTCTAAAATGTTATTGATTGTACCTTTATGTAATGTATCAATGTGAGTCTTATCCATAATTGGGACATGAGTCAAAGTTGGTATTAAAACTCACAAAGATATATGTGTTGTTGTATTTTGCCGACAATTATAGTAATAAAGTTGTAGTTGTATTCTGTACCATGTATTTGGCGACTCAGAATAGGTTGGATGGATTGGACCTATTTTGGGGGCGTCATATTTGGTATCAGAGCTTAGGGATATGATCTCTGGCGGAGATCGGGGAATAGAACTAGGAGGGGAGAGATGAGTAAATGCTTCGTTAGTGTGTCCTACCTAAGCTTATTTGTTGGTCAGTCATAATATCGGGATATTATGTGATATGTTAATTTATTTAATTAACCCTTGTTTTGAAGCTGTATTCTAGAATGATATCTGAAATACAGGAGATGAGCAATCGAGAAATCATGATGACAGGGAAGATGGAATCTTGAATGAAAGAAATGTATTCTCAACTTTTTGAATTATCAGGTACGTAAATTTCGGGGACGAAATTTCATAAGGAGGGGAAATTGTAAGACCCCGGATTTTATGAAATAAAAATATTCAATTTTCCTAATTAGTAAATGGTTAAATTGATAAAAAAAAGTTAAAGGTAAAGGGTGATATATATAAAATTTTCAAAATACATGAGTGGTTATAAAATACTCATTTACATTGGGAATATTCGTTTGGTCGTGGAATATTTTTGTTGTCGAGGAATATTAAATGCACGACGCATGACCATTTGTGGGCCCCATAATGTAATAATTGTTGGATGAAGAAAAGCGAATTTTGAGTTTTTATAAATAACGACATAGTTATTCTGAATTAACAATAATTGGATTACCTGGTGGTTAAAATACAATAATATGTATGGTTGCACAGTAGCACACAATATTGCACTGTATTTTTGAATTATTGATTCTTACGTAAGAAGACACTACTCAATAATTATTACAATAATTCTTCATTCGATATTTTATTTTATTGATTCAATAATTCTTTGCGTTGACATTTTATATTATTATTATTTCAATAATTATCCTTTGCACAATATTTCCCATTATCGGATCAATAATTCATATTATTTGAATAATATTATTAGATAGAATTATTGGCAATGTCTAGAAAGTTACATCGAGGAGAGGTTTGAGTCATCTAATTGCGCTCAAAGTGCGGAGAAATCCTTATCGAATCCCCTCTTTCCAGGAACCGTCGTTTGTCATTATTGTGATTACGTAATATTATTTGTGAATAATTAATTATTGATAAGGAAATATTTATTTGATGTGGATATAAATGATGGATTTATTTATTTTATGTGTTTATAATTGAAGAAATTAATGTTGAGGTGTTTTATCAGTATTTTTGTCGGAATTGAGGTATTAAAAATTAAATCAGTGTTCTTAAAGCTCTATTGCGTGAGTTATAATTTTTAATTCGACCGTTGGATCGTTGTGATTTTTGGATATATTATACATATATAAGGTGAGTATATGTCCACAAATTTTGAACCATTAAAAATGAACGTATAAATTGTTATGAATTTTAAGAGGTGACTGGTTCAGAAATTGTTGAAGTTTCGGAATTTATCATTTTGGTAGAAAATTCTAGAATGCGTGGGCCCCACCTATGGTTGGTAAAAAAATGTGCTAAAATTCTAATTCAAATGTGGTGGGTGGCAATAGTAGCAGGTAAAGCCATCAGGTAGCAGGTCAAGTTTACTTTGGCGTGCTAACATTTTCTTATAAATAGAGTGGCGAGTTAGAATTGAAAATCACACCAGAAACATAAGCTTTCTCTCTTTCTCTCCCTATATTATCAAGCGTATTTTGTGAGTATTTAGATACTTTGAGAGTTGCTATTCAGTACAAGGTTCCTTCGGCTTTACATTTTAGTCAGAAGTACTGCTCTTTTGAGGTAAGGGATTTTAAGGGTTATTATGTTTTTCAGTTTTGTACTTTTTCCGACCTTCAAAAATTCTGAAAAAATTTAAAATGATAATTTGATGAGTTTTGTTGATTGTGTCCAAAAATAGCAATTTTTAGATGTATAGATTAAGAGTTATGAATTTTATGAGAAAAGACTATTTTAAAAGTAAACCCTTATAACTCCTTGTGGTTAACTCCAAAATTGGTGAAATTTTTATTGGGAGTACATGTACATAACAGAAGTATACTCTGTAAATTTCAAATTTTTAGACAAAAGTACAATTTATGATAAATGTCTAAATATTCGGCAATTTTGGCCATATGAAAAATAGTAAATGAATTTTAAAAATTTTGAGAAAAATATATGTTCAATATGGGACTATATTCTGCTAAATCCCGTAAAAGAAATATTTTTGGGCCCGATTTGATATTTTCATGAAAAAAAAAGACTAGTTATGAATAAATGAATTAAATATGTTATGTGAAGTAACAAAATTGGAAAATAGGATTTTATGGCTTGGGAATCATATATAAGGTATATGCAGATTTTTGATGAGAGTTTTGGTTATTGGTGATAAAATTTTATGATTTTGACATTTTAGGATGATTAAATGCATTAATTGGTAAAGTATAAACAATTAAAATAAATTATTATAAGTTTAAGAAATGATTAAAATATTGTGGTAATATTAATAATATTAGATTATGAGATTATTAAGTGATTTATAACATTTGGATTAAGGTGTTATGATATCATTGATTTATGAATATTACTATTGAAATTAAATATAGTTGTTGATCATATTATTTTTATTATCATATATAACATTTTTATAATCCCGGTGATGAAATTTCTCTTTGACTTAAGTGTAAAGATGGGTAGATTATTGGTATGATCGTGACTATGGGTTCTCTTTGGCCAGTAGTGCAAAGATGAATTGTTGACTGGTATGTTAATGACCATTGAATTTATAATTGAATATTTTTAGCTTACGAGCAAAGGTGAATTGATCAATATGGTTATAATTATGGTTTATATAAATTTTAAAATGATTATGTATTTCTTTGAGATATTAATATCTTTGGCCTGTAGTGAAAAGATGAATTATTGATTGATATCTTTGGCCCGTAGTGCAAAGATGACCTGTTGTTGAATATCTTTGGCATGTAGTGAAAAGATGAACTACTAATGAATATCTTTGACCCGTAGTGCAAATGTAAGACCCCAACTTTTTATAAATAAAGATTTAATTTCTCTAATTATCATTTTGAAATAGTAAGGGTTGATTTGATTAATGTGGTTAGTTATGGGTAAAATGCGCAAATATTTCAAAAAAGCAAGTAGTTATAAAATATTCATTGTTGTCGGGGAATATTCGTTTTGTGGGTGGAATATTAAATGTCTTTTATCGGGAATATTAAATGCATTGGTAGCGACCATGTGTAGGGCCCCATGTGAGCGATTAGAGAAAGAAAAGCGAAAAGAATAAGTTGTTATTCTGCGTCAATCTTTTTGGAATACCGGTGGTTAAAACACGATGTCGTGTGTTGTTGCAGCGATGGTACGGTATTGCACCAATTATTAATTCTTACGTAAAAAGGCTTTACTCAATAATTATTACGATGAATTCTTTGTTTAATATTTTATTTTATTGATTCAATAATTCTTTGCGTTGATATTTTATATTCTTTGTTGTTTCAATAATTGTCACTACACAATTATTTTCCATTATCGAACAATAATTCATATTATCTGAATAATATTATTAGAAAACATTATTGGCGATGTCTAGAAAGTTACATCAAGGAGAGGTTTGGTCACCTAATTGCGCGCCAGTTAGGAGAAATCTTTATTAGAAAGCCCCCTCTTTCTTGGGAACTGTCTGGTTGTCAATAATGTGATTCTATAATATTATTTATGAATAATTAATTATTGATATATATGATGAGGAAAATATTGATTTTATGAGGATATAGATGGAGGAAAATTTTAATGTAATGATTGTTGAAAATTAATATTTTATTTTTTACGATAAAATAATTCTTTTAAATATATTATTTTTATAATGAATGTGGGATATATGAGTATATGAGGAGAAAGATTATTTTGTGGCATTAAATATTTAACACATGTTTTGTGTGTTGGTGGACCAATTATTGGCCAAATTTGATTATAGCACAATAAAATCGCTTGGTTTGTGGATTTGATCGATTTACATTTGGAATTTGGAAAAACTTTCTTACGCAAAGTTGTAGAAATTGAATTTCCTATAAAAGAGCGTAATATTTGAATTTTCTGATAAAAGATATATTTATTGTGAATTATTGAAGTTTCGATATATCGAGTGTGAATTGATTTTTGGAGTTTAAATTATTTTTGTTAGAAAAACGTTTTTTGTATTTTTTTGGACATCATTAACATGTGTGGCTGGTGTTTTTAACCAAAAGGTGGGCTAAGAAAAATTTGTATAATTATATTAATATTATATTCAATTTTCTGCTTTGGTGTTCTAGCAATTTTACTATAAATAGGGTCTTGGGTTAGAATTGAAAATCACACGAAACTGAAGTTTTCTCTCTATTTCTCTCTCGATATATTGAGCGTATTCTTGTGAGTATACTTTGAGTGTTCTTTATCTGATCTGCAAGTTCAAGTCATAGCCTATATCCCAAGTGTTTATTTAAATCTTGTCTTTGTGAGGTAAGTGATGTTATTTTCTTAAGTAAATGATATTATTTCTTGATATCATTATCTTAAAATATTGGTTGGAACTTTTTATCAAATTTGGAACTTTTTCATATCGGATTCTTATTCATGAGTTCTTATTCACGAGTTCTTTCACTTATTCACGAGTCTTATTCACGGCGTGATGATATTTTTTATGAAATTTCTATCTTTTGGTGTAGAGATTCTTATTCACGTATCGACCTTATTCACGCGATATCTGAAACTATTCACGAATCGACCTTATTCATAGAAAAATGAAATTTCTTCTTTTTGTCCAAAATATCTATTACGGATACTAAAAAACTTTGATTGTATCCATGTTTTGATCATTCTTGAATTTTACCCCACTCTGGTTGGTTATGAAGTATTTTTGAATGGGAATTATTTAAAGTGTGAATCCTTAATATTTGTTCTTTTGCTTCCTTTGGATTCGTTTTCTTTAAAATATTTTTTTTATCATCCTTAGTCCTAAATGATGATATAACGGAATATCTTTGGCTGTAGTGCAAAGATGAATGATTTCTTGATGAATATCTTTGGCCGTAGTGCAAAGATGAGCAGTGTTTAGATGAACATGATCGGTGATGAATATCTTTGGCTTTTGTAGTGCGAGGATGAATATTTGATTCAAGATGAATATTGATTGATGTTACGAGGGATAAAATAATGATGATGGTTATTAAATTCATAGATATTAGTAGATTTCATCCTCTACGTAACTCTTACATGAATTATTATTTTTATTTGCGAATATTGATATAAAACTTGTTGTTTAATGTATTCTCTCAGATTTTCCTGTTGAAGACTAACGATAATTTGTTATATATTATCTTAGTCATAATATTCTTCTTGGGCTAGTTGAGCTCACCCTTTTCCTTTTGTTCCATTTTTCTTCTCGGGAGGCGAGAATATAGCGAGTCTTAGTAAAGGTATGGAATGAAAGTTCTAGAGAGAGTGTTTAGTAGTCCTCACCATTTTGTAAAATAATGTATCAATAATTATGATGGGGATTTATTTGCGTGTGGATATTGTCTAGATGGCAATATCGTATTTAAACTCACAGTTTATATGTTGTAATAATAAAGTTGTAGTTATTTCTATACCATGTATTTGATAACTTTCGAATGGGTGATGTATACCTATTTTGGGGGCGTCGGTTAGTATCGGAAGCTTAGGGATATGGTCTCTCATGGAGATCGGGAATAAGTATTAGGAGGGAGGCGAAAGTAATCCTTCGCTAGTATATTATACCTAAGTTTATTTGTTAGTTAGTCAAGATATAGGGATATTATGTGATATATTGATTTTCTTAATTAACCCTTGTTTTATGACGATATTTGAGAATGTCGTTGAGAATATTAATGTGGAAATGAGACCAAGTGGAGCAGCCAGTCTTTCACCAACGAGGAGAACTTACAGCAGTGACAATGTTCCTCATGTGAACAACAACACCACTAGGCGGATGATGAGCGAGAGGATGTTTAGAAGCTTTTTTGCGATTCATGCTGAAATCGAAACGAGGAGACTCTTGTGTTCAAAATCTGGGGAGAAATGATAGCAATTCACGGGTTGTCACGACCAAGCGGTTCAAAGAGTTGGGAGAATTGGCGATGTGAGAAAGCTCAAACCTTCGATTTATTGGTTTATTTGAAATCCTCGATCGAGTAGGAACTGTGGCTATAGACTCGTTTCTGCATTAAGTATGGCGGCGTGTTCATAACGTTTTTCACGTGTCAATGTTACGTAAATATGTGGACGACCAACCACATTATTGAGTTAGAACCGAGCGAGATAATAGAAGACTTAGCGTATGAAGAGGTACTGTCAAGATTTTGGATACTTTGAGAGTTCTTTATTGATACAGGTTCCTTCTTGACTTTACATTCCAGTCAATCTTTCTTCTTTTGAGATAAGGGATTGTAAGGGATTTTAAGGGTTATTATGTTTTTCAGTTTCGTACTTTTTCCGACCTTCAAAAATTCTGAAAAAATTTGAAATGATAATTTGATGAGTTTTGTTGATTGTGTCCAAAAATGGCAATTTTTAGATATATAGATTAAGAGTTATGGATTTTATGAGAAAAGACTATTTTAAAAGTAAACCCTTATAACTCCTTGTGGTTAACTCCAAAATTGGTGAAATTTTTATTGGGAGTACATGTACATAACAGAAGTATACTCTGTAAATTTTGAAATTTTTAGACAAAAGTACAATTTATGATAAATGTCTAAATATTCGTCAATTTTGGCCATATGAAAAATTGTAAATGAATTTTAAAAATTATGAGAAAAATATATGTTCAATATGGGACTATATTCTGCTAAATCCCAGAAAAGAAATATTTTTGAAACTGATTTGATATTTTTTATGAAAATAGACTAGTTATGAATAAATAAATTAAATATGTTATGTGAAGTAACAAAATTGGAAAATAGAATTTTATGGCTTGGGAATCCTATATAAGGTATATGCAAATTTTTAATAAGGGTTTTGATTATTGGTGATAAAATTTTATGATTTTGGCATTTTAGGATGATTAAATGCATTAATTGTAAAGTGTAAACAATTAAAATAAATTGTTTATAAGTTTAAAAAATGATTAAAATATTATGGTAATATTAATAATATTAGATTATGAGATTATTAAGTGATTTATAACATTTGGATTAAGGTGTTATGAAATCATTGATTTATGAATCTTACTCTTGAAATTAAATACAGTTGTTGATCATATTATTTTTATTATCATATATAACATTTTATAATCCGTTGATAAAATTTCTCTTTGATTTAAGTGTAAAGATGGGTAGATTATTGGTATGATCGTAATTATGGGTTCTCTTTGGCCGATGGTGCAAAGATGAATTGTTGGTAGTATGATCGCTGACCATTGAATTTATAATTGAATATTTTTAGCTTAAGAGCAAAGGTGAATTGATCAACATGGTTATAATTATGGTTTATATAAATTCTGAAATGATTATGTATTTCTTTGAGATATTAATATCTTTGGCCTGTAGTGCAAAGATGAATTATTGATTGATATCTTTGGCCCGTAGTGCAAAGATGACCTGTTGTTGAATATCTTTGGCATGTAGTGAAAAGATGAACTGCTAATGAATATCTTTGGCCCGTAGTGCAAAGATAATCTTATTAGTATGATTATGAACAGGAACTGTGATTTGGTATAACCATGATCTTTGATGTTTCAGGTAAAGACATGTAATGAAAAATATTTTCGTCTTGGATGAGAAGAGAAAATTAGAACTACAATTATGATTATGAGTTATTCACACGACTGTGAACATGATCTGTTGATTAATGTTATAGGGTTAAAGCATTGTTGGTGGACTTTTAACATGGAAAAGATAATATACTTTATGGTCTATTGAACTCTTCTAATGGATTGCTCGTTCCGCTGCAACTATGGTTGAAAAGTTTTATCATCTACCTTATGTTCTAAATCTCTGATCTATTACTGATGAAGGCTATTGATAATTTAATTATCTTTAGTCATAATATTCTTTACTGAGCTAGTTGTGCTCACCCTTTTGCTTCACAATTCCTTTAAGGTAATAAGAGTGTAGTTGGGTCGAGCGGGGATAACAGGGGAATAGTGTGGTGGTCCGAGACTGTCAAAGTTTCTCAACACATTATAAAATGACATGACATACAATATATAATTGTAATGAGGACCTAAGATGTGTGTGTCGTATATTATACATCACTTAATAATTGATTTTGGTGAACAACAATAGGGTGAGGTGAACCCAACTTTGGAAGGGTGTTTTGCCACTATCATACAAGATGTCTAATGACATCTGATCTAAATGTTATTGTAAAGACAGGGGTTGTGTACATCCACTTGCTTGAGTATATCTACGAAACCTTTACTATATGATCTTGGAGTTTATTTGAAATATAATTTTCAAGCTGGAGGCAGTGGAGATAGTTATATGTCAAGATAAGACTCACCATTGGAAAGAACATGATAGTAATCTTCTCGTTTTTCTTTGGGGTCTATTAGATTGACCAAGGATAATTCTCAGACATATGATATCTATCATAACTTAGATTCATAGCCTCCCATGTATGCGAAGGTTTCCTTGAGCACTTCCCAAATATTTTAATTTCTAAAAGCAGTTATTATCGTACCTTTATGTAATGTATCAATGTGAGGTGCTGTCCATAGTTGGGACATGAGTCAAAGTTGGTATTAAAACTCATAATATATGTGTTGTTGTATTTTGCACGACAATTGTAGTAATAAAGTTGTAGTTGTATTTTGTACCATGTATTTGGCGACTCAGAATAGGTTGGATGGATTGGACCTATTTTGGGGGCATCACACCTGTAGTTGGACTTTTAACTCCTGAAGTTCAATAGGAGTCATTCGATATAGGGTTTTAGAAATGGGTTTTGTACCCGGTTCAAGATCAATAAAGAATTCAACATCACGTTCTGGGGATAGACCGGGAAGTTCTTCAGGAAATACATCAGGAAATTCTCTAACAACAAAAATATTATCCAAATCTGATTTGTCTTTATTCAAATCCATAACATGGGCTAAGAAATTTTGGCATCCATTTTTCAATAAATGAATAGCTTTGTGGCTTGATATGACGGTGACTGATTTTAGTGGTTTAGTTATTTGAATTCGTATGACAGGTTGGTTAGGAATATGAAAACACAACCTTACAAAAATAATTAATTTTGGCATAATGAGTGGTTAACCAATCAATTCCTAAAATCACATCAAAAGCAAGTATCATTAAAGAGATAAGATCAACAGGTAATATGATAGTGCCATCTTGGATCAAGCAAGATTTATAAACTGTAGATGTAACGAAGGTTTCACCCAATGAGAGTTTCACGAGATAAATCAAAGTCCAATTTCTCGGTCAAGTTTAAGCGTTGAGCCTGGCGCGGAGAGATAAAGAATGGGTAGAACCAATTATCTAGTAAGGTATAACCGCGCAAGGATTCAAGATTAGCTTTTACCCGTGATCACCTCGTTTGGGTTCCTCACGTTTGGCGATTCGACAAACGCTCTTCCGAGAATCGTTGATTTTGACTTATCCGGAATGACTTTTGGAGTCACAATCTCTGCTTGAACTTGGTTTTGCTTTCTGAGAAGCGGTCTCGAGCTATATATGGCCCTCCTTTCCACAGATTATAACATACCTTGGATTGTTGTGATGATTTGGGCTGATATGTCCTCTTTCCCGCATTTGTAACATCTAACGGCGGTCGATCTCCTCCCTGGGAATTTGTTGTTGGTCTTTGGTCTTTGCTTCTTCTTTCGATGTCTTCTGTCATTGTTGAATCTCCTCTTTCTGAAATTTCAACTTGACTCACCTCTTCTATTATCATGGCCACGATTACCACCCGAGTGGTTCTGAAGTCTTTGTCAAGTATTTTTCCTCTCGTTGGTTATCATCGTTCGATGGTATTTGTCACCAGTATGACCACAGTTGTGGTCCTCGGTTGAGTATACTCACTATCTCGCTCTAATAATTGAGCCTGCTGTTGACAACATCTGAATCTGAGAGAAAATTTATGAGAGATAAGGTATTGACGAATCTCGGGTTTTAGACCTCTCTCGAAACATCCGCGTCGAAGCGTTCCTCATTTTCTACCAAATGAGGTGCAAACTGGATAACTCATGAACTTTACCTTGTCTTTGAGACACCGCGTCATTTGTTACTGTTCCATCTAATAAACTCTACCTCCTTCATATATAGCGAATACTTTCGTGGAAAGTACTTGTCATTGAACGATTCTGAAATCTTTCCCAGGACATGTTGAGTCTTGCGGTGGTGAGTGCGCTTCTGATTTCCACCATGTCCGCTCTCCACGGAACATAAAGGTGGCGAATGAAACTTTTTGTTCCTCCGTGCATCCCAAGACATCGAATATCTTGGTAATTTGCTTGACCCATGTTTCCGCCTTTAATCGGATCGGCTTTCCCAATCTGGTGGTCCCAACTTCTTGAACTGCTTGGGTTGTGATGGCCAGCGCGTTGCAATCATTTCCACTGTATTTTGTACACGAGTCTCCTCGTCCCGATTTTGCATGAACTGCAAAAAGCTCCTAAACATTCCATCGTTTATCGTTTGCTCGGTAGTGTTGTTTACAGGAAGAATATTGCCTTCCATTGCACGTTCTCTGGTTTGTGACTAAAGGTTGTTCCACGGTCTCATCTGCTCACTCCATTGTTAACGTTACCGTGACCGTTCTTAAATCTTCCCATAAAATAAGGGTTAATTAAATAAATTAACATAACACATAATATCCCTATATTATGACCAACCAATAAATAAGCTTAGTTAGGACACCTTTAGCGAAGGATTTACTCATCTCTCCCTCTAGTTACTATTCTCCGATCTCCGCTGGGAGACCATATCCCTAATCTTTGATACCAATTTGTGATGCCCCCAAAATAGGTATACAACACCCATTTTGAGTCACCAAATACATGGTATGCAAAATCAAACTACAACTTCAATAATGATTGTCATGCAAAATCTGACAACACATCTTGTGAGTTTAAATACAAATATTGTCTTACAGGCAATATCCACACTAAAATAAGTCCTCATTCTGATTATTCAAACACTATTTTATAGAAATAGTGAGGATACCTAAAACATCTTTCTAGAACCATCACTCCATACCCCCATTTAGATCCTGCTATGTTCTCATCTCACGAGAAGAAAAATGGAACAAAAAAGAAAAGAGTGAGCTCAACTAGCCCAATAAAGAATATTATGACTAAGATAATATACAACAAATTATCGTTAGTCCTCGATAGGGAAAAATCGATGGGAATATAATAGATAACAAGTTTTAGATCAATATTACTGCGTGAAGCAATGAATCCATTAGAAGAGTCACGTAGAGAATGAATTCTACTATCTTACAAGATTTAAGAGTCCATCATCAATATTTTATCCTGTAACATCAATCAATAGACATCTTTTAATCAAATATTCATCTTTGCACTACAAAGGGCCAAAGATATTCATTTATTTCACCAGGTTAATTAAGTATGTTCATCTCAACACTGCAATCATCTTTTACTACAGACCAAAGATATTCATCGATTAATCATTCATCTTTGCACTACATCCCAAAGATAATCGGTAATATCATCATTCTAGGGTAGGGATGATGAAAAATATTTTAAAGAAAACGAATCCGGTGAGACGGAAGAACAAATATTAGGGATTAGTATAACAGTTTATCCAAGATCAATAATACTTCATAATAACCAATTGTGAAAGCAAATTCAAAATAAAGATCAAAACATGGATCTGATCAAAGATAGTAACCATAATAGACATCTTGGACAAAAAAGAAGAAAATTTTATTTTTAGTGAATAGTCTTGTATTATTGAATGTGAATAGTCTTGTAGTATCGTGAATAGTCTGGTATATATATGTGAATAGTAACCCCGGACACAAAAAATTTCAAATTTGATTAAAAAGTTCACCAATATTTGGCGTAATGATATTGAAGAAAATAATATCATTTAAGAAGAAAATAACATCCATTATCTCAAAATAACAGTATTACGATCGAATATCGGATGAAAAAGCGAAGGAAACTTGTATGCGAACAATGACTCTCAAAGTATCAAAATACTCACAAAAATAAACTCGAGAATCTAGAGAGAAAGAAAACTTGTTTACGGTGTGATTTTCAATTCTAACCTAAGCGTCTATTTAAAGAAAAATGCTAGAAACGCCATAAGAGACTAAAATAATAAATTAATAATATTTCTTTTCAAACTTCCTACGCACACCTTCACCAACCAAGCCAAACAACGAAAATAATAGCGATTACATGCTTGAAAAACCAAAAGTGGGTCCCACCCATAAATTTAATAAAAATTATTTTATTTTCCGAAACTTCAATAATTCATAAAAAATTGCCCGAAATCGAATTCTCTACAACTTTGCAGAAGAAAGTTTTTCCAAATTTCAAACAAAAAATATCCGAAATACATAAACGGGTGATTTTTAATACCTCTAATCTGACAAAATACTGATAAAACATCTCAGCATTAATTCTTTCATTAATAACCATATAAAATAAATAAATCCATCATTTATATCCACATCAAATAAATATTTCCTCAATAATTAATTATTCCCAAATAATATTACAGAATCTCAATTATGACAACCAGGCCGTTCACAGGAAAGAGGAGACTTTTCGATAAGGATTTCTCCTTACTGGCGCGCAATTAGATGACCAAACCTCTCCTTGACAGAACTTTCTAGACATTGCCAATAATGCTATCTAATAATATTATTCAAATAATATGAATTATTGATCTGATAATGAGAAATACTATGCAATGACAATTATTGAAACAACAATAATATAAACTATCAACGCAACAATTATTGAATCAATAAAATAAAATATTGAACAGTAACTACTGTAATAATTATTGAGTAGTGTCTTTTTACGTAAGAATCAATAATTCAACTATACTGTGCAATACCTTGTGCTACTGTGCAACCACACAAATTACTGTATTTTAACCATCAGGTAACCCAACAGTGTTAACGGTAATAATTACGTCGTTATTTATAAAAACTAATACTTTGTCGTTTTCTTCATCCGACAGTTATTCCGTTATGGGGCCCACAATTGACTGCGCTGTCGTACGGATATTTCCGACAAAAAGAATATTCCACGACCAAACGAATATTCCTCAACAGAAATGAATATTTTATAACCACTTGCTTATTTTGCAAAATTTGCACATTTCACCCATAACCAAAACATTATATCAAATTAACACCTTATTAATTTAGAATAATAAATAGAGGAAATATTCAATTTTATTTATAATAAGTTGGGGTCTTACAATATCCCTAAGCTTTGATACCAACTGTGACGCCCCCAAAATAGGTATACATCACCCATCTTGAGTCGCCAAATATATGGTACAAAATTTAAATACAACTTAGTAATACAGCTGTCGTGTAAAATACGACAAAACGTAAACTGAGAGTTTAATAAGAATATTGTCATCTAGACAATATCCACACTCAAAAGAGTCCTCTTTATATTTATTTTCACACTATTTAACAGAATAGTGAGGACTACTAATCTTATAATCTGGGACCGTCACTCCGCTTCTCCACTAGTCCTTTTACGTTCTCATTTCCTGAAGAGAACAGTGAAAGAAAGGGTGAGCTCAACTAGCCTAGTAAGAAATATTATGACTAATATAATGCAGAATAAATTATCATTAGCCTTCAACAATGTTAAACTGATAAAATATAACAAACATCAAGTTTAACTTCAGCGGAACAAGCAATCCATTAAAAGAGTCAAGTAGAGAATAAAATCTACTATTTTTTATGATTTAAAAGGTTTTCATCATTTTTATCACGAGACTCGACAATAAATAATCCATCATCCATCCTGCACTACTGGTTAAGGATATTCATTATTTTCACAACCATAAATTATCCAAGCTACCTTATGGGCAAAGATATTAGTATATTCATCAATGGTCATGATCATGCCAACAAGCGGTCCATCAATACCGCTACGGGCGATGAGGACTTTTTCCATATCATTTGTAACATTACGGTCGTGAGTACCTTTGAATAATCCTGGTCATAATCATACCAAGTCCATCTATGCATTACGAATACCACAGAGATAACTTTCAACATAATATAAACATGAGGATGATGACAATGATATAAGAATTCAATAAAACAAGTTCAAGAATTAATTTATCCGAGGAACTAATAACGTCCAAATTGTCAAAATGATACTTCTTTGTAGAGTAAAACTCAAGAATGCTCGAGAAGAATATTTCCATGAAAAGATAATGGATGAAGCCTTGAAATATCGAGGATATTCCACTAATTTCATGGAGTATAGAAGTCAAAACTTTAACCAATTTGAGTATAATAAAGAATGGGATAACAAAAGAAATCACCGGGCATCGCGATAGACCACACAGATAGGTTATTCCAACATAATAATAAATAACGGAACCGGGTCGTGCCGCGAAGCAACGCATGTATGCAGGATATTCAACGAATAATAAATAATGGAACCCGGTCATGCGTAAACGCACGCATGAGGATGTTCCAACAAAATAATAAATAACGGAACCCGGTGTCATGCGTAACGCATGCATGCGAGGATGTTCCAACAGAATAATAAAAATGGAATAACAGAAGAATTTCACCATGTATGCGGTACTTCGCATAGACAGGTTATTCCAACATAATGATAAATAATGGAATAACAGAAGAATTTCACAAAGTATAGGGTAGCCCGCGTAAACATGTTATTCTAACAGAATAATAAAGAATGGAATAACAGAAGTTCTCTTCATGAATAAGAAAGAAATAATACCCCTTACCTTAGTAGGATATTGGATATCGCAATATTGTAGTAACAGAAGATTCTTCTTCTTTCTCTCTTATTCTCTCTATTCTTTCTCGCTCTATAGCTTTAGTGAATTCGTGAAAAATAATGAAGGAATGAGCTTCTATTTATAAGCTTGATAGAGTAAGGGTAAAATAGTCTTTTCGCCATAATTTATGACATCATCGCTTACATCATCGATCATATGACATCATTGCTTACATCATCGATCAAATGATATAATTGCTTACATCATCCTTCCGATGACATCATTGTTTACCTTATCGTTCTGATGACATCATCGCTTACATCATCAGAATTCAAATTCAAATTGTTCTCTTCCAACTCATTTTACTTTTATACCATGAATTTACTATAATAAAGTTACCATTCAAATTATAAAAAAAAACATACTATCATATAATCACATCATATTACTATAATATAATATTATAATAATATATTTAAATGAATTATTGATTTGATAATTTGAAATACTGTGTAATGACAATTATTGAATAAAAAATATCAACGTAGCAATTATTGAATCAATAAAATATTAAACAGTAATTATTGAAACAATTATTGAGTAGTGTCTTCTTACGTAAGAATCAATAATTCAAAAAAATATTGTGCAATCTGGTGTCTTTCTTCTTGTGCAACAATGCGTATTCTTGTATTTTAACCACCGGTATTCCAACGAAGTTAACGGTAACACTTACTTAAGTAGATTATTTTCATAAAAATATTTTTATCGCTTTCTAACTCGATATAATAATTCCGTTGTGGGGTCCACTTAATAATTGTGTAAATCATCTTAATATTCCCAGAACCAAACGAATATTTTATAACAACTTGCGTACTTTGCAAAATTTATAAATATTACCCACAACTATAACATTATATCAAATTCATTCCATAATATTTAAAAATAATATTTATAGAAAAATTATCTTTATGAAAAAGTTGGGGTCTTACATCATGGCAAGATGACAAAACAAAACAGAAGGCATGGCAACCACGGGCTAAGAAAAAAAAACTGTTACACGTATTCCGTTATCTAGAATTGCAACCTCTATCTTGCTTGAATCTTGAGGACTTCCAATAACCTTTCCTGAGAAAAGTCTTTCCAAGATTATAATACCGAAACTTGATTTTCTCTTCTTTTTCTTGAAACTTGATTTTTTCTTCCTCTCCATGGCAGATTCAGAATCAATATCGAAACTTGATTTTCTCTTCCTTTTCTTGAAACTAGAGGACTTGTTAGATATTTCCTCACTGCGAGTTGGAATTAAGTCATCATCTCCATCATTTGTTTGGATCTCTTCATCCATTTCCGCAGTCGATAGAGCATCTTTTCCAGTTGCTCTATCCTTGGCAAATATAACACAGAGATCCAAATAATGTGGAAATGTCTTATTCTGCCATTTTGCTCTCTTTTGGTGCACCTAAAACAATTAAGAGAAAAAAAATAACATAGTAATTAAAAAAAACTCTTATCATATATTCAAACATCTCAATCTTAAAACATAAGAATTACCTTAGAAATCTCAATCTTAAAACAGAAGAATTACCTTAGAAATCTCAATATATTAGACTGAGATTTCAATTCTAATGTATCAAAAAATTAATTGAACTTTATTTGAAAAAGGAAACACAGAAACCCATCACACTCCTAGAGAGAAGAAAATAAGCTAGATATAGAGAACATAGAATGTTAGTGAAACACTAATTAGCAATACCAATTACAAAATATCGAAACCCATACCCCAAAACAAACAATAAAAAATCTCAGGCGGAGAAAATTGAAGAAAACTATATCCCCGAAATGCGAAAAAGCGAAAAAGAAGAGCGAAACTAAAAGCAGTGACATTAAGCTGCAATGAAGTCAATGTGATGAAACAAAAAACAGAAAAGAACAGGAACTAAAAACATGAGTCAATATGATGAAACTTCAAAACCATTCCAGAAACTAAAAACAGGTGACATTAAACGCTTTCCAGTAAATTGACAATGAAAAGAAAAAAAACACAGGTGACAATGAAAAATTAATGTATATACCAAAAAAATTCTAAGCATCCCCTAGTTTCAGAAAAGAAAACAGAAAAGAAAACAGCCTATTAAGCATTCCTTATTTGTTAACAACTTGCAACAACTTTCAGCTTCATTAATGTATTGTAACAGAAAAGAAAATAAAAAAATTTATATGAAAAGAAAACAGAAAAGAACAGAGATATTTTTAGCTTCATTAATGTATTGTAACAGTCTGTACAAAAAAATTATACGTATCAACTATTTGTTAGCAACTTGCAACAACTTCATTACGACTTTGATATTAAGCATCCCCTAGTTGGAGTGCTAATCCTGACCACTTAAACCAGCCTAAAAATTCTAACTTAAGATGTATTTTCATATGCTAATACATTTAAAGAAATTGAGATGACATTTGACCCAAATTTGAGACTACATATTATGGTGGCAGCTATATCACACCATACATATATCATGCTTCCAAGTTAATGTATACCCAATGGGCCAATACTAACGCTTGATCCTATGTTTCCTTCTTTACCAAGTGCCAACAAAATACACCCAATGACAACTTCAAACTAAATAGAACCCACCATAAAAAAGATGAAAGTAGAAAAGGTTGTTAGGGTCCACCATAAAATAAGCAGACCCCATAATAATGCTTGCGTAACCCCACCATAATTAAATCAAAAGAAACTCATAAATCACAATAGAAAACAAGGCGGTATTAGTTAGTATAGGTAATATGTAGTGATAAAAATATGCACCCAGAGGTGAGTAGCTTCGTTTGTTTCATTAAAAACATCACAGAACCAAAGGCAACAAAGGCACGAGATAGATGATTATAAAAACAAGTATTCGTGTTCAAATTTAATTGGGATGAATGTAACAACAAACATTTGAGGACTTATAAAGCTCTAGGGGGAACGAAATCATTCCATGCCAAACATTATAGTCAGTCTACAATATTAAATGCTTACCTTAGAAACCATTATTCTACTGTATGAGAATTACCTTAGAAATTAAATGCTTCGAATCTTAAAAAATGACTTACCTTAAGATATAGAATTCAGACATCTTTAGAGGCTTCAAACACATGATTTTCAAAGATCCCAACCAAATCCATTCTTTGTCTTTCCCATACAAAGATATCATATACAATTGCCCATTCGACTTTCAATGTTTTCAACCTCGACTCGATATGTGGTTTTGCCTTTATTCCTGCTGCGCAGTAATTTCTCGACCAATGCTTTCTCGATGGCCAAGTAAAACCTGAAGCTTAAAACCATTATCAATTGTAAGACCCCAATTTTTTTTATAAATAAAATGGAATTTCCTTTATTTATTATTTTGAAATAGTAAGGGTTGATTTGATTAATGTGGTTAGTTATGGGTAAAATCATAAATTTTACAAAATAAGCAAGTGGTTATAAAATATTCATTGTTGTCGGGGAATATTAGTTTGGTGGTGGAATATTAAATCTTTGTCGGGAATATTAAATGCGGCGGCGAGTAGCGACCATGTGTGGGCCCCATAACGAAGCGATTGGAGGAAAGAAAGCGACAAATATAAGTTGTTTAAAAATAACAGGCGTAGTTATTCTGATTAACCTTTGTTGGAATACACGGTGGTTAAAATCTGATGTAATATGCGTGGTTGCCTGATGATGCACACGGTATTGCCGCGATATTGTTGAATTATTGATCCTTACGTAAGAAGGCACTTTACTCAATAATTATTCACGATGAATTCTTGTTCAATATTATATTGATTCAATAATTGCTTGCGTTGATATTTGGTATCCTTTATTGTTTCATAATTGTCATTACACAAAGATTTCCATTATCGAATCAATAATTCATATTATTTGAATAATATTATCGGATAACATTATTGGCAATGTCTAGAAAGTTACATCAAGGAGAGGTTTGGTCACCTAATTGCTTGCATAGATAAGGAGAAATCCTTATTGGAAAGCCCCTCTTTCTGAGGAGCGGCACGGTTGTCGATAATGTGATTATAATATTATTTGTAAATAATTAATTATTGATTTATATGATATTCATTTTATATGGATATAGATGGAGAAAATTTTTTAATGTGACAATTGTTGAAAATTAATATTTTATCTTTTTACGATAAAATAATTCATTTAAATATATTATTTTAATAATATATTAACGGTGATATTTTATAATGAATGTGGGATATATGAGTATATGAGGAGGTAGAGTATTTTGTGGCATTAAATGTTTAACATATATTTTGTGTGTCGGTGGACACAATTCTTAACCAAAAAATTGATTATAGACTATAAAATTGCTCATTTATGGATTTCGGATAATTTCTGTTTGGAATTTGGAAAATCTTCATTCAGCAAAGTTGTAGATAATTGAATTTCCTATAAAAAGTCATGAGATTGAATTTTTTGACAAAAGGGCTATTTATCATGAATTATTGAAGTTCGGAGTTAAAATAATTAATTTTGAAAGTTTTAATTATTTTATATAAGAAAAACGTTTTTGTGGTTGTTTATGCACATGGGTGGCTGATATTTTTGACCAAAGAAGGCATGCTAGAGTTTTCAAAACATGTGGGTAGGAATTTTGAATAAATAATAATATATTTTATTAATTTAGTCTCCTTTTTAGGCGTTCTAACATTTTCCTATAAATAGAGGCTAAGTTAGAATTGAAAATCACACGAAACTAAGTTTTCTCTCTTTCTCTCTTTATATTATCGAAGCGTAATTCTTGTGAGTATACTTTGAGTGTTGTTATCTGGTGCGAGTTTACATCGACCTATATCTAAAATACGATCGAAATGCGGTTATTTTGAGGTAAAGGATGTTATTTCTTTACATAAATGATATTATTTTCTTCAATATCATTATGCCAAAATATTGGTTGAACTTTTTATCAAATTTGGAACTTTTTCATGTCGGGGTTCTTATTCATGAGTTCTTATTCACGAGTTCTTATTCATGAGTTCTTATTCACGAGTTCTTATTCACGAAAGTCTTATTCACGAAGCGTGAAGATGTTTTTGTGAAATTTCTATCTTTTGTGTGTGGGGTTACTATTCACGTATCACGGCACTATTCACGTATCTGACCTTATTCACAAATCTGACATTCATTCATAAAAAAAAAAAATTTTCTTTTTGTCCAAGATGTCTATTTTGGCTACTATCTTTGATTGTATCCATGTTTTGATCGTTATTTTTGAGTTACGCTTCAAAATCGTTTATTATGAAGTATTATCGATCTTGGATAAAGCTGTTGTCACGAATCCCTAATATTTGTCCTTCTATCTCATTTGGATTCGTTCTTAAAATATTTTTTCATCATCCTCGGTCCTTAATGGTGATACTTGATGAATATCTTTGGCACGTAGTGCAAAGATGAATGATTAAGCGATGAATATCTTTGGCACATGGTGCAAAGATGAGCAGTGTTGAGATGAACATGACCAACTAGGTGATTTAAATGAATATCTTTGGCTTTGTAGTGCAAAGATGAATATTGATTGTTGTTATAGGGATAAAATATTGATGATGGGCTTTTAAACCTTAGAAGACGGTAGAATTCTTTCTCTCGTGACTTTTCTAATGGATTCTTTGTTTCCATTGCATTTGTTGATCTAAAACTTGTTGTCTATTGTATTCTATTAGATTTTTCCTGTTGAAGACTAACGATAATTTGTTGTATATTATCTTAGTCATAATATTCTTTCTTGGGCTAGTTGAGCTCACCCTTTTCCTTGTTGTTCCATTTTCTTCTCGGGAGGTGAGAACATAAGCGAGGATCAAGTCGGGTATGGAATGAAGGTTCTAGAGAGAGTTGTTTAGTAGTCCTCACCATTTTTGTAAAATAATGTTTCAATAATTATGATGGGGATTTATTTGCGTGTGGATATTATCAGGCGGCAATATCGTATTTAAACTCACATTATGTATTGTCGTATTTCTACATTTGTATTATTGAAGTTGTAGTTATTTACGTACCATGTATTTGGCGACTCGAGAATGGGTTGGGTGGAATGGACCTATTTTGGGGCGTCCACGGTTGGTATCGAGCTTAGGGATATGATCTCTGGCGGAGATCGGGGAATAGAACTAGGAGGAGAGAGGCGAGTAAATCCTTCGCTAGTGTGTCCTACCTAAGCTTATTTGTTGGTTGGCTAGTATATAGGGATATTACGTGATCGTTAATTTGTTTAATTAACCCTTGTTTTATGATAGTTTTAAGAATGGTCTGCTGAAACGATCGCCCGGGTTAGATGTTACAAATCGGGAAGGAGGGGCATATCAGTCCAAATTGTCCACAACAATCCAAGGTAAGTTACAACTGTGGAAAGGAAGGACATATCGCTCGAGATTGTACGGTAGCGAAACCTAGTTCAGCGGGAATGGTGACTCAAAAGACTGTCCCGAAAAAGTCAAAGTCAACGGTTCTGGAAGGCGTTTGTCGTGGCCAGGTCAAAATCACGAGGAACCCGAATGAGTTTAACAGTTTAGTTAATTATAATTCTTGCGAAGTTTATACCTTACTAGAATCTGGGTTCTACCCATTCTTTTATCTCTCTTGCTTTGCGCTCAACGTTTGAACTTGACTACGGAGAAATTAGACTTTGACCTATTATTGGAGACTCAGATTAGGAAAAACTTTCATTACATCCGTTGTTTAGAAATCTTGCTTGATCCAGTTGGCACCATCACATTACTGTTGACCTTATTTCTTTAAAGATACTTGCTTTTGATGTGATTTTAGGGATTGATTGGTTAACTACTCATCATGCCAAATTGATTGCTTTTGTAAGGTTGTTAGTTTTCATATTCCTAAGCAAACTTTATTATTGAATTTAAGCAACCAAACCATTGAAGTCAAACATTTTTATATCAAACCACAAAGCTATTTGTTTATTGAAAACGATGTCAAGTTTTCTTAGCCATGTTATGGACTTGAATAATAATACGTCGATTTGAATAATATTTTTGTTGTTAGTGAATTTCTGACGTATCCTGAAGAATTTTCTTGGCTTACTCCCAAAGTGTGATATTGAATTTTGTATCGACTTTGAACCCAGTACAAAACCCATTTCTAAAATCTCATATCGAATGGCTCTATTGAACTTGAGGAGTTAAAAACCCAACAATAGAAGTTGATACTCAAGCCTCTATCTTATGACTTCCTTTGTGGAATACACCGGCCCGGACTCTCCGTAGGGGACGCCATATTAAATGCGATAGTAAAGCCCGTAGTGTCATTATCAAGGTTGGGATATGAGTCACGATTGAGAGCAACCTAAGTCGATGTCGAAATCGTAGCTTTCTAAGCTTAGTTGGTTATTATCGAAGATTAATTGGAAAGATTTTCTCAAATCGTTAGTTCATTAACTTCGGTGACTTCGTAGAGATACAAAATTCGAATGGAGCGACGCGGAATGTGGGAAGAGCTTGAAGAACTTAAGAAGAGACTCATTTCGGCACATGTTTACGACCATACCATCCTGAAAAGCAAATGTGGTAGGCGGCGTGTTGAGTAAAAGATCGTATCTGAGTACGATATTGTCAAAGACTCATCTCGTATAACTTACAAATGATGAAGATAGAGTTAAAGACTCTAGGGACTCACGCATGATGATATCTGAGTAGAAATCGACTTTTAATCGAAAATGTTAAAGCCGCTCAAGCTACACACAAGGTGATGAATATAAAGAAGAAGGTGCAAGAAGTTGTTATTCTAGCGAGTAATTGGCGATGATAATAAAGCTCAAACCTTGATTTAATAATTCATTCTCGATCGAGTAGTAGAGCGTGGCCTATAGACTCGTTTCTACCAAGTATGTGGCGTGTTTATAACATTTTTTACGTCTGGAGATGTTACGTAAATATGTGGATGACCGAATAACATCATTGAGTTAGAACCGAACGAGATATAGCCAGAAGACTTAACGTCACGAAGAGGTACTGTCAAGATATTGGATAGGAAGGAACATGTCCTATGTACTGAGGGGTTATACCACAAGTTAAAGTTTTGTGGAGAAACCATGCTATTGAAGAAATGACACGGGAGTTGGAAATAGAAATGAAAGCGAGGTATCCTCAACTTTTGAAACACCAGTATCGTCGTCAATTTCGAGGACGAAATTTCATAAGGAGGGAGGTTGTAAGACCCCAAATTTTTTTTTTTATAAATAAAATGGAATTTTCTTTATTTATTATTTTGAAATAATAAGGGTTGATTTGATTAATGTGGTTAGTTATGGGTAAAATCATAAAATTTTACAAAATAAGCAAGTGGTTATAAAATATTCATTGTTGTCGGGAATATTCGTTTGGTGGTGGAATATTAAATCTTTTGTCGGGAATATTAAATGCGACGGTAGCAGACCATGTGTGGGCCCCATAACGAAAGCGATTGGAGGAAGAAAAGCGACAAATATAAGTTGTTTAAAAATAATAGGCGTAGTTATTCTGAATTACATTTGTTGGAATACACGTGGTTAAAATATGATAATATGCGTGGTTGCACGATAGCACTACGGTATTGCATGATGTTATTGAATTATTGATCCTTACGTGAAAGGCCTTTACTCAATAATTATTACGATGAATTCTTGTTCAATATTATATTGATTCAATAATTCTTTGCGTTGATATTTGGTATCATTATTTGTTTCATAATTGTCATTACACAAGATATTTTCCATTATCAAATCAATAATTCATATTATTTGAATAATATTATCGAGATAACATTATTGGCAATGTCTAGAAAGTTACATCTAAGGAGAGGTTTGGTCACCTAATTGCATTGCTTGTATGAGAAGAAATCCTTATTGGAAAGCCCCTCTTTCCCAGGAGCGGCTTTGGTTGTTATTAATGTGATTACTATAATATTATTTGTGAATAATTAATTATTGATTTATATGATATTGATTTTATGTGGATATAGATAGAGAAAATTTTTTTAATGTGACAATTGTTGAAATTTAATATTTTATCTTTTTTACGATAAAATAATTCATTTAAATATATTATTTTAATAATATATTAACGGTGATATTTTATAATGAATGTGGGATATATGAGTATATGAGGATGTAGAGTATTTTGTGGCATTAAATGTTTAACATATGTTTTGTGTGTCGGTGGACACAATTCTTGACCAAAAAATTGATTATAGACTGTAAAATCGCTCATTTATGGATTTCGGATAATTTCTGTTTGGAATTTGGAAAATCTTCCTTCTGTAAAGTTGTAGAGAATTGAATTTCCTATAAAAAGTCGCGAGATTCGAATTTTCTGACAAAAGGGCTATTTATCATGAATTATTGAAGTTTCGGAGTTCCGAAATAATTGATTTTTGGAAGTTTTAATTATTTTATATAAGAAAAACGTTTTTGTGGTTGTTATGCACATGGGTGGATGATGTTTTGACCAAAGAAGGCATGCTAGAGTTTTCAAAACATGTGGGTAGGAATTTTGAATAAATAATAATATATTTTATTAATTTAGTCTTTTTTTGGCGTTAACATTTTCCTATAAATAGAGGCTAAGTTAGAATTGAAAATCACACGAAACTAAGTTTTCTCTCTTTCTCTCTCTTATATTATCGGCGTATTCTTGTGAGTATACTTTGAGTGTTGTTATCTCGGTGCGAGTTTACATCGACCTTATCTAGAAATTCTGATCGGAATCTACGATTATTTTGAGGTAAAGGATGTTATTTCTTTTCGCCAATGATATTATTTTCTTCAATATCATTATGCCAAAATATTGGTTGAACTTTTTATCAAATTTGGAACTTTTTCATGTCGGGAGTTACTATTCATGCGTTACTATTCACGATTCTTATTCATGATTCTTATTCATGAGTTCTTATTCACGAGTTCTTATTCACGAGTCTTATTCACGAAGTGTGAAGATGTTTTTTGTGAAATTTCTATCTTTTTGTGTATGGGGGTTACTATTCACGTTCACGATATTCACGACTATCTCACGAATCTGACCTTGGCACAATTCATAGAAAAATAAAAAATTTTCTTTTTGTCCAAGATGTACATTTTGGCTACTATCTTTGATTGTATCCATGTTTTGATCGTTATTTTTGAGTTACGCTTCAAAATCATTTATTATGAAGTATTATCGATCTTGGATAAACTGTTGTACGAATCCCTAATATTTGTCCTTCTATCTCACCGGATTCGTTCTTAAAAATATTTTCATCATCCTCGGTCCTTAATGGTGATACTTGATGAATATCTTTGGCCTGTAGTGCAAAGATGAGCGATTAAGCGATGAATATCTTTGGCACGTAGTGCAAAGATGAGCAGTGTTGAGATGAACATGACCAACTAGGTGATTTAAATGAATATCTTTGGCACATAGTGCAAAGATGAATATTGATTGTTATTACGAGGATAAAATATTGATGATGGGCTTTTAAACCTTAGAAGACAGTAGAATTCTTTCTCTACGTGACTCTTCTAATGGATTCTTTATTCCATTACATTTGTTGATCTAAAACTTATTGTCTATTGTATTCTATTAGATTTTCCTGTTGAAGACTAACGATAATTTGTTGTATATTATCTTAGTCATAATATTCTTCTTTGGGCTAGTTGAGCTCACCCTTTTTCCTTGTTGTTCCATTTTCTTCTCGGGAGGTGAGAACATAACGAGGATCGAGTCGGGTATGGAATGAAGGTTCTAGAGAGAGTTGTTTAGTAGTCCTCACCATTTTTATAAAATAATGTTTCAATAATTATGATGGGGATTTATTTGCGTGTGGATATTGTCTATACGGCAATATCTGTATTTAAACTCACAGTATGTAATGTCGTATTTCACACGACATTTGTATTATTGAAGTTGTAGTTATTTATGTACCATGTATTTGGCGACTCAGAATGGGTTGGGTGGAATGGACCTATTTTGGGGGCGTCACATCAACCCTATACAAAGTTCTAGTAGTATTTAATATGTCTAGCATACATTTCACAAGCTTGTCATCTTCATTTTCAACTCATTTGTGCTTACTCTTGCCTGCCCCCTTTGCTTCATCATTTACTTGAGAATCCATCATAAATTGAAGTCTGGCCAAATATAAATTAGTTCTTTTACTAGTGTATGCATAGTAAAAATACAGTACATGCAGTAAATCTCAAAGCTTCGCAACATTAGTTGGTTTAGCTTTTATTACGAAGACATTATCAATTGACATACTTACATGGTGAGTGCCTAATAATCACTAGTTTGAAAAATAAAGATGTCTAAACAAGCTAAAACTAATAACTTTTTAGGGCAATCTAATCAACATCATTTTATTCCACTTATACCCAACTGAGACATGTTAATCAACATCATTTTATTCCATTTGAGACATGTTTATTTTAGTAGCATTAGAAGACTGGACATAACAGTCATCATGAATCTTAAAAGAAGAGTTTTGTGAACTAATATCTCACACTAATATCTCAAACTGGCATACAAAATCTTAAAACAAGAAAACAAGAAATCCTACTAATAATACAAAATCATCAAACTGAGACGGGAGAGAGAACAAGAAAATATTTCAAACATCTCAATCTTAAAACATAAGTATCATACAAAATCCTATTAATCGATACAATAAGCATTGAAAGGTACTACTAATAATAAATAACACAATTTTAAACTATAAACTATGGTCAGCCCTCCACACATCAAACATCTCAACGACAAGATTTTCTCTAAAGTTTGTCCACACATGGGATGTCTCAACTGTATTGATGTAGTCTTCATCAACTCTAGTTTTCTCACGGTTGACTTCTATCTCCTCATCTTCGAACGGATCAATAGCCATTTTTTGCCTTATAAAGTTGTGTATTAGGCAACAAGCAACAATTATTTTATTTTGTGTTCGAATAGGATAAAATGAAGGACTTCTAAGAATTCCCCATCTTTTATTCAGAAGGCCAAAACAACGCTCTATGACATTTCTAGCCTAGGAGTGCTTCATGTTAAACAATTCTTTGGCAGTCGTAGGTCGATGTCCATCTAACCAATCATTTAAATGATATCTTTGACCTCTAAAAGGTGCAAGAAAGCCCTCTCTATTGGTATATCCAGCATCTACAAGGTAATAGTTACCTTAACCAAATAAAAAAGGATGTTAAATGGGGTTGTGTTTGTTTGTTTTTGTTACTGTAAGTCTATACGTATGAAATTATATTAAGATATTTCTTATTTCTTACCCTGATTTACTTTCAAACTATGATTACGATGCATTGCAGAATAAAGTGCCCTACCATCTGCCGCGGACCCTTCCCAACCAGGTAAGACGTAGATAAATTGCATCTCCGGGGAGCAAACACCTAATACGTTAGTTGTAATCTCATTTTTTCGATTTCGATACCTAGGTTTATCTTCTTCAGGGACATGAACCTTTATGTATGTTCCATCCAAAGCCCCTAGACAACCCTAGTAAGAAATACTTATCTTTTTCAAAAATATAATGATAAATATGTAATTTAAAAAAAGCTTGTTCTGGTAGGATAACAAATATCTAAGTTAAAGAAATACCTTGAACCATTTCTACTTATCGTCAGTAGAGTTTTCACGTATAGGTTCCGCTTTCTTAAAAGTTGACCTTCCAATCTTATCACGATTGAGTACGTTGTTGAAATGCCTACTAATCGTCTCACCGGATCGACAAAATTGTAATACTATGACACAATTTTTCACATGATGGGCTAGCACATACAAGAATATGGCAACTTGTTCATCTATTTGAAGGTACTTTGTCTTTACTAAGTTTACCGTGGTATGTAAAATATCACATAATTTGGTAAAACTTGCCTATCCATTCTAAGGTAATTGTGACATGTAATGTCAACATGCATACACTAGCTCCCTCATAAATTTTAGACCGCTCGAGCAAGAAAGGGTGTACTTTGGTCGATTAAGTGCTCTCATATGTCTATGTTGTACCATAGATATAACAAATTGCATGAATAAGGTAACCATGACAACTATTTTAACCAAAAAAAAAAAAAGGCAATTAATCTCTTCATTCTCTTCCGTTTGTCTAATCTACGACGAGCCATGACTGCAATTCAATTGAAAAAGTAAGAGCAAACTTAAACAATAAACATATTGTAAAACAATTTCAAAACAAATTCAAGAAACATACTATAATGAAAGCAATAATAAATAAAAACATATTATTTTGTTGAATGCCTGTATTATTCTAACCAAAAGGAGGCTATGGCTGAATGCCTGTATATATTCTAAACATATTATTTTGTTGAATGCCTGTATTATTCTAAACAAAAACAAAAACATATTATTTTAACCAAAAGGAGGCTATGGCTGAATGCCTGTTATATTTTGTTGGATATGTTATATGGAATTATAATGGCATAACTAGACAAAAAGAAACCCTAGAAGGTGGTAGTTTGTTTCTTCCAACCAAATGAACAAGAACATAAAAAAAAAGGCGGTACCTTTTCACATCCCAATGCTTTTCCTTGGAAAATTCCAAGTGGACTAACTAAATGGCAAAAGAAATACTTTTCTTAGTACTACTAAATTGAGAAGCTTTCACTTCGAAAAGCTTCTTCTTCTTTTTATTTTATTATTTGTTTTAAACAAATATATCTATTTAGCCACATCCCTTAATTAGCTTGGTGAAAAGAGATGAAATATGAATTGAGCATACTAGCATTCTGCTTTTCATTTTGATCAAGGGTATGTCTGTATGTATAAAGTTATATCCTCCATAAAAAACCAAATATAAAATAAAATAATAAGAAAAATAAATTGTGAAAATTAATGTGACAAAATAACCATGTATATCAATAAACACATTCAACAAGAAAAAGTAAACACCTTGCTTTAAGACTATCTGAAAAGCGTAAAAGAAAAAACATAAACCAAATAAGCTCAAACAATTCTTCAAAATTGAAGAATCCCATAAGCTTTTATGTCCATATAACATATCCAACAAAATATATAAAGGCATACATCCATAGCCTCCTTTTTACTACTTGCTTCAACACAAACACCCTAGTATGTAGCAGGAAGAAATTACTAATAGTGATCAACGACCAACGGAATCGAATCGAGAATTGTTAAATATCAGCTAATTTTAATAACAAATCGAGGCAACAGGAATCGAGAATTGGGAAAATTATACTAAACTGATAGGAATCAATGATCAATGGAAGATGAAATCAGTGAGAAAAATGGTATGTGTGGTATCGTATGGGATTTGCTTAAAGAAAAACTTAGTATGGTCTGAGCAAACAGTCCAGTTCAAAACTGATCGGATCCGCAATCAGAGCCTTCAGAGCTGCTGGATCGATCGTTCTCGTCGTTCCCTTCAGAGCCTTCAGAGCCTCGGCTCCTTCTCTCTCGTCGTTCCCAGATCGATCGAATGAATGAATATGTAAAAAGTCCTATTATATCTTTAGGGGTATATTTGTCAATTACTTAAAAATAATGGATGGAATGATTTATTCCTGGCCACCCCTGAAGGAATAAAAATTAAAATTTTAAGTTAACTATCATTCCAGGAAGAATACATTATTACGATAAAATAAATAAATCAAATAATATTTTTATCATTCTAACTAAATAATTCATTCCATTCTCCCTCCTATTCCACCGATCCAAACCTAGCATAAGGATCCATGTGACCATGGTTTTTTAAGAAAACAGGCGGCATTAGCTGTTCCGATTTGAACCCATCATAATCCTGACAACAAAAAAGTTATTTTAATTTGGAGCTTGGAATTAAAGGCAAAACACTAAATCCACTGTTGTTCAAAAAAAAATTTGTGCCTTCAAACAGTTTAAATGCAAATCAATTATTAGCCATTACAGAAGATGATCGTAATAATTCAAACTTCTTCTTTTCCTCCTTTATTTTAATTTTTTTTTTGTACATATAATTTTAAAAATGATCTCCACAGCTTACTCGGCGCAAGCCTCCAACTCATTGAAAACTTTGTCCTTAGTCAGTATCCAATAATAAATTAGTAGTATCTCAGTATAAGTTCACAGAGGTCGAACTACTGTGGAGAGACAAACAAAACATTTGGGCAAAGATATTAATCCTCCTTATACAAAGATTAGTAGCGTGTTAGTACTGTCATCTGTGTCTGTCTTAACCTATTATATTCTATTCTGGTGTGCTTTCCTAGCTAATTGGAGTTAGTTTCAATTTAAATTAATTTATTCTTTACTTACGTGTCAGTCCAATTAATTAACTTACTCAAAAATAAATTTTATATTAACCACTTCCGCTACGATACTATGGTAGTAATTTAATCATTTAGGATATGCATGAATATTAGTCCTCTCTATTATTTTAAAATTTCATATAAATCATGTCAATTTTTAACTTTAAATTAAATTTTTAAAAGGTCTATGATCCTTCTTATCAAAATATATATAAGATCAATTTAATTTTTTGAAATCCTTTAAATAAAAAAATTAATATAATTTTATTTAATTCGTATTAATATTAATATTAAATTTGAAAATATGTCTGTCAAATTGATTTCCTGTATTTTGGATTGGACATCATAAAAAGTTGTTCATTAAATTAAATACTACATCCATCGCGAAGATAGCCCTAAACGGTTAATATCAAGCCACGTACTCTCCCGCCACTTCCCACCACCGCAATGTCGGATATAACCCGCCAGCCTTATCACTGGGGAAGTATCTCAAAGGACACTTCGGTAGTTATCCTTCCCAGTGCCCTCTCATTTGCTAAGTCGGTTGACTTCTTCTTCTCCTTCCGCCCCCGATTTCACCTCTTCGAAATCAAACTTAATTTCACCTCTCTGTTTGTTCCTCTGCTCCAATCGATACGAGTAACAAAACCCATATCCCATATCTTCTGCTTATTTGACGAAAATGGCCCCCCAAACTAGAAGAATGGCATTCCCTAATGTGGTTATTGAAAGAGACGAAGATTCTGAAGAAAGTTCATCATCATCATCAGAAGAAGAAATGGAAGAAGAAGAAGCAGAAAAAATAGAGGAAATCGAAGAGACTTTGGTGGCGAAGAAGAAAGAGAAAACTCCCATTACTATTAGTCTTAAGAAAGTCTGCAAAGTAAGGCCTCTCTCTATTTTTCTCTCTCTTCACAACCCTTTTATTTTTCCCATTTCGGTTTTATGTTTATGTAGTGTATTTTATGTAGGTGTGCAAGAGAACAGGTCATGAAGCTGGGTTTAAGGGGGCTACTTATATTGATTGCCCAATGAAACCGTGTTTTCTCTGCAAAATGCCTGGTAAATTATCTTATATGATTGTTGTCATACTTTTGTGTTGGCAGTTTCAATGACTTGTAATTTTAAGTTTGGACGAAACTGTTTAGTGTTACTAAATCAGTACACCTTGGATTTTCATGAAGTGGCTTAATGTCTATCTATTGAGGTTTATGGGTGTTCACCCTTGGTAGTAGGATGTGAAGGGAATTACTTCCTCTGTCCCAAAATGAGTGTACATTTTTATCTTTTTCAAAAATGAGACTCAACATTAATGCATCAAATATAATTCTGTGAAGTTGTGATCTTTGCATTTTATTTAAAAGTTAGAACTTTTAAACTCACATTTTGGGACGGAAGGAGTATGTTGTTGCAAGTTTGATTTTTGCTGACAGTTTGAGGGCATTTGGTATGATTCAAAGAATTCATGTATGCAGTTTATTTTCAGATTTGTGTCCTCGGAGTGGCAACCTTCTTAATTATTTTTAAAAAATCTGTAATGAAAGGAGGAAGGGATTATAGTGAAGGCAAAACCTTTTGGCATCTTTATGGGCAGATTCAGCCCTTTGGTTCAGTGGAGTCAAATTTAAAGAAAAATTCTCAATAAAAAATAAAAATATAATACAATAAATCACAAAATTAAATAATGCTCATATATTGTTTACAATAACATTTTTTGAGACTCCATAACTTGAAATTGTTGTATGATAGCCTCATTTTCAATAGTTACAAAAATATCATGTTCAATAATGTAAGTTACTAAACAATCATTCGTCCATTCATCTTTGAATTTTTATTTTTTTATAGGTCAATATTGTTGCAAAAATATCATGATAGCCTCATTTTAAACAATTATAAAACTTCACAACCAATTACTAAATTTGTGAAATTATAAAAAAGAAAAATTACAATATGCTTTAAAGAATTTTTCTTTAATGGGTTAACATTGTGGCTAAATGACTGAAAAAGAAATAGCAGAGTGAGTACAAATTTGAGACATTCATTAATTTTTTAGGTAAGCACTTTATATAGAGGGGGAGGGGGAGATGGACAAACTGAAACATGAAAATTCAGTGGGATCAATTGCCCCCTCTGCCCTTAAGGTGGATCCGCCACCGGGCATTTTTTACTTTCTATAAACGTTCATCTTTTTGAAATAAATAGCAAACGTTATCAGTTTTTTGGTTAGTTTACATTTATGAAATGACATGATTAATGCTTACATTGTTTCATTCTCGTATTCTGAATTCTTTGTATTTCGTCTCCTTGGACAGAGGCTCCATTTTTACTTGGATTTTTGGTTGATTAAATTTTACAACTTGAAGTTTTTGATATATTTAGAACTGGAATTTGAATATGATGCTAATAGCGTTCTACTTTTGCTTTGGTGGCTGAAGGCCACACGACAATTACTTGTCCCCATCGAGTGGCAACTGAATACGGGGTCATACCAGCACCCCATAAAAATTCACGTAACTCATTGGAATTTGTCTTTGAGCGGCAGCTGAGGCCCACCATTACTAAAGTAAGATTCTTCTTGGCAACCGATAAATGTTTCAGTGGTTGGATTTCGTGTTTAATCATACTAGCATTTGAGACTAACTGGTTTTAATTGCTTATCGAATGCCTCTTGTTATTTATCGAAATGATAGTTTACGTAATGGCTAAATTGCTAAACTGTTCTTGCTAAATTTTTATTTGTCAAAATGATAGTTGCTTTGGACACGGAAATTTTTTCCTCAGAAGCATTGCAGTTTAATAGAAACTGCTAAATTAGTTTGTTTAATGCTAAAATAACCCACGAATATATCAGGGAGAGTGTTTAAATTCTTGGTTTTAATTATTTTTTTATATTTTATTTGTTTCAAGGGTCAAGCAAGCTTCAAGTTTGAGTTAGATATAGTTTTCCTGGTCTAATAATTTTTAGTTATTGAATCCTCTTGAAACCAATTATAATGAGATTTGAAATAATGGAAATGGAAAATTCGATCTGTATGATCTGTAGCACATCAACTTTCTGCAAGCAATTAATGGAGGCAGTTTTAGATGAAGTTTTGGTTACAAGCTCAACTGTTTTGATTGTCCAAATCATTAGTAGATGAAAAACCATTTTCTGTGACATTTTCTTTACTTTTCCATATCTTATCTGGGTCCTACTTTCGGACCAATGTTTACATTGGTTGATAATAATACGTCAATGTTAATTTGAATTTTCTTGGCCAAACTCTAGCCTGGTATATTATTCTATGTTATCTTCAAAACATGTATGTTCGGATTGTCCAATTTCTATGCCCCCGGGTAGTTATTTAATGCGGTTAGTTGGATATTTTATTGCATTGTAATTTTAATTGTCTTATCTATCCTCCGTGTAATAGACTAAACCCCACATTGTAGTTATTTAATGCAGTTTACAAGATATTATTATCCCAATGTAAATGTCTGATTAAATATCCTCTGTGCAATAGATTAAACCAGCATTTGTTATCCCAAAGCAAGTTATTTGTGCGGTAATCAGATATCATAGCAAACGAGTTACTTGCTTGGAGTTCCATCCAAGTAGAAGTAACATTCTTTTATCAGGTGACAAGGTAAGTGTTATCTGTATTGGTTGAACTCAGTGTTGGTTTGAGTTGACTTGGAGCTTAAATTATTGATACTAATTTTCTTTTTGGTTTGTTGTGAAAAGAAAGGACAACTTGGGGTCTGGGATTTTGGAAAAGTGCATGAAAAGACAGTTTATGGGAACATACATGGTTGCATACTTAATCACATGAAGTGAGTCATATTTATCTTGCTAGTTTTAATTACTGATTATTTTTATATAGTTATGAATAAAATGAATTATTCTACGCGTAGTTCTTATAAAAGGGGATATTATTCAAATATCTGCAGGTTTGACGCAAGAAATGATGGAACAGTATATGGTGCATCTTCAGACGGAACCATCAGTTGCACGGACTTGGAGACAGGAATTTCATTATCATTGATGAACCTTAATCCTGATGGATGGCAGGTATTTCTAAATTTAAAACATTTTTCCTTCCAATAAACAAATTATATTATTTTATGTGATCATCTTTTTGCAATTTCTCAAAGAAAAATTGTACCTTTATGGCCTATGATCAGTTTTCTGATTCTATAAACCTCTGGATGTATGTGATAATGCACTATTATAGTTTCATCCTTGAACTTTATAGATTTTGTGTTTTTGTGTGTAAGAATTTTAGTCTCTTCTCCCCGGCAATACTGCTTCCTTTTTTAAGCCAAGTTTACTGCAGTTCGACAACGTAATGATATGCTTATTAGTGACAATCAGGTTGACACGAGTTATTCCAAGCATTTAGTGTTCTTCATATGCCTTAACCATGTCAATTATTTACTTGTGATGCAAATTTGTAGTCCATTTACATGCTAGGATTAGTTGAATTTCACTGTATAATTTTATATACTGTTTTATTTTTCCAAGGTCAAAGCTTATCTTTTTGGCTATAATCAGCACCCGCCAGCCAGACCCTTTGGTGGGTAGTGGGCTGTTGGAGTTTAGGGTGATCAACAGTTTCAGTTAATAGATCCAAGCTTTGGTCTTGGACTATAAATAATTGATGGTTTTCTGTAGGGCCCAAGCACTTGGAGGATGCTGTATGGGTTGGATGTAAACCCTGAGAAAGGTCTTGTGCTTGTTGCAGATAATTTTGGATCTCTGTACTTGTAAGTATAACTTCTCTTTTTGTAGCTAATGTTAAATCTATTAGTGTTTTATCTAGCTGTTTTGACTTCTTTTATAGCAATGAAAGTAATGATGTATCATGCATTCATACCCATACCTTTCTCGATATCCATGGCTGCTTTCTTCCTTTCTTGTCTTGAAACTCAAGAATCTATTATATGAGTGCATTGACAGAGTAAGATCAGTTTGTAATGGAGAAAAGAAGAAAAAGTAAAATCAAATTTGAGCCTTGGAGTAGAGAGAAAGTATTCTTTCTATGAAAGAACTTACGTAGCTGATTACATACTGCTGCTTGTGATTTTAGTTGTACTTGTCTGTGTCCAGCGTAAAGTATATATAATTTAGGTTTGCTTCCTTTTTTTTGGTGTACACAGGGTGGATACCCGCTCTAATAGCAAAATAGGGGAGGCTGTTTTGATTCATAAGAAAGGAAGCAAAGTTACAGGGTTACATTGCAATCCCATTCATCCAGATCTTCTCCTGAGCTGTGGAAATGATCACTTTGTAAGCTTCCTTCCCTAGCAGTTCAAGAATTTATTCTTAATTAAGTACTGTTGTACAAAGAAAGTCAAAACCTTGTAGAAATCATGTCTGATCTTTGAGTATCTTGTGCTTGTATTTGGTTATTCACATTTGTGTTTCTTAGTTTGTTTTAATTGTTTTTGAAATGTTATGCATCTCAGGCTCGTTTATGGGACATTCGCCGGTTAGAAGCTGGGTCTTCTCTTTATCAGATTTCACACAATCGTGTGGTGAACTCTGCTTATTTTTCTCCACAAAGCGGCAGTAAAATACTTACTACATCACAGGACAATCGTATTCGTGTATGGGATTCTATTTTTGGGAATTTGGATTATCCAAGTCGGGAAATTGTACACAGTCATGATTTTAATCGACATCTGACTCCTTTCCGAGCTGAATGGGATCCGAAGGTGATGCTTGTGTTTTGATCTTGGAAAACATCAAACTGTATATGTTCTAAATCCCTCTGGTAAAAACATGGATGCGGTAGTTTGTCTTTAATAAAGTTGTTCTTGTGCAGGACCCTTCGGAGTCCCTTGTAGTTGTTGGACGTTACATAAGTGAAAATTACAACGGAGCTGCTTTGCATCCCATTGATTTTATAGATATTAGCACAGGACAACTGATTGCTGAGGTCATGGACCCAAACATTACGACTATAAGTCCTGTGAACAAGCTACATCCACAATATGATGTTTTGGCATCTGGTAGTTCAAGGTATAGCCATGCACTCAATAGTGTCAATGCTCTATGGTGACTAATATTTTTGAGAAATGCTATTTATATCCCATACCTTATGATCACCGTTTCAGACTTTTTTAAAACATTAAATAGTTTTCTTCTAACCGGCTCATGGCTTCCTGCTTCTGCTTGATGGTTTCTTACAGAATGCCTTCCTGATATTGTATAAGATAAATATTGTGACAGTATTTTTTTGATGCAATTCCCAAGATTAAAATAACTGGTACTATTAGCTTGGTTAAGAATTTGATGGGTAAAATTTAGTGGTAGTTTTCCTTATTTATTTCATACTTGGCGTCTTTCAGTTTTTTATCCCTGTGTTTTCTTGTACTCAATTAACTTTTCTTGCTATTAGTAGCTTTTCATACCGTATTAGCCTAATGTTTGACAATGTTTATACCGGACGTGAAGTCGGATTTATTTCTTGTTAGGTAGAGTTGAGATTTAAATTTTTTTCCTCAATTGACTTGGATGAATCCCATACTCTTTTCTTCCAATTTTCCTGGCTGTCTTTAACTCTTTGCTCGCATTTATTCTTTGAAGTTTTGCAACTATTTTTTTAATGCCCTTGCCTGTCCTCCCTCTTACACCTTTTTTTCCCAGTTTTCAATTTTGGGTCCTGTTGTAATAATGTCCAGTTGCTATCCTCGAGAGTTTTAGATAATACTCAAAGTAAAGTTAAGTAATTCTCTGGTATAAGAAATTGGTCAAGATCTTTCCATTGTTGGTGTTGGATTTTAAGCATATCATAGCTGTCATTCTGTCAGGTCCCTTTTCATTTGGAGGCCTGAGGAGGAGTCCGAGTTTGTTGAAGGAAAGGATGAGAAGAAGAATATTGTTCTTTGTGGAAAGGCTGAGAAGAAGAGGAAGTCTGAAGGTGATAGTGATGAGTCTGATGATGACACATTCAAAGGTAAAAAGAAGTCCAAGTCCAAAAAAACTTATTCAAAATCAACCACACCAAGTATTAAGGGGGGCAAACGATAAGCTTGTAGATATTAAACTTATATATTATGCAGTGTTTCTGGGATGGTATCAACTTTAGCAGTTTTTTGGCTTGTAAATTAATACAGTGCTGAACAGGATAACTTGGCATTGTAACATCTTTTGTGGATTTGCATTGCAACATCATTTTGTTTTCATATCCATTGCCTCTGTATCACTAATATATCTACCGTATTTGTTTACTTGTAAGATATTTATTCAAATAGTGCAACTCATTTTGTAGCCTATTGGATTGTATTAGTAATTCTGTTTGATCAGTTTTTGAACTTTTCCGGTTGGAATTTGGATGGTGTGTATGTTTATGTGTGTGTATTTCGTGAAATAGTTAGCACGATTTTGACTTGCTGTTTTGGTGATTTAACAGATAGTTAATTTATTTTTGTTTTCATTGTGTGAGGTTTCTTTTCACGTGTACTCTAAAGCTAAGCTAGTCAGAATATTATATCTCCAATATCAATATCTTTTCCTCGGCATAATATATATCATATCAGCAGGACTCTAATAAAAGATTATCAAGTCAAATGATAATCATTTATTGAACTTGAAATATTTGTGAAAATAATAATAATTCCTTAGATTTATATTAAACCGATGAAAAAATATACTGCAGTGCAGGCGGGGATGTTCTATAATTAGTGTTTTTTATTTTCTGAATTTTTATATTTATTACCATATTAATTTTGAAAAAGAAAATTTTAAATTAATCTAGTAAAGTTAATTTATTTATATTTTTAAATAAAGGTGAAAAAAAAACGTATATCAGCAAGTTTAAAGTCTTTGATGGTTGGGTTGGGTGTGTAATCAACAAAGAGAAAAGTTTAGACGGTATTAAATAAATCATAGTTGAATCCCCTAAAAGACTGATAAAAATAAAATGATATTACTTTTCATTTCATAAAAAAAATTTATTTATAAATTTTAATGATATAATTTTGTCTCTTAAATTTATTGAGTGTTTAATATAATAATATTAATATGATAATAAAATTATGATGATAAATATAAGTACATATATATTATAGTAATTGTTTTATAGTATCAACTTCAAAAGAAATAATTAATATATGACTTTTTGTTTTAATTAAATGAGAATCTTTTCATCATAAAAATAATTTTTGAATTTTAACTGAATTGAGAAGAACTCTTATTTTCTTACCGCATTACACGTGTCACCAAGAATAGCCACATCTGGAAGTCTTATGAAGCGGGCAAAGCACTAAAATAGGGACACTTCCGTCCTTTCAAACCTTCAAAATTCGCGGGGCAACGATCTGATAAACACTGGGGAAAAGGTTAGTTTCATTTTGGAGATCACGCTTTCTAGAAGGACAAAGAGTAGGGAGTCCGATCGCTCAGACTCTCAAATAAACTCTGTTATACATATAAACACATAAACTATGTTAATTAGTTAGAGAGTGAGAGAGAGAGATTTAATAATAATGGCAGCTTCAAATGGAAGCGAATATTTTGAGTTAGATGTGGAAGCCGGCCACGGCGAGTTGTTTTCCCGGCCGTCCAACGCCGAAGAGGTGGCGAGGGACGAGGATGAGCTGCTGTGGGCTGCTATCGAGAGGCTGCCGTCGCAGAAGCGGACGAACTTCGCATTGCTCAGAAAAGCCGTTTCGAAATCCGCCGGCGGCGAAGGGGAGAAAACGGAGACGGTCGACGTCAGGAAACTCGATCGGTACAATCGAGAGCTTGTTGTAAAAAATGCGTTGGCGACAACGGAGCAGGACAATTATATACTCCTCTCTGCAATTAAAGAACGACTCGATCGGTAATTAATGCATTGTTACGCAAAAGGAGAAACAAATTGAGCTTAATAAAGAACAGTTTCCCTAATTTAATTTATTGAATTAGTTTTTGAATGAGTTATGTATTCGGTGTTTGATCTTGAATGATTAATATTTAATAGTGATGGTTTCAGATCTTATGTGATTAATTTCTATTTTTCAACTTCTCACCGTGTGAAATTATTGGAGATGGGGTTTCAAAGGTGGAAATAAAGTTTGTTCATATTTACTTTTAGTATATGCCAATAGTGCGAAAAGATAAATTATTGTTTGTAATGAAGCATATATGATCATATGTGTGTTCTTCAATGTGAATTAATATGTATATAACGACATATTCATAAAAATGGGGTGACTATTTTATTATTATATTTTGGCGTTAACATTATGGTTATTATATTTTAGCTTATTAATTTTGTTTTTGTTTTTTCATCACGGAAAAGAGTTGGAATAGAGGTACCAAAAGTCGATGTAAGGTTTGAGAACTTGACGATCTCAGCAAACGTACAAGTCGGTAGCAGAGCTTTGCCGACTTTAATTAATTATTCTCGAGATGTGATCGAGGTCTGCTATTAGTTTCATACTTTAGTTTTGCTTTTAATTCATCAATTTGTGTCTTTGGAATTGGTTTATTTATCAACTTAATGATAAAATGCTCCTAATAAAATGAATGCAGAGATTATTTACTGGTTTGAAAATCTGTCGTCCAAGGAGACGTTCTCTTACCATCCTGAACAATGTCAGTGGTGTTTTGAAACCAGGAAGGTATGTAATTTGATTCTCTCTATGACCTTTTTAACAGCACATGTGGCGGAGAAGAAAGATCATCTAGCTAGGTAAATTCTGTTGGAGCTATAATGTATCCAAATAGACTTAACAGGTGGCCGGATATTCATACTCCTATATATTTGGCAGTTGAATAAAGTAAATTTGCATGCTAAAACTAAAAAAATATCGAACATCAATTTCATTGTGGAACCTTACAAATTTCTTCAGAGACAAATAACTATTATATGCTGAGGGTTCAAAGAATTCTTAGATTTAAATGCTTGAGTTCTATTTAGATCTCATCTTGATTTGTGATATAAGATCTCAACTAGAGGGGGAAAATCTGAGATTGATTTATAAAAAATATATAATATAATGACAATTAAGTGCTTGGAGGATTGGTGACCGAGTTGAAGCACTTATACAATTGGATTTCTAGATAAATAACTAACACTTACGAATCGGATAGTGTTCGGTAAATAAATTATTAAAAAAAACTATGGAGTGATATTTTGATAAGTTTTTAAGTTATAATAGACTAGCAGTTTTAAAGATATTACAGGTTAGCATAAAGTTTCTGTTTGCACTGTTTATGCAAACATAATTTTTTTTTTTGGGCCATGATGAAAGAACATGAGCTTAAGAGATTAAATAAAGCACTAGATAAGAGTCCATGAGGGTCTAATAATCTATGGTATTATCAAACAATCTTAAATGTAACTTTTTTAAATGTACTAAATATTGTAGCAATTAAGATTGAAAGATAACATAATAAGGGGGTGTTTGGCACTGACTTATAAGTTCGTCAAACCAACTTATAAGTCATTTACCTTTGTTTGAGTGTTTGGGAGCTACTTATTTTTTTAACTTATAAGTTGATTTTTAAGTCAAAAAAAATAAGCAACTATTTGTGACTTATTTTAAAATGACTTATAAGTTATTTTAAAATAAGTTAGTTTGATATTTTGTTAATTGCGTATTCTTAATTGGCCAAATGACATGCTCTAGGAAATTATTTTTGATCTATTTATTACTCCTCAATTCTTGTAAGAAACAAACCCGAAATACATAGAGACAGATTTGAATATAGTATTTAGAAATGTGAAAAATACTGCTAAATCATCAATGTGATAGACATTTAGTATCAACATATCCACATCTTGGCCAAAACCCAAAAAGCAGACATGTTTTACTTTTACATTTACCTTAATGCAATTAGTTTACTTTTTATTGTAAAATAATCAGTGCAAGTTTTATTTATTTTTTGTCGACCTTGATAGGATGACATTGCTTTTGGGGCCTCCTGGCTCTGGTAAATCCACTTTACTTTTAGCTCTCGCTGGGAAACTTGACGACGGTAGCTTAAAGGTATGTGCTGAATACATAACCAGGCCAATGACTTCCTTTTCTTCCTTGCCCAAATGAAAGGATTATAGTGGAATAAGTTGTCAGCAGCTGTCAATTTTTTGAACTGATACATGGCATACGGCTTGTTTGCAACTTGCTGACGTTTTCCTAATCTCCAAACAGATTATATGAGGAGTGAGTTGTTTACAAATGTGTGTGATAAAGAAAAGAAAACTGTTTGAAAATTTTACTGGCTTTATCTTGTGCTAATGGTTCTTCTAAAAGGAATGAAAGTTCTAGAGTATAAATTCATTGTAAAATGAAGTATGGTACTTTTTTTTTACAAATTTTTAATATAAGTGACGTAGTATTCTGTAAAAATTTAACCTTAATGTTGATGTCAATGATTTGTTTTTAACCCATGCATAAACCAAACATGCTCCTTAATAAGAAAAGGGTAATGAATGGTTTAGGATAAAACAGATGTTGATTTCCTTTGTTCCTATATTTCATAATTGGTGAATAGATGTCTACTTAAATTGAATTTGAGTAACTTAGATTGTACTTAATTTTATATTTTGTTTATGCTTATTTACCAACATATCAGTATGGCAATAAGCAGAAAGAGTGCTTGCATTTACTTAGATTCTGTTATAGGTGCAAATCTGTCCATTTTATTATAAATTTTTGTTTTGGTTTCAGAAAAGTGGAAATATTACGTACAACGGTCATAATCTTGATGATTTCTTCATTCAAAGAACTTCAGCTTATATAAGTCAAACAGATAATCACATTGCAGAGATGACTGTACGAGAAACTTTAGATTTTGCCGCTAGATGTGAGGGTGCAAGTGAGGGATTTGCAGGTTTGTCCCATACATCTGTTAAGGGACTTATATATTTGCAATATATTATTTTTAATTTATCTCTAGTTAAATCATGAACTACCATCAATACATTGTTTTGAATTCAAATCTGGGCATATTGTGAAGACTAATTTCCCATTGAATTTTCTCTATTTTTTATTTATTTATAAAACTCTTTTACTTGTCTGCTAGTGTAAACTGTAAAGGTGTTCCATTTTCATACTGCTAATGAAGCTTTAGGATGGGTTATGTTGTGGATTAGATTGGATATGCATAACCTTTGTTACTTTGCGGTCTTGTTTCAACCAATGCTTGACAAGCACCATCATTTTCTTTTCCTTTTCTGTGGTGTTCTGCCAAAAAAACAACAACCACCATAATTACTTCTAAGATCAGTTTCCAGTATATTGTCTATTTGCTATTTTATTTTGCTGTGTTAGATTCACCAATTACAATTGATTATCTGATTTATAAATCCATTGATCGCTCACACCATTTGACTTTTTGTTGTTTGAATTTTATGACTTGCTTTTTGTTGTAGCCTTAAAATTTTTGAACCATCCATGTTTCAATTAAGTCATATGCTTGCTGGACTGGCCTCGTGTGAAAATGAGATGAGGCATTCAGAGTCTTCTTTATTTGATTTTTCCTTTTATCTTCAGTCTTATTTATTATAGAGTTTAACTAGTCCTTGCTTTTGTTACTCTTAAAAGTCTCACTATTCTTGGTTAGTTCCTATGGCCTTTTGTTAATCCCCCTGTTAATCTAATGTTTAATTGATAATAACTAACTCAAAATTAAAGGCATTTTACGTGAAATGTTTCTCAATAATTCTTACCTTTTATATGTTTAGAACGAGTTTTTTTAATAATTCAATTTGGCCTCGTATCTATGCAGTAATTTTCTGTCTCTTGATATTTTGCTTTCAGGATATATGGATGATCTTACTCGATTAGAAAGGGAAAAAAATGTTCGCCCTAGTCCTGAAATAGATGCTTTTATGAAGGTTGTCAATTCAAAATGTTTGGATCTTGTCAATGCCAATACTATGGTGTTATATATATATATATATATATATATATATATATATATATATATATATATATATTGGGTCCGGATCAGTCAAGTATATCCTTTATTTTACTCACCCGTGCTCACCTTCTTAGCTACGGACTTGGAGACGGTTCGTTCGGTCGTACAACCGTCGCCTATACTTTTAGTGACTTTATATGTTGTCCGTCGCTAAAAGTATAAACGACGGTTGTATGATCGAAAACCATCGCCGTATCCGTCATTAAAGGGAGATAAACAAGTGCTGAGTAAAACAAGTGTGAAATCTACTTTGATCTTTCTATATATATATATATATATATATATATATATTATCCAGTCAGATTGTTCCACCCTGCAACACTTTTATCCTAATGCTTTTCGAACACATTCTCGCTGCTCAGGCATCATCTGTTGGTGGCAGAAACCACAGTGTTTCGACGGATTATATATTGAAAGTTCTTGGTCTTGATGTTTGCGCTGACACACTTGTCGGTAATGATATGCTCAGGGGAGTTTCAGGTGGTCAAAGAAAGAGAGTTACTACAGGTCTCTCTCTCTCTCTTTATCTATATATATATATCTATATCTATATATATATATATCTATATCTATATATATATCCATGTGAGTATGTATGTATGTGTCAATCTATGTGTATCTTCTTTTTTCACACTTTCTCAAAATTATTCCCATTTCTAGTGCCTTTCAGGTATATTTTAAGCTTGTGTTCCTCTCTGTAGTTTTAGCGTGATAAAAAAGAGAGAAATTAAAAGGATGGCAATGATTTATCTAGTAATGGAGTTTCCATGTGTCTGGTTGTGCTTGTGCGCTGAACTGATTCAATAATTGATAATCTAGATGCAAATGCTGAAACTTCAACAAATGGGCAAGGCTAACATAATATTTCAGTTTCAAGATATGCTTGCCAGGATGATAGTTGCCATAATAATTGAACACCAAAACTAAGTAACAGTCGCATAATGCTTACATCACAAAAGTTGAAACTACAAAGATTCTAATATATTAACCTATTACTTGTGATGGATTGTAAGAAATGCTGACTATAACTTTTCCCATAGCTGGTAACGTCTAGTTCAGTCACAAGTGTCACTGTTACCGCACATTAAGATTTTGAGGATTAGATAAGCAAGTACAGTCATGTAGAAAGGTTTTTTCTAATATTCTGAAGAAATGGGAGTGCTAGGAGAAGGGAGTGAGAGACAGAGGGTTTCCATAATTTGAAACTCAGAGAGTAGTCAGAATTCCATTTCAAAACTAGATAGTGGAATATGTCCCAGATGAAAACTGATTCATAATAATAAATGCTCCATAGGAATGCCAGTATATGACTTTCTTTTGATTGAGTTTTGATGAATGATATCCTTTAAATTATGAAAGAAGGGAAATTTTCACTGTTGTCCTGTAGAAAGCCATTGGATTTGTTGTTGAATCAATAATGAAAATATTTATTATTCCCTCTACACGATGGTTTAATAATAAGAGGATTAAAAAGTAGTGTTCTATTTTATAATCAAATTGGGAATATGTTATAAGACTACTGAATTATGAATCTGCACTTCAGAAAATCCTTCCTTTTCCTTGTTTATTTTAAATGCCCCATGATTCGTCTTCCAATATAGACTTTTATAGTCTTTCACTACTGATATGTTTATTATTGACATGATTTAGATATGCTCCATCTGTATACCCTTCTTCTGCATGTACGCTTATTTCTCTTTTGTTAATCTACGTTCCTGTTAGTTTTATGGAACTTTTGATGTGTTAGTCTTCTTATTACTCTATTTTCTATGTCTATGACATCCTTCTTCCGCGTATGATGTTTACCTAAGTTTATGAGGTGTGGTTCTCCACTTCGAGGCTAGGAAATATCATCCCACTGTGAATACCACCTAGGGATATGTGATGCTTCTCATTGTCATTGCACAGTGTCTGGAGTGGTGTCAACTGGTGTATTATTTTCACTATTAAGAATGAAAAAGATAATAGATATGCTCATTTGTTGCAGAGAACACTATGACTACGGTTGGTTTTAGGACACTTTCATCAAATATGATGATTGACTTTGTCATACTTTTGTAGGAGAAATGGTGGTCGGGCCGAGGAAAACCCTTTTTATGGATGAAATATCAACTGGACTCGATAGTTCTACAACATTTCAGATTGTGAAATGCTTACGAAATTTTGTTCATCTAATGGAAGGATCACTTTTAATGGCTTTGCTTCAGCCCGCTCCTGAGACATTTGACCTATTCGACGATCTAATCTTATTATCAGAAGGGTACATGGTGTATCAAGGCCCTCGAGCAGAAGTTGTTGAATTCTTTGAATCGTTAGGTTTTCGGTTGCCGCCTCGTAAGGGAGTAGCAGATTTTCTTCAAGAGGTATTATATTTACTTGGAAATTATTTTGACTGATGCTTACTAGGTGATCATCTAACTTGTGTACTTTCATAGGTTACCTCAAGAAAGGATCAGGCGCAATACTGGGCAGATTCTTCAAAACCATATGTGTACATTCCTGTTTCAAAAATTGCCCAAGCATTCTTAAATTCCAGAAATGGAAGCTCTCTGAAGTCTTCTCTTTCTGTTCCTTATGATAAATCCAAGAGTCATCCTTGGGCTCTGGCTAGAACAAGGTTCGCTGTATCAAAAAGCGAGCTCTTTAAAACATGCTTTGCAAGAGAATTTCTACTGATTAAAAGGCATCGTTTTCTTTATATTTTTAGAACATGCCAGGTATGTTTCACCTTAGTTCTTTGATGATCTCACACTTTGTCTATTTATTATTGAAATTTGTATCAACATTTCTGTGACAAGTGTAACCTTTTAACGGTTCTCAAAAAAAGTGTAACCTTTTAATGGACAAAATAGTATAGTGAACTCTTTTTCATTATGAGTCCCATTGATTTATAGAGATACGAGAATAAACTTAGACCTGACTATTTTTGTGTTCCAGAACAGAGTGAGAATACTATATTGTTGGGCCTGAAAAAGCTCCAAAAGGAAAAGCGTAACTTTATCTAATTACAATTGGATGTTTTTCCCTTGGTTACATGAAATACATCTATGTGGACTTTCTTTTAACTAATAATGTTGTTATATTGTGTATATTTTCATTTTTGATGCAATCTTTGAACATACATTGGGTGCATGTACTTGTGAAATAATATTGTGTATATTTTCAATTTTGAATTTGTTTTATGGTGTGTATCTCATAGTTTCCTGTCTTATATTGATCAGGTTGCATTTGTAGGATGTGTCACATGCACAATGTTTTTACGAACAAGATTACATCCCACAGATGTAATAAATGGCAACCTTTATCTTTCTTGTTTGTTTTTTGGGCTGGTGCATATGATGTTCAATGGATTTTCTGAGTAACCACTTACGATATTCCGACTTCCAGTTTTCTACAAGCAAAGAGATAATTGTTTTTATCCTGCATGGGCCTGGTCTTTGTCTAGTTGCATACTACGTGTACCTTACTCAGTAATTGAAGCTGTTGTATGGTCTTGCGTTGTATACTACTCTGTTGGATTTGCTCCTGCTGCTGGGAGGTGCGTCCTGTTTGCTGTTGTTACTCTTCATATGCTTATTTACGTTTTTCCCATACTCATCTGCTCATAATAAATGTTTCAGGTTTTTCCGCTTCGTGTTTTTACTCTTTACAGTGCACCAAATGGCGTTAGGTCTCTTCCGAACAATTGCTTCTTTAGCACGAGATATGATCATTGCCGATACATTTGGGTCAGCTGGACTGCTAGTTATTTTCTTATTGGGTGGATTTATCATTCCAAAAGGTAAAGCTTTGTTAGTTTTACATAAAATTTTGTAAAGAGAAGTTACCTTTATTGACTTAAGTTCCTCTTCATTCAGATATGATCAAGCCATGGTGGATCTGGGGATATTGGATCTCACCTTTATGCTACGGGCAACGTGCAATTTCTGTGAATGAATTTACTGCCACAAGATGGATGGAGGTTTGCTATTTGGAATTATTAACTACTAGCTGTATTATATTGCTTCCTCGTGCTAAACAAGCATTATGTGTCATTAGTACTTTTACCGTGGATGCTACTGAATCAGACTTGGGACTTTGCAGATACCCGCAGGAGACACAACAGTTGGACTAAGTATTCTCCGTTTACACAGTCTACCTGATGATAACTACTGGTATTGGCTTGGAATTTGTGTCTTACTACTTTATGTGATTTTCTTCAATACTACAGTGACTTTGGCATTGACCTACCTCAACCGTAAGTTTTGAGACACTATGTTTATTTGTCCTATAACAGTTTTATTATCAGCAATGTCAATCTCTTACCATTTGTGCATGTATGTGAAGACAAGTTTTGATATTTTTCATATCTCCATTATCTCCTGCAGCTATACGGAAATCACAGACAATAATTCCTCTAGATGCTGCTGAAGAGAATTCAGCTACTGTTGCTGGTTAGTCATTCTTGGAGTTTATAACTTTTACTTGTTCTCTAATTTGAATACAGAGTATATCTTTTAGAATTTTGTTCCGACATACATTAACCATAATTTGGCAGCAAGCAGCCGGGAAACCACAACAGATCCAGTCATTGCTGAGAGTCGTTCTAAAAAGAAGGGAATGATTCTCCCATTTCAACCATTAACATTGATATTCCATAATGTTAATTATTTTGTTGATATGCCCAAGGTGTGGCTTTAAGCTTATTTGGTTCTACTCAACTGTTCTATAATTCAAGTGATTGAAAAACTAAATATATAACTGATCTTTCAGCATATGAGGTTAAAAGGTATACCAGAAAAGAAGTTGCAACTCTTGTCAAATGTAAGTGGAGTTTTTTCACCAGGTGTTCTTACTGCATTAGTTGGGTCGGGCTGGGAAGACTACTTTGATGGACGTGCTTGCTGGTAGGAAGACTGGTGGATACATAGAAGGGGACATTAGGATATCAGGTCACCCTAAAGAACAACGCACTTTTGCAAGAGTTTGGGGATATGTCGAACAAAACGATATACACTATCCTCAAGTGACAGTTTTTGAGTCAATATGGTTCTCTTCTAGTCTCCGCCTTCCAAAAGAAGTGACCAAAGAACAAAGACGTGTTAGTTGCCTCTAGTTTACCTTCTTATAATTTAATATTTTTCTTCAGGAGTTTGTTGAAGAAGTGATGAGATTAGTCGAGCTTAATACTTTAAGAAATGCTTTGGTAGGGCTGCCAGGCAGTACTGGCTTATCCACTGAGCAAAGAAAACGTCTAACAATTGCTGTGGAGCTTGTTGCAAATCCTTCTATAATTTTTATGGATGAACCTACATCTGGACTTGATGCACGAGCTGCAGCTATTGTAATGCGAACTGTTCGTAATACTGTTGATACCGGAAGAACAGTGGTTTGCACTATACATCAACCTAGTATTGAAATATTTGAAGCATTTGATGAGGTTAGTGAGCTTAAGTTTCTTGATATGCATGATAATAATTTGTGTGCTATATTCTTACAAATATAATTTAAAAAGTGAATGAAAGTAGTTTGTGGTAAATAATACTCCCTTCGTCCAGATAAAATTCCTTCTTACTATTTTAGGTAGTCCCAAGTTAAATATCTACTTAACTTAAATAATCTATTTTTTACAATAATTTGCTTATAATACCCTTAGTATTAATTGTCATATTTCTATTCTGTATACATATTTATGGAGTATCACTAGTCATGTGTAGAAAACTATGCAGGTAGATGAAAATTTAAATATGAACAATTTTGTCATTTGATCATTTTTTTTTATTATGTGCAAAAAGTCAACTAGGACTTTTATCTTAGGACGGAGGGAGTGTATTATTGATACTATCTTCATTATTTTGATCTCAAAGATCAGTTACTTCTTATGAAACGAGGAGGGCGAGTAATCTACGGGGGGAAGCTGGGTGAGAAGTCACAGACAATGATAAACTATTTTCAGGTAACTCTTGGCATATGTTTAGAAGTATTAACGATACTTCTATTTGGTTCTTTTTGTTGTAAGAGGAAATCATTGTTGACTGAAATGTTATTCCCTTCCCCTTGTGAGTTTGTATTTTGTAGAAGACTTTTTTTTTTTGTTGTTGGTATTTAGATATACTCTTAAGTCAAAATTAAGATACCATTCACAAATACTCCCTCTATTCCAAAATATAGGATTAATTTTGACTTTTGAAAATCAATTTGAGATATGTTAAAATTCAAATTAATTTGAATTCATTTAATTTTGGACAATACAATTATTGTAGCTGTAAACTATATAAAAAGTACTACTAATTCTAAGTTTTATTGTTTTCAAAAGTTAAATGAGTCGTATTAATTTTGAATTTAAAAATATCTCATATTGACTCTGAAAAGTCAAACTTGATCTTGTATTTTAGAACGGAGGGAGTAATATTTGACAATTAATAAATATAATTATTGTTAATCTCTTCTTTTTCTCATCAGATGTCATCATGTCACACCATTCATCAATGATTTCCCTCTTGATTAGATAGTTAGCAATTGATTTATTTACAATGGTTTTATCCTCTGGATGATAAGTTCTTTGATCCTTTTGTTATACTGCTACAGTTTGAGCCCTTACAAATTTTAGCATCACCAACTGTAGGATGGAATTTCTGATAGAGAATTAAACTTTGTAAGATGTTACAATTATGGTTTTCCATGTTCTTGTTTTTGAGATCTTTGTTATTATTATTTGGACCGATTGATAAGAGAACTGAGCTGGCCCAAAAAGCGCTTGGGCGCTCTACGTAGGATGTAGACTCCATTAGATACATTTCAATTTCTTTCTAATGGATCAAGACATACTGGCGCAATTTTTATCCGGTGGTTGGGCCAACCCACTAACCCCAGGAGAGGAGGGTACACCAAAGACAATCTAACTAAAGAATAAGGACATTCCTTCGCGGCTTTATCTGCCGTCACACGAGTACTTATTCATATTCGAGGAAGGCATGCCCCAGGCACACTAGGAACAGTTGACTTCAAGTGAAATTTTATTGCTATAGCTATGCATTATTACTAGTTACTGCTGCACTTTCCTGGAGTATTTTGTCTACTGACCCTAATACATGTTGACTGAGCTACATATGTGGATACTACTTTTAGGTTTCCCTAGTTCAATTAGTGTATTTGAATATGTTTTTTTGGAGCCTTTAGAAGACATAAATATATATATATAGGCACTTTATTTTTGATAGGATCCTAATGTTACTTCTCCTTGTGAAGGCAATTAATGGGATCTCTCCAATTCCCTCTGGATACAATCCAGCAACTTGGATGCTTGATATTAGCACACCTGGTGCTGAAGAAAGAATTGGTCAAGACTTTGCAGACACCTACATACATTCTGAGCAGTTTAGGTGAACTTTGTAGATGCTGAGTTACTCAGCAAAGAGATATTTCTGATAATTTCTCTTCTTTTTGTTGTTGTATCTTCCATTTATTATCCCTATATTCTTTTCAATCCAGGGAGGTTGAAGCTTCCATTCAGCGGTTCAGTATTCCACCAGAAGGCTCAGAGCCCTTGAAATTTGCTTCCACATATTCTCAAAATATGATCTCCCAATTTAAGATTTGCTTCTGGAAGCAAAATCTTGTATATTACAGAAGTCCAGCCTACAATGCTGTGAGGATATTTTTTACTACAATGAGTGCATTGATAATTGGCACCGTGTTTTGGGACATTGGTTCAAGAAGGTAATTTCTATTTTCTGGAGTTTTTGATAGGAAGTTTTAGTGCCTAGATAGATGTTTTGTAGGTAGATCACTCCCCTCCCCCCATGTTGACCCTTTCAAATAATGTGATTTTTCAGAACTTAAAGCAAAAATTGGCTGAATTATCTTTGAATGAAATCACTTATTTACTCTTCAAAGTTGGGTTGAGACTTTGTTTCGGTGTTGAAGTACTTAGATATTGCCACTGGCAATTGTAAAAATTGCATATCAAAATCCACTGTGTTTGTCCTGAGTTATCTTTCTTCAGAATAGGACCTTGCCTATAAGGATCATAATTTTTCTTCAGATATTTTCTATCTTTTGGCTCATAGAATATCACAAAATGGATATAAATATTACTGATGCATGTATTTGTATAGTGCATTTATTTGTATTCTTTTGCAAATTGAAACTGAATTAAGACAGTAAATCAGATGGGATTCAGTGTTATGAAAACTATTTCAGGGGGAATACTCAAGATTTAATGGTTGTCATGGGTGCTCTTTATGCCTCAGTCATGTTTCTTGGAGTGAATAATTCTTCTTCAGTACAACCAATAGTTTCAATTGAGAGAACAGTTTTCTACAGAGAGAGAGCAGCTGGAATGTACTCTCCGTTTCCTTATGCGGCAGCTCAGGTGTGTGCCATGATGCGAGGAACTGCTTGTTAATTTAATTTGATAAGGAAAAAAAATATTAAATGTGTTGGACCTGTTGTACACTAGGCATATGATGTCCTTATAGCCTATTTCTTGAAAATTTGTCTCAAACTTAAATAGCAAGCCAAATTTCCATTTTGTGCTGATATTCGTGGCTTGGTTGGCGGCAACCCTTTTCTGTTATACCATTAGCCAGATCATGTCTTGTTCATCACTAAGTGGTGGAAAAGATCAGAGTAACCAAAAGTAATTATATTATGGCCTAAGAACTGAATTAATATAGGCTTCTTAGTGCCATTTCCAGGATTACTTTCCAAGCACCAAATGGAGCCCTAACAGAAGTAGGAAATTTTTGGTTCTTGTTGATGTCAGAATAGGATGAAGCCAAGTTAATGATTTTTCTATATCAGGGGCTGGTGGAGATCCCATACATTGTGTTGCAGACAATAATATATGGTGTCATCACGTATTTCATGATTCACTTTGAGAGGACGGCCAGTATGATTCTAACTTCTCTTTGAAATCTTCTTGGTGTTTGTTCTCCTTTATATTGCTTTTTACTAACATTATCGTCCTTGTTCATTTTAAAATTAGAAGAATGAGATCTCCTTTTATTTGTGGAAAAAATGTACAGATTGAGGAGAACTTTAAGAGGTCCAAGCTTTTATTGTGTTCATTATATTTGATTTAGGAAATTGTTAAATTCACAACACTTTTTGTTGTTTTCACAACAAAAGTCCTATAGCGACGGTAAAAACCGTCGCTATATATCTACAACAACACTTTTGTTGTGGAAATAACAAAAAGTGTTAGTGAATTTAACAATTCCCTTGATTTATCATAGAACATTGAAAACCAAGCATAATTACACATCATAATAAATTATATGTCTATGGCTTACCCGTATCCTATATTTTAAAAGCCATAGGATGGCAATAGTACTTTCGTGATGTGCCTTGTTTGAAATCCGGTATAAGAAAACTAACAAGAACATCTTTACCTATATTTACCTTAATCATGGAAATCTCCTCTCCTGAACTAAACTTTGACCATAAAAATTGGTTTTCTTTTCGATTACGATTATCTGAATAAATGAACTTTCAAACATCATTCACTTCATATATCATAGGCACATATGATAAAAAGATTGGTTAAGATAATTTTTAGGTAGAAGATATCAAACGTTTAGTGATCTCAAATCTATGTTGCTACTGAGATTTTGACATTGCTGCTGCTTGAATGCAGCAAGCTCGCCTATTTTATCTTGATTACTTAATTCACCAGCTCTTAAACAAATTGAGTGTTTTTAAATTGATTTTTTTGCTTCATGATTCTTTGATGTATTGTTCACTAATCTGGGACTAATCTCTTGTGACTTGTTGGTTCACGTTTCATTATGCATAGTCAGGCATCTTGCCACTTTCCTGAAGGTAAGCTCATTATTTAGTTGGGTCATATGGTATTTCAAATATTCTTTCCTCACAATGTCTGTGTTCATCTTTTGGTAATTTTAAATATCCTTATGATATTCGATGTTAATGTTCTTATTGAAGTTTAACCACTATGTTTCACTGCATTAACTACCAGAAAAAATGAAGTGAAAGGATAACAAAAAATAAAATAAAAGGAAATCAGATGCATGTTAAGGCTCTGCCATGCGGAAAGTTTTAATGAATATGGGTTTACTAAGTTACGGTTTCTCTATGGTGCAGGGAAATTTTTTCTCTACCTTGTATTCATGTTTCTCACTTTCACCTACTTCACCTTTTACGGCATGATGGCTATTGGTCTCACACCATCTCAAAATTTAGCAGCTGTTGTCTCTTCTGCATTTTACTCATTATGGAACCTCCTCTCAGGTTTCCTTGTTCCGAAACCAGTAAGTACTATATTCTCTTTGAATATCTATTGCTTTATAATCAAGATAATAGTAATCAAACCATATAAAATATTTCTCTTGAGGAAATTGAAGTTATAGTCTTTCACTGTCATTTTCTTTTTAAATAATTATACCCTCCAGTTATTCTCTCCTCTCAACAATGTTTTTGGTGATGGCTGTTTCTTAGATAAAGAGACGAGGGTTTTATTAATTGTAATAAACTTGCGTATCTCGTCTTATACACCACACTCCGACGGAAAATCAAGAGATGAGCTTGATGTCATCTGAAGTCATAAACTTACTCTATTTTCTGACCCTGAAATGCTTCTTTCATTTTTAAAAGAAAACAGGTTGTTTACTTTCTAAATCTACTACTGTTTCTAATTAAATATCCCTGATTTACTTTTCTATGTAAAGAACATCCCTGACTGGTGGATATGGTTCTACTACATCTGCCCGATGGCATGGACCCTTCGGGGTATCATTACCTCCCAACTTGGTGATGTTGAAACAATTATTGAAGGACCTGGGTTTAAGGGCAGTGTGAAAAAATACTTGGAAGTTAGTCTTGGCTATGGCCCGGGGATGGTTGGCGCCTCAGCTGGAGTGCTTATAGCATTCAGTGTCTTCTTCTTTACTATCTTTGCTCTCTCTGTCAAAATCCTCAACTTCCAGAAAAGATAAAACTCAGTTCAACAGATCCAGAATCACCATGTCAATATTACAATATCCAGCAGCCAGATTGCAAATTATATCATGGCAGGATATCCTGGGAGGAGTGATGCAGGAAGGATATCGAGCTTGTTCATGTCACTTGTCATACATTTCTTCCTGCTCTTGCACTGTTCACTAGAAATTAAACTTTGTGCATTTGCGGAACATGCTTTTTAGTTGGTATGGTCAATTGCACTTCAGCCCCATGTAAACAAGAAACCAAAATACTGAAGGGTGTGAAGTTGTTTACTTAATAATGGATTGGATTTATACACTTTACCGACGAAATATAATCCAATACCTAATTATTTTGCCAAGAAGAAAATTATTCTGCATTAACTATTAGTTTGGTTGTTTCTTTACTCGTTCTCTTTTATTTACAAGTCATGTACTAATATTCAAATTTTCCCATGTACTTGCGATGCCTATAGAAGATTGTTCTTTGCCATGTTATATTTTTTTCTAGATTGATTTGGTTTTTTGTTTTTTTTTTTATGTTTTAATATTCTCTTACAGCTGGACAGGGAGTTATACAATTGCAGAGACACGTAGAAAATTGTTGGTAGTGGAAGGCCAATTCTATTTCCCCGGTATCTAATTCAGCTATACAAAGAAGAAGAAACAGTAACAAAGTTCTTAAAGAGGTAGGTCATTAATTAGTGCTCCCACAAGTTGGCCACCACTTTTGAAGACAAGATCAGTAAAACAAGGGGACACTAATTTAAAGAACAAGGCATACTCAATAAACTATTGAGCTACTCTATATTCATATAATTGGAACTAGAAAGAGCAGTCAAACAAAGAAATTCCAACTTTAACTAACTGTTACAGCTAGACCTACTTTGTGGTGCACCTCGTTCTCTTCCAAATGAAATTAAAATGTAGTAGTATTTTTTTTAGGGAATTAATTTATCTTTTCTCATATCATCTATCCAATACAGCACTGAATCCACGGTTTCATACATAGCCGTTAGGCCAAGCCGATCAGCTTTGTCTCGTGTCGCGAGCATCTTGGCAGGGCAACGAAACAAATGATCCAAAAATTCCCAGTTAGCCAAATCCCCCATTTGTGTCTCAACTAGTCCCTCCCTTGCTACTATCTCTTTCCAAACTCCTCCCTTATCAGCCATAGCTTTGGAAAACAAGAAATCCTCCGAGAACATGTGATTTGGCACCCTTGCCCCGAACTTGATACCAATCTCTCTCCAGATTTCCTTCCACGTGAAACGCGGTCCATTGATGGCATTAAATGCATGGCCATCAGTTGAAAATAATGCATCATTTGTAGCAGCCCATATCTGCTGTTCAGCCACTAACCGAGCATCCGAGCCATCAATGCACATCTCTTCCCAGCACTCCCTTGTCCCCCCAAACACAAAAGGGAGATTCAAATGCTTACATATGGTTCCATAAACACATAAACTGCCCATAAAGTTGTACAATGCCCTCTGAGAACTTCCCAATATCAAACCTGGCCGATGAACCGACCAAGCAACTTTACCTCCTAATCTCTCCTTGAGCAAGTCCTCAAGTGTATAATAGAAATTATTTTCAGTACTCAACCTCGGACACTCCTCGTTGTAGTAACGAATTTCTTTGATATCGAAAGGACCCTGTAACGATATATAATGCTTTACCCCTGTCTGGAGAGAGAAATGCTTTAATGCCTTGGCTATTGGGAGGATAGCATTCAACGCATTAGACATCATGGCCTTGTTCTGCTCACAACACTCTGTACTGTCCAGAGGAAACTGGCTAGCCCAAGTGATCCAAAAAATATGGGTCACATCTTGTAAAAATGAGAGCTTTTTTCGGGTTTCTGAAGCCTGCAGAAGGTCACAAGAAATGAAATGGAACTTTGAATTTTGGATGACTGTGATATCTGCTCTCCGGGAAATACCATAAACCTTCCAGCTACCTTTAAAGAGTAACCTTCTGGCCAGCTCCTTCCCTACAAGCCCGGTGACTCCGAAAATAGCCGCTACATTTTTAGTGGGAGCTTCTGCTCTTACAAATTCTTTGATAGCCATAATGGGTTTTTTTTTTTTGGCTCAGTTTTGAATCTGATCCAACCTTCCTATTAGCAGGGTTTATATATATAGGCCTGTTTGCCTTTATGACTAATGACACCTCTAAACAAGGTTTAAGGGTGTTTGTCACCTAATTCAAATACTAATTGATCAGCATCCTAATTTATAGGAACACTTCTAGAATCAACACCATATGCTTGTTTTTTAATGCATTTTTGTTTATTTTAGTTGTAATTGCTTGCTTTATAAATTAATTATATTAATCCCAATTGGTGATTGGCGATCATTGACCGAAGGATGGTGACACCAGCCGTAACGTTATTGGCATATCTATTAAAAGGAAGTAAATAAGGTTAGGCACAGAGTCCTGCTACGTATTATAAAAGTTTTCTGTCAAATTACAATTACAAAATACATTCATATATAGGATTTGATAAGCTTATAAACGTGACGCACCGTATTATATATTTCTTCAAAAAAAAGTTACCATTAATACTTATATACTTATATACGTAACTGATAATAAAAAATTAGAGACTTCATCAACAATTTCTTAAGTTTCCTCCAAGCTAGGAAGTCAAGGCATACCTATATTATTTCAAGGTGCCTACAATGCTACAAGCTGGGCACCATTATTGGGACAGCCTAACTAATTACTCCATCTTCTGGCTTTTAATTAATTTAAATGTTTGGTTAGTGAGATCGGTGTGTTATCCGAATTTTTGGTGCCGTGCCATCTTTCGAAAGGAATGATCCCCTTCTTTTCCTTGTGAACTAAACTATGTCGTTTAGTACGCTCGGACGAAAGAGCACAAGTAGGAAGTCATCTCTCTGGCAATTGCATTATTCTAAAAGCACGAAATTGGGACGAAGGAACTAAATTAATATCATATGGATATGGTGGCCTGTATAAAACTGGAATTTTTTTTGTTATTTTGACAGATAATTCAGAAATGAAAAAACACCAATGTTTTTACAACTGCCAACCCAAGTTCAAGTTGAGAAAGTTTTCTCATTTCTATTTAATCGATACAGATGATGCATAACCTCCTAAGTAAGTAGTTTTATTAGTGAAGTTTGATTCAACTTTATTTCCAGGACCCAGGTAGATTCGGAGTGAAAATAACGGGTCCGGTCCCACAAGTGTAATCTTTGTTCCATTTCACTCCGAATCTACTTGGGTCCTCTGAATCTACCTTTGTATATTCTCAATAATTATCTCTTCTCTCATCATCATGATGTCACATTCCAAAATATTTTAAATTTGGACCATGAAATGGAGAGAATTCTAATTCCTTTGTTTCGTACTTTCGTGATGAATTAGATTTCTTATGGAGTATTACATTACATTATATTATATATAAAATTATGAGATAGTGAGAGTAGCCTAATTTTTGAATGAACCACATAAATTTTTATTTTGCGTGTAATTGTTTGTTTTTTTTTCTGATTTCACTTTCTATTATTTACACTAATGTACCGTGGGTGAACCACATAAATTTTTATTTTGTGTATGATTGTTTGTAAACCACATAAATTTTTATTTTTTTTTGTTGCTTTGTTATTATCTAAGAAGTAGTTACAAACTTACAATTATATATTGCTTGTCATGGTTAGATATTTTTAATTATATTCAACCCCAATTATTAATTAGTCTTCAGGTTATAGAGCTTGTTATGTATCTTAATACGACTCAATATTCTTATAGGAACGTAAAATTTTCTATTCGAGCGTGGCGTGGGTATCAAATTGCATTTAAATGTTCTATAATCACCTAGTTGAACTGATGATTAACAAGGGGTCAAGGTATAAAATCAATCTCATGAATCCCAAAGATGGTGCTCATAAGCACATGATTATGTCATTCTCCTAATAAAAAATAATTAATTTTGTAAATTTTTATATTTACTTTCTTGATATGGTAGGTACTATTGTAGAAGGCTTCTAGTCCTATATATATATATATATTTCTCTTACATGAGCAGATTTTTAATTATCAAGAATTCAACTGAAATTTGTAAAATTAGATAAACAAAAAGCAAGATGAACATGCTCATATATATAAATACATAGAAGTATGATTAAATCATGTTGAGGAGACTTTTGAAAGTTTGCATAGCTAGCTCATGTTGTAGAAATCTATCCTAGTTTAAAGAATTACTTTCAAATCTAAAAGAAGTTAGGTTGTCAAAGATTTTATTCAAATTCATCATTACAAGAGGCAATAAAACAATTGCATTCTTAATTCTCTAATTAACTCATGTAGGAGCATGCATAAGTCTTGACCAAAGTAATTTTTACTAAGAATGTAGAAAAATACCAGTTTGTTCTTGAATGCAAATATGATTGATCCTGCATGCTCTGCTGCATTCCCAACAATTGGTAGCAAAATAATGCTAATAAAGCTCACAGAAATTCCCCAAGATTCTGATGCAGCCTGATTGAGAAGGAATAGTATATTCCATTATAGTTCAATAATAAATAAATGAGCATACGGATGCAATAAAAATTGGTTTACTGAGATAATTAAATTAATTTTATATACCTCTATAGTACCCACAACATACTCGGATAGTAAAGCGATCATAATTGTCATACCAATTAACCAAATAAATGCACTCCAAAATCCGATCACGGAATTCTCTTCAGGATCCTCATTACTTTCACCTCCCTAGAAATTTCCACCATGATATTGAATTAGAACATTAAGTTCGATTATAATCCACATATTGGTCAACATTTATGTATTTATAGATTATTTTTAAAAAAATAATAATTTTATCTTCTGGCTCATTAAGAGCACTGGGGGAACAGGAAATTGAGACAGTGGTATGGAGGGCTTTAATTTTCAATCACCAAGTATCTCATCTGGGACAACAAAATTGTTCTTTTTTCTTCTTCTTTTTTTGTGTAAATGCTATATATAATGAAAATACAGAAATGGAGCATTTATCATGCACGGCAAATTAAGGGATAAATACTGGAATGCAGCATAATCAATCGTTATTAAATTCACAGAACCATTATTTTATTTTTTGACATTATTGGAATGTACTATTATACTCACCTCTTGTGGTTCAAACAACTGGTGGTGAGTCTTTAACTGAAAGACTAGATATGCAACATACGCTACAAACATAACAATGCTGCTTGCTCTGGACAACTGAAGAATGGAACCCTGCGCTAAATCACTGGCTGGCACTACGGCATATCTGAACATCAATGGCAACACATGGCAAAGCAATCCCAACAACAGAAGTAGCGAATTCACATCGGCCTGCTTCTGTCAAAACCCAAAAAATAAAATTATACAATTATATATATATATATATATATATATGAATCCTAGTTTAATTAATTACAGTGGCTGAGTTTTCAAGAAAATCTCTTACTCTGTCAAATCTTTGTTCTTTATTCAGGTTGGCCACTCCTCCGCAGAAAAGGGAGCTTCCAAGAACAAGAAGAAGGTTCGATAGAACGGAACCCAAAAGCGAATACTTTAGCACATCAATTTTCTTTTGATGTAGAGCCAATAATCCTATTATTAGCTCTGTTGCATTACCACATGTTGCATTAAGAAGCCCTCCAACTGCAATTTAGTGCAAAATCCTCAACTATAATAATTATAATCAATCTTTTCGCTCTTAATTTATGTGACAGTGACTGAAAATACCTGTTGGACCAGTAAAGTATGAAATTTGCCTAAAAACAATAAGATTGGTAAAAAAAATTAACATTTTAGAGATACAATGTGACAGAACATTTTAACTCAAAAATGAAGCTTAGAATACATGGAAATAATTGGAACTTACTCAGTCATGAAGCTAATACGTTCAGCAAGTGGAGTGAGCCCTAGTAAACTCAGTCCAAAATCCATGGCTGAATGGAAAGGGAATTAACAGGGAAAAACAATGTCAAGCTCAATTTTTACAACCCAAATATATATGTATATGGTGATGAAAAGAAACGCATGCAGGCAGCAATAGCACTTACTCTTCCAAAGTTGTAACATTTAGCAATAACTGCACAAGGGATAGCTGGGAAGAGCACAAAAAGCTTGGTTCCCAAAATCACCTCCTGAAGGTTGGCAAGGAAAAGCCTAAGCAATCGAAACCGGACCCTCGAAACAAGAGCCGGGTCGGACCTTTTCCGGACGAATGAAGCCGATAAATTATACGCCGTCCGAGCCACCGGGTGATCCTTGCTCAAAACTTCTGGTTCCCCATTTTCAAGCTCCCAATTCACCAGTGAACCCATAATATAGATATCTATATATGATCGGTTCTTCCTAAACAAAATCGAATCACTAAAAGAGAAGTAATTGGTTTATTTCTAATTAGTTGGTATATATATATATATATATATATATATATATGCATGGGGATAATTGTCCGGTGCAATTTCCGGGAACTTTCGCAATATATATATATATATATCTTTGGATACGATATAAATATATTTGCATGAACTAGACGTAGACGTATATAGTATTTGAGATCTATACAGGTGCTACGGTTACAAAATAGCAGTGATAATCAATATCGTATTAATTTGGATTTATTACAGCACAGGAGGCCATCCTCAACCTCACTAGTTTTTGCGTCTTCTTTACAGTACTCTTCTCCTCCTATTTCTCCTATATATCTATCGGTTTCTTGGTTTTTATTACGTAGGCTGCTTCCGTACACAGCAACTACGGGTACTAGGTTTAATGCACCATGTTATTTTTTTTGTTTTTTTCAATTTGTGAGTTAAAAAAAATGAATTAGAAAAATAGGTTTATACTTATTGACTCATGATATTTAGATGAAAATGTTAAGAAAATGATATTATTTTATTATTGCTCGTGTCAAAACAAAGTCTACCAGAAGAATTACATGAAATAAACACCGCCTAAATTCAATTTTAAAATTTGAACGTGACTAGAATTTAAGATATTTAAATTAAAAATACGTAAATAAATTAAGAAATTGAATTTTACATTGTTTACTAGGCCTCTCGAGAGTGACCCATCTACAAACATAACATGAATCTCTCAACATATGGTTAGAAGTTTGTTCAAAAAGTTTAGATTTTCGAAATAATTTCTTAATTGTAGCCGGAAATCAAAGTGAATAATGCATGATCTTGAGTTGTTCCAACTTTAAAACTGGCTTCTTCTTTTTTGTTTTGTTGCCACATACCCCCATGCATACACCAAATTAAATGATGCATAATTAAGATAGATAAATGTTTGATTTTTTCAATTATATAAATATTTTTTATAAGAGTTACTCAAAAAGCTTATTACACAAGTATCATTTTTTCTTATTTGTGGTATTAATAATGTCTCGTAACTAGCGTGATGTGATGAGGAATAAGGTCCGAGAATGAGTTGACCGTGGTATGGTATGGTATGGTATGGTTGACTAACAATTACAAACTTCAAATAGACAAGTTAAGTTATAGCAAATCGGATTCATGCATTGATCCAAACATGTTTAATTAATTACATCATAGAGAAAATCATAATGATTTTTTGTCAAAAATTTGTGTATTATTATATCTTTGATTGATTAATTTGATATATATATATATATGTTCGGGAGCATTTTATCAACGACGGGATGGGGGATCTGTATGACCACTCAGACGGGTATGATAAGCTGATGACATACTACGGGCATTCGGATGCTACCAAGTGTCATATGTTCACAACAACCTTGAAAAAGAGTGCCCGGGAGTGGATGGGAATCCTTGCGACGGGATCAATTAATTCCTGGAATGATCTTCGGGAGAAATTTCACGCTCGGTTCGGGAGTAATAAGAGGTGGGGAAAGATCACAGCCTCCCTCATGCAGGTCAGACAGAAACCAGATGAAAGTCTGAGACAATACGTCAAGAGGTTCCGAGAGGCTGTGGGGTCGGTGGCAGAATTAAACTCCCCACAAGCCTTGGGCTTCTTCACGACTGGCTTAGACATTGGGAAGTCAAAGAAGTTGATGAAGGATTTGGTGATCAACCCTCCGGCACACTTGACAGAAGCTTTTCACCGAGCCGAGAGACATATTGCAATAGAGGAGGCGATGGAAAACTTCAAACCCCACTCCCAATCCTACGAGAAACCCAGGGATCGGGATAAATGAATTTTCGTAAGTCGAATACGGTCGGGAGGTCAGATAACTATGGTAAGAAAAACTATACTAGCGGAGGTTCGGGCAGTGGACGACCACCTTTCCCTAACAAAAATGTCAACAAAGTCTACACCGCACTCAACACGGATCGGGCTAAGATACTGGAGGAGATGCGAAACAAGCCCTTTTTCGAACCATGTGAGCGATCCCGAAGCCTAGGAAGAGGGTTTTAAGCAGAGATATTGTGTGTATCATCGGTCTAAAGGGCATATCTGACGGAGAATACAACAACTCGAAAGATCCGATAGAAGAACGTCCCGAATGGGCAATCTGGTGCGATGTGGGTCGATCGAGAGGTTTGAGCCCCTGTGGAGAGAGAAACGAGGAATCGACATTTGAAACATACCAAGAACTGCACTCCACAAGCCCGAGGAGTGATTAATGTGATTTCAAGGCGAGTCGGTAGAGGGCGTATGTGGCCCCCAAAATAGGTCCATTCCACCCAACCCATTCTCGAAATGCCAAATACATGGTACGTAAATTACTACAACTTTATTATTACAACAGTAAAACTGTGAGTTTGAATACAAATACTATCTTCTAGACAATATCTATACTCAAATAAATCCTCATCACCTTTATTGATACATTATTTTACAAAAAAGGTGAGGACTACTAAACAACTCTCTCTAGAACCTTCACTCCATACCCCGACTCGATCCTGCTATGTTCTCACCTCCTGAGAAGAAAAATGGAACAAGGAAAAGGGTGAGCTCAACTAGCCCAGTAAAGAATATTATGACTAAGATAATATACAACAAATTATCGTTAGTCTTCAACAGGGAAAAATCTAATAGAATACAATAGACAACAAGTTTTAGATCAACAAATGCAAATAAAATAAAAATCCATTGTAAGAGTCACGTAGAAAAGAATTCTACCGTCTTCTAAGGTTTAAAAGTCCATCATCAATATTTTATCCTCAGAATAACAATCAATATTCATCTTTGCACTACAGCCAAAGATATTCATTTAAATCACCAATTGGTCATGTTCATCTCAACACTGCTCATCTTTGCACTACTGAGCCAAAGATATTCATCGCTTAATCGCTCATCTTTGCACTACGTGCCAAAGATATTCATCAAGATCACCATTAAGGATCGAGGATGATGAAAAACATTTTTAAGAATCGAATCCAAAGGATATGTAAGGACAAATATTAAGGATTCGTATAACGGTTTATCCAAGATCAATAATACTTCATAATAAACGATTTTGAAGCGTAACTCAAAAATAACGATCAAAATATGGATACAATCAAAGATAGTAATGCCAAATAGACATCTTGACAAAAAGAAAAATTTTCATTTTTCTATGAATAAGGCCAGATATCGTGAATAGTGCAGATATCGTGAATAAGAAACCCAACACAAAAAAGATAGAAATTTCACAAAAACATCTTCACGCTTCGTGAATAAGAACTCGTGAATAAGAACTCGTGAATAAGAACTCATGAATAATAAATCTCGCTGAATAAGTAACCCATATACATGAAAAAGTTCCAAATTTGATAAGAAGTTCAACCAATATTTTGGCATAATGATATTGAAGAAAATAATATCATTTATAAAGAAATAACATCCCTTACCTCAAAATAACCGTACTTCGATCGAATTTCTAGATAGTCTTGTGTAAACTCGCACCGTATAAAGAACACTCAAAGTATACTCACAAGAATACGCTCGATAATATAGAAAGAGAAAGAGAAAAACTTAGTTTCGGTGTGATTTTTAATTCTAACTTAGCCCTCTATTTATAGGAAAATGTTAGAACGCCCAGCGAGACTAAATTAATAAAATATATTATTATTTATTCCAAATTCTTACCCACATGTTTTGAAAACTCTAGCATGCCTTCTTTGGTCAAAAACATCAGCCACCCATGTGCCAACAACCACAAAAATGTTTTTCTTATATAAAATAATTAAAACTTCCAAAATCAATTATTTCGGAACTCCGGAACTTCAATAATTCATGATAAATAGCCCTTTTGTCAGAAAATTCGAATCTCGCGACTTTTTATAGGAAATTCAATTCTCTACAACTTTACAGAAGGAAGTTTTTCCAAATTCCAAACAGAAATTATCCGAAATCCATAAATGAGCGATTTTACAGTCTATAATCAATTTTTGGTCAAGAATTGTGTCCACCGACACACAAAACATATGTTAAACATTTAATGCCACAAAATACTCTACCTCCTCATATACTCATATATCCCACATTCATTATAAAAATATCACCGTTAATATATTATTAAAATAATATATTTAAATGAATTATTTTATCAGAAAAAGATAAAATATTAATTTTTAACAATTGTCACATTAAAAATTTTCTCCATCTATATCCACATAAAATAAATATTTTCTTTATCATAATAAATCAATAATTAATTATTCACAAATAATATTACAGTATCACAATATTGACAACCAGGCAGTTCCCAGGAAAGAGGGGGCTTTCCAATAAGGATTTCTCCTTCTTGGTAGCAATTGCAATTAGGTGACCAAACCTCTCCTGTAGACGTAACTTTCTAGACATTGCCAATAATGTTATCTCGATAATATTATTAAAATAATATGAATTATTGATTTGATAATGGAAAATATTGTAAATGACAATTATCAAACAACAATGGTGATACCAAATATCAACGCAAAGAATTATTGAAGCAATATAATATTGAATAAAGAATTCATCGTAACAATTATTGAGTAAGCATACTTCTTATGTACGAATCAATAATTCAACAATATTGTGCAATACCGCGTATTTCTTTGCAACCAATGCATATTATCGTATTTTAACCACCGGGTAATCCAACGGTGTTAATGGTAACAACTTCTACGCCGTTATTTATAAAAGCTCAAACTTGTCATTTTCTTCATCCGATGCTTATTTTGTTATGGGGCCCATTAATTAAGCTCGCCTGTCGTCATTTAATATTCTCACGACAAAGAAGAATATTCCACGACCAAACGAATATTCCCAAGCAAAAATAAATATTTTAATAACCACTTGTTTACTTTGCAAAAAAATTGCACATTTCACCCATAACTAAAGCATTATATCAAATTACCACCTTATTAATCAAGAATAATAATTAGAGGAAATTGATTTTTATTTATAAAAATTTGGGGTCTTACAATTAATAACTTAGGGGAAGAGGAGCTGGCCATCCGAGTCCGATTGTTAGTAAAGAAGTTCATCACCCCGAAAGGATAGGGCCTATTCAGAGGTATCCATCTAATTTTCGGACGAAAACTACCCTACCGACCATATCGAACCACATGATGGGGCACTGGTAATAACAGCACAGGTCGGGTCAGTCGACATGAAAAGAATGATGATCGATAACGGGTCCTCGGTGGACATACTCTACACGCATGCCTATCGTCGATGATGGATCCGGGAGAAAGAAAATGGAATTGGGAGGAGAGGGTCCGTTTATGACGGTTTTGATGACGACCCGGTGCATGTGTCAAGATCGATAGAGCTACTGATTCTTGCTTCTAAGACAAATTTCGTAGGAAGCGTAAATAATGGTAAAAATTTTTGTAGTACAAGTGGATTCGGCCTACAACGCCATATTGGGAATGCCGAACGGGATCGGGGAGGTAAAAGGTGATTTGGACATTGCCCGAAGGTGTTATCGAAATACTTTGATTTCCTCAGGGGTTGGGGTCAGCAAACAGAAACAGACAATGGCCATCGAGATAGAGCCAATCACCAAGAGCAGTATTGAACCCATGGCACTGCCGGCAGAAGAGACAGATGATGTGGAATTGATAGTAGGGAATCCGGAAAAATTGATCAAAATTAGGGCAGGATTAACAGAACCGCTGCGAATAGGTCTGGTGGACTTGCTTCGGGTGTATGCCGGTATCTTCGCGTTGGAGCCTAGTGATAGGCCTGAGTAAAAATGAATCCAGAATACCAGCATAGATCGTGATCTGTAACCAAGAGAAACCAAAGGATACTGAAAGAAGGATCTTCGCCCCGGAAAGGCAGAAGATCATAGATGAAGAGATCACTAAACTACTAGAGGCGGGGTTCATCTTCGAGATCGACTATCCCGAATGGCTGGCGAATGTGGTTTTGGTTCAAAAGCAAAATGGGAAGTGGAGGTTGTGCATCGACTACACGAATCTGAATAAGGCATGCTGTGACGCCCCCAAAACAGGTCCATTCCACCCAACCCATTATGAGTCGCCAAATACATGGTACAGAAATAACTACAACTTCAATAATACAAATGTCGGGTGAAATACGACAATACATACTGTGAGTTTAAATACAGATATTGCCGTCTAGACAATATCCATACGCAAATAAATCCCCATCATAATTATTGATACATTATTTTACAAAATGGTGAGGACTACTAAACAACTCTCTCTAGAACCTTCATTCCATACCCCGACTCGATCCTCGCTATGTTCTCACCTCCCGAGAAGAAAATGGAACAACAAGGAAAAGGGGTGAGCTCAACTAGCCCAAGAAGAATATTATGACTAAGATAATATACAACAAATTATCGTTAGTCTTCAACAGGAAAAAATCTAATGGAATACAATAGACAACAAGTTTTAGATCAACAAATGCGCAATGGAAATAAAGAATCCATTGAAGAGTCACGTAGAGAATGAATTCTCTTCTCTTCTAAGATTTAAAAGTCCATCATCAATATTTCATCCCCGTAATAACAATCAATATATATCCGAGATCAAATAATCATCCTCAGACTACAGTGCCAAGGACATTCACCAAATTGGTCATGTTCATCTAAACACTGCTCATCTTCAGACTACGCGCCAAAGTTATTCATCGAAATCATTCATCTTTGCACTACGTGCCAAAGATATTCATCGAAATCATTCATCTTTGCACTACAGCCAAAGATATTCATCATAAATCATTCATCTTTGCACTACAGGCCAAAGATATTCCATAATATCATCATTTAAGACTGAGGATGATGAAAAATATTTTTTAAAGAAACGAATCCAGTGAATAATGACAAGGATTAAGGATTAAGGATTCGTACTTTGTTTTATCCACACCCAAAAATACCTCAAAAATAATCATAGTGGTGTAAAATTCAAGAATGATCAAAACACGGATACAATCAAAGCTAAGATCCGTAATAGATATTTTGACGGAAAAGAAGAAATTTCATTTTTCTATGAATAAAGGCCGTATTCGTGAATAAAGTCAGATATCGTGAATAAAGGCCGAGATACGAATAAGAATCTGACACCAAAAAAGATAGAAATTTCACAAAAACATCTTCACGCTTCGCCGTGAATAAGTACTCGTGAATAAGAATCTCATGAATAAGAATCTCATGAATAAGAACTCATGAATAAGAACTCCCGATACATGAAAAAGTTCCAAATTTGATAAAAAGTTCCAACCAATATTTCAAAGATAATGATATTGAAGAAATAATATCATTCGAGAAGAAAATAACATCCCTTACCTCGAAAGACAAGATTTCTAAATAAAACACCTGATATAAAGGCTATGACTTGAACTTGACCGATATATAGCAATACTCAAAGTATACTCAAAATACTCACAAGAATACGCCGATAATATAGAGAGAAAAACTTCAGCTTCGTGTGATTTTCAATTCTAACCCAAGACCTATTTATAGAAATCGCTAGAACACTCAAAGTTAGAAAATTTAATATAATATTAATATATTATATAAATTTCTACGCACACATTCTAAAATCTGAACTCAGCCATCTTGCACATGCTAAATGAGGGAACCAAATGAAAAAACGTTTTTGTAAATAAAAATATTTTAAACTTCCAAAATCAATTATTTCGGAGCTTCTGAACTTCAATAATTCATAATAAATAGCCCTTTTATCAGAAAATTCGAATCTCGCGAGTTTTTATAGGAAATTCAATTCTCTACAACTTTACAGAAGAAAGTTTTTCCAAATTCCAAACAGAAATTGACCGAAATCCACAAATGAGCGATTTTACAGGCAGAATCAAATTTCACTCAATAAATGGGGTCCACCGACATGTTTAACATGTTTTAAACATTTTTGGTAACAAAAATACTCCTCCTCCACATATACTCATATATCCCACGTTCATCGTAAAAATATCATCGTTAATATATTATTAAAATAATATATTTAAATGAATTATTTTATCGTAAAAAAAATAAAATATTAATTTTCAACAATTGTCACATTAAAATTTTTCTCCATCTATATCCTCATAAAATCAATATTTTCCTCATCGTATGAATCAATAATTAATTATTCACAAATAATATTACGTAATCACAATATTGACAACCGTGCGCTCCTGCAAAGAGGGGCTTTCCAATAAGAATTTCTCCTTATCTACGCAATTAGGTGACCAAACCTCTCCTTAGATGTAACTTTCTAGACATTGCCAATAATGTTATCTAATAATATTATTCAGATAATATGAATTATTGTCTCGATAATGAAAATACCGTGTAAATGACAATTATCAAACAACAAAGAATATAAAATATCAACGCAAAGAATTATCAATCAATAAAATAAAATATCGAATAAAGAATTATCAGAACCATTATTGAGTAAAGGCCTTCTTACGTAAGAATCAATAATTGGTGCAATACCGCGCTACTTCTTTTAAATAACGCCAGACATCGTGTTTTAACCACCGGGTATTCCAACAAATTAAAACGATAACAACTACGCCAATTATTTTTAAACAACTTATTTTTGTCGCTTTCTTCCTCCAATCGCTTTCGCATATGGGGCCCACATGGTCATCGCGCTACGCATTGCATTTAATATTCCCGACAGCATTTAATATTCCACGACCAAACGAATATTCTCCGGCAATAATGAATATTATATCACCACTTGCTTATTTAAAATATTTATGATTTTACCCATAACTAACCACATTAATCAAATCCACCCTTACTATTTCAAAATAATAAATAAAGGAAATTCCTTTTTATTTAAAAAATTTTCTGGGTCTTACAACCTCCCTCCTTATGAAATTTCGTCCTCGAATCGACGTGACGTACTGTGTTTTCAAAAGATGAAAATACCTCGCTTTCATTTTCGCTTCCAACTCCCATGTCATTTCCTCAATAAAGCATGGTTTCTCCACAAAACTTTAACTTGTGGTATAACCTCCAGTACATAGGACATGCTCTTTCTATCCAAGATCTTGACAGTACCTCCTCGCATTTATAAGTCTTCTACTATCTTGTTCCGGTTCTAACTCAATAATGTGGTTCGGGTTGTCCACATATTTACGTAATAATCGATATCGTGAAAAACGTTATGAACACGCAACAATATACTTGGTAGTAAAGCGAGTCTATAGGCCACGCCTCCTACTCGATCGAGAATTTCAAATGGAATAATAAATCAAAGGTTCGAGCTTTCCTCACATCACCGATTCTCGCTTTTGAATACCAACTTCTTGCACCTCCTTCTTCATACGCATCGACCTTCGGTTGTGTAGCTTGAGCGGTTTTAACTTTATCGATTAAAGTCGATTCTACTTGTATATCATTACGTGAGTCCCTGAGCCTTTAACTCTATCTTCATCATTTGTAAGTTATACGAGATGAGTTTTTGTGTTATCAACATCGCACTTCAGAACGATACACGATCTTCTACTCAACCCGTCACCTACCACGCTCGCTTCTTCCACGATAATATTAAATGGTACGATCATAATCTTCAACAAATCGAGCCAACGTCTTTGGCGCATGATACGCTCATTTAGTTAAAGAAATATCGAGATTTTAGGAAATAGGTTTTGTACTAGGGTCAATACAAAATTCGATTTCTCGCTCTAGGTAAAGGTAGAAGTCAGTCATGGATTACGCGAAAATTTATTAACGATAGAAATATCATTCAAAATCAGTGACTCTCATGGTGCTTCAACCACAAGACCTCACAATGACACCTATCGCTTTACTACCGCACAAATATGGCGTCCCCTACAAAGAGTCCGCTTCGTGCATCCCCATCAATAGAAGTCACCAGATAGAGGCTCTCAGATCAACTTCTACAATTGGGTTTTTAACTCACGAAGTTCAATAGAGCCATTCGATATGAGATTTTAGAAATGGGTTTTGTGGGATTTAAAGTCGATACAAATTCAATATCACGCCTCGAGTAGGCCAAGAAATTCTTCAGAAATACGTCAGAAAAATCAATAACAACAGAATATTATTCAAATCGACGTGTCTTTATTCAAATCCATAACATGGACTAAGAAAGCTTGACATTCGCTTTTCAATAAACAAATGGCTTTATAATTTAATATGAAAGAGTTTGACTTCAATGGTTTGGTTGCTTGAATTGAATAACAGTCGTGCTTAAGAATATGAAAACTAACAACCTTACGAAAAGCAATCAATTTTGGCATGATGAGTAGTTAACCTTAAAATCACATTAAAAACAAATATCTCTATAGAAATAAGGTTAACAGTAATGTGATAGTGCCAACCTCAATCAAGCAAGATTTCTAAACAACTGGATGTAATAAAAGTTTCTCTTAACTTGAGTCTCCACAGATAGGTCAAAGTCTAATTTCTCCGTAGTCAAATTCAAACGCTGAAATGCAAAGAGAGAGAGATATAAGAATGGGTAGAACCCAGATTCTAGTAAGGTATAAACTTCGCAAGAATTTATAATTAACTAACCCGTGCTAAACTCGTTCGGGCTCCTCGTCAGATTTTGACCGGCCACGACAAACGCTTCTTCCAGAACCGCTGACTTTGACTTTTCCGGACATCCTTTAGAGTCACCATCCTCATTGGACTTGGTTTCGCTTACTGCATACACTCTCGAGCTATATGTCCTTCCTTTCCACAATTATAGCATACACAGGCTGCTTGTGGGCAATTTGGACCGATATGTCCCTCTTCCCGCTTTTTATAAGAGATAATGACCGGTGGTCGTTTCTCCTCCTCGAACCAGATTCTTACTTTGGCGCCGACGCCTTCACATGGTTATTGTTGAACCTTCTTCTTGAAATGTCCACTTGAGTCACCTCTCCTATTATCATGGCCACGATTACCACCCAAGTGGTTACCGCCTTTCGTCCGTATTCTTTCCTCCCCCCGGGTTATCATCGTTTTGATGATCGCTATCACCGATACGACCTCGGTTGTGGTCCCTCATTGAACATACTCAAGTTATCACGCCTAATAATTGAGCCTCATTTACAACATCCGAATAGAGAAAAATTTATGAGAATGAGATATCGACGCGTATCTGGGTTTCAAACCTTTAAGAAACATCCGCGTCATATTCGCTTCTCATTCTCCACCAAATGAGGTGAAACTGGATAACTCATGAACTTCGCCTCGTCTTTGGACACCGCCATGTTATTCTCGCTTCCGATCCTAATAAACTCCACTTCCTTCATATGACGAATACTTTCGTAAAGTACTTGTCATTGAATCGCTTCAAACGCTCCCACGACACGCCGAAATGCGGATGGATGGAGTACGCTTCACGCACTCCCACCAAGAATCGCCGCCACGGAACATAAAGGTGGCGAATGGAACCTTCGTTTCTCTCCGTGCATCCCAAGACATCGAATATCTTGGTGATTTGCTTGACCCATGTTTCCGCCGCATGATCGGATCGGGCTTTCCTTAAATTCTGTGGTCCCAACTCTTTGAATCGCTTGGTGTGACAACCCGTGAATTGCTATCATTTCTCCTATGTTTTGAACACGAGTCTCCTCGTCGATTTTGCATGAATCGCAAAAAAGCTTCTAAACATCCCGCTGCTTATCGTCTCGCTTTCGGTTGTGTTGTTTACGGGAGGTACATTGCCACCTGTGCACGTTTCTCCTCGTTGGTAAAGACAGGCATCTCCACGATCTCATTTACTCCAATCATAATATTCTCGGTCGACATTCTCAACAACCGTCATTAAACAAGGGGTTAATTAAGAAATCAATATATCACATAATATCCCTATATTATGACCGACTAACAAATAAGCTTAGGTAGGACACACTAACAAGAAATTACTCGTCCTCTCCCTCCTAGTTCTATTCCCCGATCTCCGCCAGAGATCATATCCCTAAGCTCTGATACCAACTGTGACGCCCCCAAAACAGGTCCATTCCACCCAACCCATTCTGAGTCGCCAAATACATGGTACAGAAATAACTACAACTTCAATAATACAAATATCGGGTGAAATACGACAATACATACTGTGAGTTTAAATACAGATATTGTCGTCTAGACAATATCCATACGCAAATAAATCCCCATCATAATTATTGATACATTATTTTACAAAAATGGTGAGGACTACTAAACAACTCTCTCTAGAACCTTCATTCCATACCCCGACTCGATCCTGCTATGTTCTCACCTCCTGAGAAGAAAATGGAACAACAAGGAAAAGGGTGAGCTCAACTAGCCCAGTAAAGAATATTATGACTAAGATAATATACAACAAATTATCGTTAGTCTTCAACAGGGAAAAATCTAATGGAATACAATAGACAACAAGTTTTAGATCAACAAATGCAGCGGAAACAGCAATCCATTAGAAGAGTCACGTAGAGAATGAATTCTACTGTCTTCTAAGATTTAAAAGTCCATCATCAATATTTCATCCCTGTAACAACAATCAATATATATCTGAGATCAAATATTCATCCTTGCACTACAGGCCAAGGACATTCACCAGTTGGTCATGTTCATCTAAACACCTGTTCATCTTTGCACTACGGGCCAAAGATATTCATCAGAAATCATTCATCTTTTTGCTACAGCCAAAGATATTCATCTGAAATCATTCATCTTTGCACTACAAAGCAAAGATATTCATCGAAAATCATTCATCTTTGCACTACAAAGCCAAAAGGTATTCCATAATATCATCATTTAAGACCGAGGATGATGAAAATATTTTTAAAGAAACGAATCCAAAGAATAATGACAAGGATTAAGGATTAAGGATTCGTACTTTGTTTTATCCACACCCAAAAATACCTCAAAAATAATCATAGTGGTGTAAAATTCAAGAATGATCAAAACATGGATACAATCAAAGCTAGTATCCGAATAGATATTTTGACTTAAAAGAAAGAAATTTCATTTTTCGTGAATAAGGCCGTGATTCGTGAATAAAGTGTCGATACGTACGAAATAAAGGCCGATATCGTGAATAAGAATCTCAAACACCAAAAGATAGAAATTTCACAAAAAACATCTTCACGCTTTCGTGAATAAGTACTTTCGTGAATAAGAATCGTGAATAGTAACTCATGAATAAAGAACTCATGAATAAGAAACCCCGACATGAAAAAGTTCCAAATTTGATAAAAAGTTCCAACCAATATTTCAAAGATAATGATATTGAAGAAATAATATCATTCGAGAAGAAAATAACATCCTTACCTCGAAAAGACAAGACTTTCTAATTGAAACACCTGATATAGGCTATGACTTGAACTTGCACCGTATAAAGAATACTCAAAGTATACTCAAAATACTCACAAGAATACGCCGATAATATAGAGAGAAAACTTCGCTTCTACAGTGTGATTTTCAATTCTAACCCAAGACCTATTTATAGAAATTGCTTAGAACACCAAAAGAGTAAAATTTAATATAATATTAATATATTATATAAATTTCTACGCACACATTCTAAAATCTGAACTCAACCATCTTGCACATGCTAAATGAGGGAACCAAATGAAAAAAACGTTTTTGTAAATAAAAATATTTTAAACTTCCAAAATCAATTATTTTGAGCTTCTAACTTCAATAATTCATAATAAATAGCCCTTTTATCGGAAAAATTCAATCTCATGAGTTTTTATAGGATTCAATTCTCTACAACTTTACGTAAGAAAGTTTTTCCAAATTCCAAATGTAAATTGACCAAAAATCCACAAATAGGCGATTTTACAGTCAGAATCAAATTTCACCAATAAATGGGGTCCACCGACATGTTTAACATGTTTTAAACATTTTTGGTAACAAAATACTCCTCCTCCACATATACTCATATATCCCACGCTCATCGTAAAAATATCATCGTTAATATATTATTAAAATAATATATTTAAATGAATTATTTTATCGTAAAAGATAAAATATTAATTTTCAACAATTGTCACATTAAAAATTTTCTCCATCTATATCCTCATAAAATCAATATTTTCCTCATCGTATGAATCAATAATTAATTATTCACAAATAATATTACGTAATCACAATATTGACAACCAGCGCTTCCTGTGAAAGATGGGCTTTCCAATAAGAATTTCTCCTTCTCTGCCGCAGCAATTAGGTGACCAAACCTCTCCTTAGATGTAACTTTCTAGACATTGCCAATAATGTTATCTAATAATATTATTCGATAATATGAATTATTGTCTCGATAATGAAAAATACTTGTGTAATGACAATTATCAAAACAACAAAGAATATAAAATATCAACGCAAAGAATTATTGAATCAATAAAATAAAATACCTAATAAAGAATTACCGTAACCATTATTGAGTAAAGGCCTTCACGTAAGAATCAATAATTGGTGCAATACCGCAATGCTTCTTGTGCTGATAACGCCAGACATCGTGTTTTAACCAATCGGTATTCCAACAAATGTAAACGATAACAACTACGCCTGCTATTTTTAAACAACTTATTTTTTGTCGTTTTCTTTTCCTCCAATCGCTTTCCGTTATGGGGCCCACACATGTCACTGTCACACTGGTCATTTTAATATTCTCTCGACGAAGATTTAATATTCCACGACCAAACGAATATTCTCCTAACAATAATGAATATTATATCACCACTTGCTTATTTAAAATATTTATGATTTTTACCCATAACTAACCACATTAATCAAATCCACCCTTACTATTTCAAAATAATAAATAAAGGAAATTCCTTTTATTTAAAAAATTTCGGGGTCTTACATTACGCTACAAAAGACTTCTATCCTCTACCTAACATAGACCAACTTGAGTATACTTTGAGTATTGTTATACTGTGCAAGTTCAAGTCATAGCTTATATCCTGTGTTTAACTAGAAATCTTGCCTTTTTCGAGGTAAGGGATGTTATTTTCTTCTCAAATGATATTATTTCTTCAATATCATTATCTTTGAAATATTGGTTGGAACTTTTATCAAATTTAGAACTTTTTCATGTCGGGGTTACTATTCATTTCTTACTATTCATGAGTTACTATTCACGAGTTACTATTCACGAGTACTATTCACGGCGTGAAGATGTTTTTTTGAAATTTCTATCTTTTGGTGTCGAGTTACTTATTCACGATACTCAAGACTATTCACGATATCTGACCTTATTCACGAATACGGCCTTATTCAATTTAGAAAAATGAAATTTCTTCTTTTTTGTCCAAAATATCTATTATGGATACTAGCTTTGATTGTATCCATGTTTTTGATCATTCTTGAATTTTACACCACTATGATTATTTTTGAGGTATTTTTAGACGTGGATAAAACAAAGTACTAATCCTTAATCCTTAATCCTTGTCATTTTGTTTCACCGGATTCGCTTTTTTTAAAAATATTTTCATCATCCTCGGTCTTAAATGATGATATTATTGAATATCTTTGGCCCAGTAGGTGCAAGATGAATGATTTATGATGAATATCTTTGGTCCGTAGTGCAAAAGATGAATGATTTATGATGAATATCTTTGGCTTGAAGTGCAAAGATGAATGATTTCGATGAATATCTTTGGCCCGTGAAGCAAAAGATGAATGATTTCGATGAATATCTTTGGCCCAGTAGTGCAAAGATGAACAGTGTTTAGATGAACATGACCAATCGGTGAATGTCCTTGGCTTTCAGAAATAAAGGATGAATATTTGATCCCGATATATATTGATTGATGTTACAGGATAAAATAGACGATGAACTTTAAAATTCATACATAGAAGATAGTAGTTTGCATTCTCTACTTAACTCTTCTAATGAATTATTATTTCCGCCAATTATTGATTTAAAACTTGTTGTCTATTGTATTCTATTATATTTTTCCTCATTGAAGACTAACGATAATTTGTTGTATATTATCTTAGTCATAATATTCTTTACTCGGGTAGTCGAGCTCACCCTTTTCCTTTTTGTTCCATTTTTCTTCTCGTGAGGCGAGAATATAACGAGTACGTAGCAGTCTGTGTATGGAATGAAAGTTCTAGGGAGAGTTGTTTAGTAGTCCTCACCATTTTTGTAAAATGATGTATCAATAATTATGATGGGGATTTATTTGGGTATGTATATTGTCTGTAAGACAATAATTGTATTTAAACTCACAAAGATATATGTTGTATGTCGTATTTTGCATTTAAAAATGTATTAATAAAGTTGTAGTTATTTCTGTACCATGTATTTGGCGACTCAGAATGGGTTGGGTGGAATGGACCTATTTTGGGGGCGTCACATTGATGCCACTTCGGGGTATGGAATGTTAAGTTTCGTGGACGCTTTCTCGGGATATCACCAAATCTCGATGCACAAGGATGATATCCCGAAGACTAGCTTCATCACTCATCGGGATATATATGTGTATCGGAAGATGACCTTCGAATTACTGAACGCGGGGGCAACTTATCAACATATGATGAACTTCGTATTCAGAAAGCAGCTAAGTCGGAGTATGGAAGTGTGCGTGGACGACATGATCGTAAAAAGCATGTCAGTCCGGGATCATTTGGAAGACCTAGAAGACTGCTTCGAAACAGTAAGACAACATAAACTGAGACTGAACTCGACCAAATGTACCTTCGATTTGGGCTCAGGAAAGTTTCTGGGATACTTGGTCAGCAAAAAGGGAATCGAAGCCAACCTAGAGAAGATTTCGGCGATCTTAGACATGAAATCTCCAAAGACATTCAAAGATGTCGCGAGAGGTTGACGGTAGGATATATTGCACTTGAGATTCATGTCAAGGTCAGCCGAAAGATGTTTACCCTTTTTTGACACTCTCAAGGGGCCGAAAAACGATAAGAGTTTCCAGTGGACTTTTCAAGTACGAAGATGCGTTCCAAGGGATCAAGAAATATCTCGAGTTCTAAGACCATTGTAGATGTAACCGATCCCTTCGAACCTTTATACTTGTACTTGGCAAGAAGTCCAATGGCGATGAGGCGGCGTTGGTAAGAGAGACAAAGGAGAAAAACAGCTTCCGGTGTATTATGTCGCCCATGTTCTTCGAGATCGTAAACAAGATACCCGAATCTGGAAAATTCGCGATATGCCCTAATCGTTGCTGCGGCGAGCTTCTTGCATTATTTCCAAGGTTGGGTGGGTGGTGGTGTACACGATCACCAGATTAAAGAAGATATCAGATAAGTCGGATGTGTCAAGATGGCTAGAAGCACGGGCGATGGAGCTAACATAATTTGCTTATAGAGTACCATCCCGAAACAGCGATCAAGGGTCGTGCATCAAGGACTTCATCGTGGAATGCTCTTCATAGAGCCAGATGTGAATACAAGATGGTCGAAGCCCAAAAAAAGGCCGACCTCATGGACTTTATACGTGGATGGATCATCGACCGCAGATATCGAATGGAAGCAGGGTCATTCGACAAGTCCCGAAGGGTTCAAAGTCCAATGAGCCCATACGATTTCGATTTAAGGCCATGAACAACGGCAGAGTACGAGGCCATCCTAGCGAGGAATACGGTTGGACCGGACCAAGCTTGGAATGTGCAGTCGACCATCTGATGATTCGCAATGGTGGTCAAGCAAATTGTCGGGTGAAATATGAGGCCTTGGGGCAAGAATGTCAAGTACAGGTCGAGTAAAGGATAAGCTTGCATACTTCGTATCGCATACGGTTGTCGTGGGTGGATCGGTCGACGATAATACGATAACAGATGCCCCAGCGAGATTGGCAACCACCGAAGCAAGCTCCTTCAATCGGATCGGATACCGGAGGTCTTAGAACGGCCCAAAGTTCAAGATGTAAGTGCTAGCTTCTGAACCAACTCGATCTGGCTCACGCCTTTATATTTCCTACTTGGCGAGATGGGGTTCTACCTTCAGCATCAATCTTCATGAGAAAAATCAAGCATCGAAGCTCAAAATTCGTACTCATTGATTGAGATCTGCATGAAGGATTTCATTCTCCCTTACTCAAATGTTTAAACCCGTTAAAGCGGACTACACACTTCGGAAGTACATGAAGGATCTGTGGGGATCACATAGGGCCAAGTCAACCAGCACACAAGATTTTGAGGCGAGGGTATTATTGTCGACTATCTATACGGAGGCCAAGGAATTCGTCAGAAGGTGTCCCAAATGTCAACTGAACAACACCATCCCACATCAGCCTCCCGAAGAGTTATATTCAGTCCTATCCCCGATTCCCTTTGCTGTATGGAGAATCGACATCCTAGGGCCTCTGCCGAAGGCCAAGGGATAAGTTAGCTTTGTGATCGTGGCTATCGACTATATGACAAAGTGGGTCGAAGCCAAACCATTGCAGAAGATCACCGAACAAGAATGCCTAAAATTTTTCAAAGAAGGAGTGGTTTATCGTTTTGGCATCCCGATGGCAGTGGTCTCGGATAACGGCAGACAGTTTGTGGGGTCTAAGTTCGAAGGTTTTCTGAAAGAGTTGGGAATTCAACACCGCAAGACTTCAGTTGCCCACCCTCAATCGAATGGTCAAGTAGAAGTGATCAACCGAACCCTGCTCAACGAAATTAAAAGAAGGTTGGACAAATTGAAGGGTCGGTGGCCCGAAGAGCTACTATCTGTTTTATGGGCATACCGGACTACTCCGAGGACTACAACCGGGGACTCTCCGTTCCAACTAAAGATATCTAACCGATGCACTCATACCAATGAGAGATCGGGTCCCTACTCTTCTTCGAGTAAGTCAAGATAAAGAACTTTACAATGATGAAGGTTTGAAAACAAACTTGGATCTCATTAGAGGAAGTTCGGATTCAAATTTGTGATGAGGTTGGCTATCTATCGCCAAAATGACCCGACACTATAATCAAAAGGTGAAGCCAAGGAGGTTTGCAGTAGGTGACTTAGTCCTCCGGGAGTCAGAGGCATCAACCCCCCAGAACACTGGCAAGCTGATGCCTAACTGGGAGGGACCTTATGAGGTGGTAGAGGTGCCAAGCCGTACACATCTCGCTTCGAGCAATGGATGGTTCGTAAGTAAAGAATACATGGCATCTTTGGAAGACTTAGAAAATTTTACCAGTAATAATTATGTCATTCTTTTCTTTATCCATGTAACCTTTCAATCTTAAATGAAATAAATGAAAGTTTTCTTTGGACATGCTTAACTTCATCTATATTCATACAACTCTTAGTACTCGAACGGATAAACTTCGGACACAATCCGATCAGAAGGTTCGGAAAGACACCACTGATCGAGATAAGTCACGAGTATAACTGACCGAGAAAACTGTAAATTTTTTATTCAGACAAGCTTAGGGCACTATCCGATCAAGAGGTTCGGAAAGATACTACTGATCGAGATAAGTCATAAGTATAACTGATTACAAAGATTTATGGACAAAATACTCTATTTCATTTATACTTGAAAATTTTTACAAAGCCCGATCGCTTACGATTCGGGCGAAGTACAAATAAAAAGGAAAATGAAAATGTACAAAAATTACAACAATATCTATTCGGGAGGTGGGTCATCTTCGGCTTCAGATTCTTCGTCGGAGGAATCAAGGATGGAGGCATTGAGCCCAAAGAATGATCGGCTTAATGAAAGCCTTCTCACGATAAGCTTCATACCCATCACCAAATTGGGCCATGACCTTCTCGTTCAAAGCGTCTGACTTTTCGAATTCGGCAATGGCTTGCTACTGGGCCTCGGCGATATTCTCGTGGAAAGTGTTGATGGTGGCTGTTAAATCATTGTTCGCTCCGATCACTTGCATCATTTTGACATGCATCTCGGAGAACTTCCTGATGGCGCCAATGACTCTCCCGATCCTTGATGTCCCCATATAGGCGATCCCTCTCCTTCAGAAGTATTGCGTATTTTTTCTCGAGCTCCTCAGCATGGCGTTCAGCTCAAGTCGCCTTATTTCGGGTCTCAGCATGGAAATCTCGTTCCTTCTTTAGGTCCGAGTGCAAGCCACCGACCTCAGCTTCGAACAACTCTACATCCGCCCTCAGCTGAACTTCCTTCTTCGTGGTTCGGGCAAGGGGAGGGATGGCTCGAGCGAGAATGGCATTGGCCTACAGCAAACACACACATCAGTTATCAAAGCAAAGGTATAAGTTTACAACAAGAAGTTAAACGTCCTTAAAATTGCCTGACATTAAGCCCGGACATAAGCCACCAGATACTCTTCGGAGGTGAACCCCTTGAATTGTTCGTCGTCACCGAGAGCTTGAAATGGTCGAACAAGGTAAAAGGGAATACCTCCGAAGGGCTTTTCGGCCAGCATGTGGTCGGCGACCCATGAGATAAAATGGGTTGAGATGAAGGCGTTGAGGTGGCTACGGGATTGACCACATCAATGGGTTGTTCAGAACTTTCATCAAGCCGGGGTTTCTTTAATCAAGGCTCGAGGGGAGCTTCTAGAGTATCCTCCGAGTCCTCGATCACCTCAGCATGACTAGGAGAAGGAGGAGGAATCGGCTTCGGCGTAACTGCCGTAGAGACCTTAGCAGGAATTTTCACAAAAGGCTGGGAAGGTTTTTTGGACTTCTTCAGCAAAGCCGCCTTCTCGGCTAGGCTCATCTTCAGAGCAACCTTTTTTGTCGGAGGGGGGTCGGGTCCCAAAGCAGATCCCATCGAGAGCTCTTGTGACACTCCCAAAACAGGTATACACCACCCATTCTGAGTTACAATACACTACAGTAAAAAACAACTACAACTTTATTATTACAACAGTAGAACTGTGAGTTTAAATACAGATATTTCCATCTAAACAATATCCATATACAAATAAATCCTCATCATAATTATTGATACATTATTTTACAGAAATGGTGAGGACTACTAAACAACTCTCTAAAACCATCATTCCATACCCCGACTGCAATACTCGCTACATTCTCGCCTCCCGAGAAGAAAAAATGGAACAAAAAGGAAAAGGGTGAGCTCAACTAGCCCAATAAAAGAATATTATGACTAAGATAATATACAACAAATTATCGTTAGTCTTCAACAGGAAAATTTTAATAGAATACAATAGACAACAAGTTTTAAATCAATACTCATGAATGAAAATATTAATTCATAGAAGAGTTACGTAGAGGATGAAATCTACTAATATCTATGAATTTAACGATCCATCATCAATATTTTTATCCTCAGAACATCAATCAATATATATCCGGAATCATATATTCAACCTTGCAGACTACAAAAGCGGACATTCACCAATTAATCATGTTCATCTAAACACCTATTCATCTTTTTGCACTACGGCCAAAGATATTCATCGAACTCATTCATCTTTGCAGACTACAGGCCAAAGATATTCATCATAAATCATTCATCTTTGCCTACTGTGCCAAAGATATTCAATAATATCATCATTTAAGGCGAGGATGATGAAAATATTTTAAAATAAACGAATCCAATTGAAACAAAATGACAAGGATTAAGGATTAAGGATTAGTACTTTGTTTTATCCATATCCAAAAATACCTCAAAATAATCATAGTGGTGTAAAATTCAAGAATGATCAAAACATGGATACAATCAAAGCTAGTATCCGTAATAGATATTTGGACGAAAAGAAAAATTTTCATTTTTCATGAATAGTCTAACCGCATTTCGTGAATAAGATCAGATATCGTGAATAAGACTGTGATCGTGAATAATATCGATATCGTGAATAGTAACCTCGACACTAAAAGTTCCAAATTTGATTAAAAAGTTTAGATCAATACTTGAGATAATGATATTAGAATAAATAATATCATTTTAAAAAAAATAATATCCACTTACCTCGGAAAGACAAGATTTAACCTGGAATACTAGATATAAAGCTATAACTTGAACTTTCACCAGATATAGTAATACTCAAAGTATACTCAAAATACTCACAAGAATACATACTCGATAATATAGAGAGAAACTTGAGTTTAAGGTGTGATTTTCAATTCTAACCCAAGCACCCTATTTATAGGAAAATGCTTGAAAACGAAAGCGAGAAAATTTAATATAATATTAATATATATAAACAAAATTCTTACGCCCACTTTTGGCAATTGAACTCAATACCAATGTTGCCTCACAATAATGACAAAAAAAAAAAAACGCTTTTGTTATTAAAAACAATTAAAACTTCCAAAAATCAATTATTTCGGAGTTTTGGAACTTCAATAATTCACAATAAATAGCCCTTTTTGTCAAAAAATTCGAATCTTGCGAGTTTTTATAGGAAATTCAATTCTCTACAACTTTGCGGAAAAAGTTTTCCAAATTCCAAATGAAAATTGGCCAAAGTCCACAAACGGGTGATTTTAGAGGCTATAATCAAATTTTAGTCAATAAATGGGGTCCACCGACATGTTTAACATGTTTTAAACATTTATTGCAACAAAAATACTCTTTCTCCTCGTATACTCATATATCCCACATTCATTATAAAAATATCACCATTATTATATTATTAAAATATAATAATATATTTAAATGAATTATTTTATCAGAAAAAGATAAAATATTAATTTTCAACAATTGTCACATTAAAAATTTTCTCCATCTATATCCACATAAAATCAATATTTTTCTCATCATATAAATCAATAATTAATTATTCACAAATAATATTACGAAATCACATTATTGACAACCAGTGCGCTCTGTGAAAAGGGGCTTTCCAATAAGAATTTCTCCTTCTTGGCAGTAATTAGGTGACCAAACCTCTTCTTAGATGAACTTTCTAGACATTGCCAATAATGTTATCTAATAATATTATTCGGATAATATGAATTATTGCTTCGATAATGAAAAATAATCGTGTAATGACAATTATTGAAACAACAACAATATAAAATATCAACGCAACAATTATTGAACCAATAAAATAAAATAATGAACAAAGAATTATTGTAACCATTATTGAGTAAGTGTACCTTCACGTAAGAGTCAATAATTGGTGCAATACTGCAATCTTCTTGTCAACAACGCGATATTCTTGTGTTTTAACCACCGGGTATTCCAACAATGGTAAATAAGAATAACTACTTCTGTGAATTATTTTTAAACAACTTATATTTGTCGCTTTCTTCCTCCAATCGCTTTTCCACATGGGCCTACACATGGTCATACAATGTGCATCTAATATTCCCCGACAATGCGAATATTCCACAACCAAACGAATATTTCCGACAACAATGAATATTTTATAACCACTTGCTTATTTTGAAATATTTGCGTATTTTACCCATAACTATCCACATTAATCACATCAACCCTTACTATTTCAAAATAATAATTAGAGGAAATTAAATTTCATTTATTAATTATTTGGGGTCTTACAGCTCTGTTATCGGGATAGTCTCTTCATCGGGTGAATCATCATTCTTTGGAGGTGGATTGGTCCAATGGTGGGGGACGAGATATCGTGGTCTCTCGCCGATGCCCTCGTGTTTGAAGATGGTCAACGCACGTACAAGAAGGCGGTATGCGTTAATAAGTCATAAATTATCTGAGGAAAAGGTAAGAGAGGGACTGATCGGTCAGAAGGGAGATACTTACAGCCATGCTTGTATAACCAAAGCCGCTTCGCCGATGTAACCGTCGACTCCATTCGGTCTTGCACCACCTCTTATAAAACAATTTGAAGGCATCGGCTCGATCCTTCAGGAACTTGGATATTTTGGCTACTGGGTCGGTAGGATGGGCCCAGTGAGAGAGAAGCTGGAGGTCGGTCCCTCGGGCGAACCACTCATGCCAATACTTGTTGTTCAAGGGGTTTTACAGAACAGCCTCGTGGGTCTTCTGTTTAATTGCTTTAAGCCGGGTTTTTTCGACGTGGTCACAGTGAATAGGGCAAAGAAGAAGTCGAGGTCGGGCGTGATCCCGAGTTCCTCACACAGAGCGATGAAGGTGACCAGTTGGATGTACGAGTTCTAAGACGAGTCATGGAACCCGATTCCCAAAAACAGAGGAAAGAGGAGATGAATTCATGAAGTGGGAACCGAACCCCATATTTCAGAAGGTATAGGGGAACGGCCACCCATTCACCATCGGGCCTCCAAAACATTTTCTCATCAGGTTTTGGCACCCGAAGCTTGTATTCTTGAGGTATTTTGAAGAGGGTTCGAATATCGGGGATCTGAGAGGGTGTGATGGTGGAAGCGGTGTGGAGATGAGAAAATTCCTCTGCAAAGTGATAAGCGTTATGGATCCTAGCCTCGGCTGATATTGAGGTAGGAAGAACCGAGGGGGTAGGGGCGTTGGTAGGAGCCGCCGGCAAATCGACGGGAACTAGATCGCCAGTGGTGACGAAAGGAGGGGTTGATTCAGTGGGGGAAGGAGGAATGATAGAGTCAGCCATTTGATGCAAGATTTTAAGGAACGAGATGCAAATGTGTGGTTGTGAGTAAAATCGAGCAAAAATTAAGCTCAAGAACTAACAGAGTAGATGAAATCGGTGAAGTGTGGGGAAGAGATGAGCTCGCCAGAAAGTTAGACAGAGAGTTTGAATTGGAAAGTGCTGGGAAAAGTGATAGTGATTGACAGTGAGGGGTTTTTATAGGTGTAGGTGCACGTTACCCAAGGGCGGCTATTAAATGCTCAAGGTGGAACCAAGCATGGGGGCGTCTGACATTTAGAAACGAGAATGCACTGCTTTATTTCCCGCATAACTCATCATCAGCTGTCATGACCTTTCGTATACCTAACCTTTCGAGTCTCCGATTATAAGTATATTACAATCAGAGACTGGGGGGCAATGTTCGGGAGCATTTTACCGACCTTCATGTGGGCCGAAGGCCTGACATTAGAAGGGCTTTAGGAGACCACTGGGCTGAAGCTCATGGAGAGGTTGGAGCTGTTCGGGTCGGCGTCCGAGTTCTTTTGGGCCGGAGCGATCTTAGTGGATGTCTTCAGGTTCAGTATCCGAGCCCCTCGGGCCGGAGCCTTACCTTGTCGTCTAGTGTTCGGGGTTGGGTCATCGAGTCCTTTGAGCCGAAGCCCAGACCTGATGATGGGGTTATTTGGGCCTGCACAGTGGGCTTTCCTGCGTGTAGAGTTCAGAATCCTAGCCATAGTTGAATAAGGTAACTCCAAAGGTAGTGGTTGGATTGGATTCCACTTGCATCTTTTAAGGAGATTGTATTGGACCCAAATTATGGTAACTACCATGATTTGGAGTCCTAATCCGACTCGGAGGAGGATTCTAAGGTGGTGTGAGCGTTATAAATACAAGGTCAAGGTCACAATTAACAGGTAATACCTACTTTTGAGCACTAAACACTTAGCCTCCATTGTTAAACCTTGTAGCAACTACTGCATTTATTCTCACATCGAGCTATCCCCCATGGCACAAGACAAGCCAAGCTTCTGTCGCGATCTGTTATTATGCGAGTTTCTAGCGGCGTGATTACGTAATTGGGCCGCTACCAAAAAATTGGCGTTAACAATATATATATATATATATATATATATATATATATATATATATATATATATATATATATATATAAACATTACATTACCATTACATGGCATATACTTTACATGTCGCACAAAAAAAATAATAATTAATAGTATACCAGTTATATATAGAAATACATTAATTGTTTTTCTTTTACACGACATTAAACTTTGTGTAAAAATTAAAATTAGTGTTTCTTTTAAAAAAAAAAATAAGTGACAATATGCCGTAATTGAGATGGAGTCGGATATATATACAGAGATATGAGTTGCCTCATGATATACTCACACTACTCGATCAGTTTTAGACTTTAGTTGCAGCTAATTAATTAACATGCTTATTTATCTATGTACCAAAACGGTGATAGGAATGATCGAGGTAAGGTTTTTTTTTTAATACTTTTGTTAGAGATAATGACATTAAGTTGGTGTTTAATAAAACCTACTAATTAATATCTGAATAGTTAATAATTTATGTCTTAATTAATACATTAGATTATCTAAGTAAAATAGTATCTGAATTAAATAATTATTTGATAATTAAAAAGTGTAAAATATCTAAATAGCCCTATTTTACCCTCTTTAAATATGTTGGCTAATAAAAAAAGAGTTTATATAAAAATATTTATATACTCTAGTGAAAAAATATTAAAAAAAATCACTTAAAAAATGTGAACAACAATTTATAATATATATGATGACTGTTGGGTCATAATATTTCTCCTATCTTGGGCTGGATAGATTGGGCTCATTTATCAGTATAATCTATTGGGCTTTTATTATTAAGCCATGGGACTCTTTGAGCCCATTTATCGTGTCGACTTTATTTAATTCTATTGGACCGGGTCAGACCAGTGGATCGACCCATTAGATATTTTAATATCTGTTACTTTGACTTGTGATGATGAAAAAGCATGACAGTTGACCAATCCTCCTGCCATGCATTAATGTGGATGGGATCATAACCTACCACGGCGGAGAAAAGCAGTGGCCAAAAGCGATAGATAAACTGATATAGTCGGCAGGTCCATCGGATCGTAGAGGGTGTCGGTAAGAAGGTGGCACAATAATCCAAGCAAAAGTAATATAACTTAGCAAGGAAGCCATCGTATGGAGGTATGTTCTCTCATATATTGATTACTCATATTCTCCCATACACACGATCGAGATTTTAATTCTCTCAATACACTAGACCATATATTCCTCCATTGTTAACCTTGTGAACACGTCTTAATTCTCACGCTGAGCTATCCCAACGGAACCGGCCACGCTGCTTTCTTGTTATTTGTGTTTTTATCAGACAGATCGGGGACGCCTTACGTGATTGGGACGTGGAGAAAGATCTTGCGTTAACATTGGCGCTAGAAGGAGGGTTTTTGAGTTCTAGTGTCATAAAAATTTTCAATCACAATCGCTTAACCTACTTGAGTAAGATGAGGAGTAGGGATGGTACACCGTAGGGCGGCGATGGGTCATGGCTCAATTCAACGCCTCGTGTTTGATGAAGGATCGTCTGGTCCTTCCAAGAGTGCTCACGAGAGACGGCTTAAGCATAATTCGAGGATCTCCGTCCAAGATTCCAAGGGCTGATTTAAGATTGGTTTTCGATGCGAATGAGGAGCCGAGGTCATGGTCGAGGATGTGGTAGAAGGCTCTCGCCAACCAAGATTCATCATAGAAGTAGCCAGGAGATAGAGTACCAAGTTGGCGAAGATGGCGACGACGCATGCGAGCGAAAGCCACGACGGTCCTATTAAAGCAAAGAGAAGATATAAATTTAACAGATGCTTGGTGGCGGAATTACAAGACGAAGCATCCAAAATGATCAATCTGAAAGACGCATGGGCATAAGGAGGAGACTCGACGAAGGGGTAAGGAGTCAAGAGGTCCCATGGGTTTCTAGGGATCATTCTCAAGTAGAGAGAAGATCGAGAAGCGAGAACTCCCATGGCCTCGAAGAAGGCGATAATGGTCGTTATTCTCAAAGATCGAGATGATTATCAACAAAGGAAGCAGGTCGAAGGAGGTCATACCGAAGTCCGGGTAATGGACTATCAACGTGATCATTCTCACCACAAGGAAAGAGTTGTCTACAAGCGGATCAAGAAGTCCTCTAGGGCGGTAGGATCGGCGGGAGGAGGTCGATCCTCTCGCAGACATAATATTGTTCATGAGAAAGAGCCTTCTCCATGACTGAAGGCGCTGATTTTCTAGTAAAGGAGCTTAAAGAGCTTAGAAAACAACCTGGTGAGGTCCAAGCAGTGAAGGACGCCCGGAAAGAAAGCATCCCTTTTTCCTCGCCTATTCTCAAGGAAAAGCGGATATCACTAAAAAAATGCCTCGCATGGAAAGTTACGATGGAACCGAGATCCTTATGACCATAGCAGCGTTCGAATCGAATAATGGACTATTACGACTTTCTTGATCTTTGCCAGTGCCACACCTTTGTTATAACGCTTTCGAAAAAGATGCGAGACAAAGGGTTGGTTACTTTTGCCTTGATTCCATATCCTCATGGACCGAACTTTGTGATAAGTTCCATGCTTTTTTTGAGAACCAAGAAGAAGAGGAAAGCCCACGGTTCTTTAGCGCAGTCCACAAATAATCTTTGGGCCAAGATGTAAAGAGGTTCGAGAAGCGGTCGGTCAGTGTCCGATCTTAATGACCTCCGAGTGTGTAGGTTTGTTCCGAATGGATTGGATCTGGTCAAGTCCGAAAAGTTGGTGAAGAAGTTGATGTTCAATCATCCAAAGAGCTTGGCGAAGCCTTTGACAAAGCGTAAGGTTACATCGTTGTGGAAGAAGCTATGAACGACTGAAAAATCCTCTTTCGGTCGGGGAAAGAGTCGGTGGCTCTAAGCCCGAAGTTGAACAGAGGAGAAGCGGGGGTATAATGATCGGACGGAGGGCGCTTCAAAGTACAACAATTCTGGCGGCAGAAGAGCGATCATCCCTCCGTTCCGGCCCAAGGTGAATAAGATCTACACCAAACTAAACAATCGATAGATCGATAATTTTGGATCGGATCGAAACCAACCTTTCTTTGAGCCACCCCGTGATAATTACCGAACTGGGCAGGGTAACTCTCGTAAGTATTGTGGCTATCATCAGGCCGCTGGCCACGACACTAACGAGTGTTGCAATTTGAAAGACTTTGTGGAGAGGAAGATTAAAGACGGCTTGTTGGTGCAGATGTGTGGCGTAAATAATCGTGAGAACGTTACTGCGTCTTTGCTTCAGACGGCCTGAGGGCTCCAATATCGCCGCGTGAGGCGGAGTTATCGATGTGATAACTGGTGGGTCCGCGGGGAAGTTGATAGGAAAGAAGAGAAGGGCTTACCTGAATTCGGTCATGACTATGACAGATGTTCCCCTGAAAGCAGATAGACCATTCCCCGGGACTGTCATATCATTCACCGACGCTGACTATCCTTCCGAGCCCATCGAGCCGCATGAGGGCCTTGTAATCACAAATGAAGTGGGCACGGTGGACATGAAACGCATGATGATAGACAATGGATCTTCATGAGATATCTGTATGCCATGCTTATCGGAGGATGCACCTCGACGCGCGTAAAATGGAGGTCGGGCAGAAGCTCCTTTATACGGCGGCCAAAGAATGATCCCGTAAAAAGTAGCGACACTATTGAACTCCGGTTGTCTTGCACGGCGCCAAAGAAATCGAAATAATAGTGTAAATTCTATGTTGTGCGTTGATTCAACTTTTACAACGCTTATCTTTGGGAAGACCTACTTTAATCGCTTTCTCCAAGTCGTGACCTCCATCCTCATTTCAAAATCAAGTTCCCCAAAGCTCATGGAGTAGGAGAGGTGGCAGGGGACTTGGATCTGGCCCGACGATGCTATCGGAATGCTGTTATTTCCTCCGGAGTGGGGGTCGCAAAAGCAGGCGATGGCAATTGAGATTGAGCCCTTTACCGAAAGTAGTTCAACTGATGGTGATTCTCACGAGAGACGGAGGAGAGTCGAGTTGATCATTGGAAAGCCCGACAAGATCGTGAAGATCGGTTCGGGCTTACTGTAACCTCTTCTGACAAACCTTATAGAGTTGTTGCTTGCTGCTATGCAGATATTTTTGCATGGGAACCGAAGGACATGCACAGAGTTAATAGGAAGATAATGCGAAACGCACTGAATGTAGATCCTCAAGAAGCCGGTTAAAGCGTAAAAGCGGATCTTTGCGCCGAGCGACGTAAAATCATCATGAGGAAATAGCAAAGTCATTTGTTCCGATTTCATCTATGAAATTGATTATCCCGAGTGGATGGCGAATGTGGTGTTGGTGCGAAGCGGAATGGAAAATGGCGGGTTTGCATCGACTACACCAACCTCAATAAAGCTTGCAGAAGGACTTTTATCCTCCGCCCCATATTGATCAAATTTATCGATGCCACTTGGGTATGCATTACTAAGCTTTATGGATGCTTTTTCGAGTTATCACCAAATATCCATGCGTAAAGAGGACATCCCAAAGATCAAGCGTTTATTACACACCGTTCGATTATGCACGCCCTACAAGAAGATGACTTTTGGCCTTATAAATGCCGGAGCCACTTACCGTAGAATGATGAACTTCATCTTCGATAGGCGGTGGGAAGAACATGGAGGTATACGTTGATGACATGATTGTGAAAAGCATGCACGCGTTCGAAGTCATTTAGACGATCTGAGGAATGCTTTCAGATCGTCTCATCATCGCTAACTAAAACTTAATCCTACCAAATGCACTTTCGGCCTCGGTGCGAGGAAGTTTCGGGTTATCTTGTTAGTCAAAAGGGTATCGAGGCCAACCCGAGAAAGATTCAGCCATTCTTGATATGAAGACTCCTCGACCATTCAAAGACGTCCAACGTCTGATCGGGCGGGATCACAGACAAGATTAAGGAGGTTCGTCGCCAAATCTGCAGAGAGGTGCCTTCCTTTCTTTGATACTTTAAAAGTAGTCAAGAATGCGAAGACGCGTCCAAAGGACTTCAGATTGTGAAGACGCATTCCGAGCATAAAGGCGTATCTTTCCTCGGCTCCTTTATTGGTGAAACCCATTCCAAAGAGACCTTATATCCAGATCTGGCGACAAGTTCGTTAATGGTTGGAAGCGATCTTTGGTTCGAGATCGGTGGAAGACAAAGATCCACCTATTATGTTAGTCACGTCTGCGAGATGTCAAACCAGTATCCAAATATTGAAAAATTTGCCTTCGCTTTTGATAATTGCTAGTAGGAAGCTTCGCGAAGATTTTCAAGGTTTCGGCTCTCGGTTGTCTACACATCGATTAACCATTGAAGAAAGTGATGGGCAAGCCGAAGTTTCGTGAAGGTTAGCGGCGTGGACAATGGAGTTGTCACGCTTTTTCATCGAATATCATCCACGAACCGCTATCAAAGGCCAAGCTTTGGCCGATTTCATAAATAGAATGTTCGTTCACGTAGCGGATGTCGAAATTACTGGAGTTCGAATCCTCCGATCAAGCGATTGCGCTTCTTCAAATAGATCGTAATGTTTGGACCTATATATGCAGATGGTTCTTCTACCCTAACTGTTAGTGGGGGCGAAATTATCTTGACGAGTCCGGACGGGTTCAAAGTTCAACAGCCATCGATTTGGATTTAAAGCGACCAACAACGGCCGTATACGAAGCAGCAGCGGGTGTTCGATTGGCAAAAGAGTCTAGAGGTCCTAACCTTATCATCTACAAATGACTCTCAATTTGGTTGTCAAGCGCTTATCGAGGGACTATGAAGCTCGTGGGAATCGAATGATCAAGTATTTATGCGAGTTAAAGGACCGATCGTAGTATTTCGCAGTGCAATTTGATTTCGTAAGATAGAGCGAATGACAATTCTATCGCCGATGCATTGTCAAAATTGGCTACTACGGATGCGATGTTTTAACGGATCGCCATACTTGGAAGTTCTCGCAATGGTAAGTGAGTGTTCGTGAAGTTGTGATGTGTATCGAATCTAACTAATCACCGGATGAACCCTACATCGAATATTTGGCGGATGGCGTCCTTCCTTCTGGATCGATGATAGAAAGAAGATCAAATACAAGAGCGCCAACTTTACTCTTATTGATGGCGATCTTTACCGATCGGGCCTTTTTCACCATTATTGAAGTGCTGGTCCCATCTCGAGGCTAATATGCTTTCTTCGGGAAGTTCACGAGGGCATTTATGGTGATCATATGGTTCGCTAAATCTTTGGCTTACAAAGTACTTGACAAGGATACTATTGGCCTACAATTTTCAAGGAAGCTACAGAGTATGTCAAGAAATGTGAAAAGTGTCAACTCAATGAATCCGATCCATTATCACCACCGGAAGAGCTATATACCGATTTTATCTCCTATACCCTTCGCCGTCTGGGGGTAGATATATTGGGTCCATTGCCTAAAGCTAAAGGTCAAGTTAGTTTTGTCATAGTTGCTATTGATTACATGACTAAGTGGGTAGCGAAGCCGCCCGGTAATTACTTAATGAAGAGAATGCTTGAAGTTCATAAAAGAATCCGTAGTGTTTCGCCGGGATCCCTAGAGTATTAATATCGGACAACGGACGTCCGGTTTATGGGATCAAAATTTGAAGCATTTTTAAAGGAGTTGGGGATTCAACATAAGAAGACTTCTTGGCTCATCCACAACGAATGGCCAAGTTGAGGTGACCAATGATGATTCTTGAATCGGATCAAGCCTTGAGACTAGATGAAGCTAAAGGAAGATGGCCGGAGGAGTTCGTCAACGTGTTATGGGCTTACCGGACTACACCAAGGACTACCACCGGGATTCACCCTTTCGACGGCCTATAGTGCGATGCCTTAGTCCCCGCCGAATCGGATCTCCAAGTCTTGAATCGGTCAATACAAAGAAATATACAATGACGAAGGATGAAGGCCAATTTAGATCTACTAGAAGAAGTTAGAGAGGTCTTTCTACTTAAATTGGTCAACTTATCAACGAAAGAGTAGCGAAAGCATTACAACAAAGGAGTCAAACTTCAGCAGATTCAAGTAGGAGACTTCGTCCTCGAGAGAAGCCAAAGCTTCTACACCTCAAAATACGGAAAAAGTTAATGCCAAACCGGGAAGGACCATATGAGGTGATCAAGTATCCAAACCGAGCACTTACCGATTAAGGGCATTAGATGGTTTCAAATCAAAAACACTTGCATCAAGTGGCGGGCTTGAAATACTTTCAATAAAGATCAAGTTAATTCATCTAAGTCATATATTATTGTTCATTATCAATAAAAGACACTTTTTCACTATTGGTCTTGGTCCTATTTTGTCCTATGGTCACTATGGTGTAAGGAGGTATGGTAGGACTCATTTGCCCATTCGATGGCGACCCATTTGTCGTTCTACCCTCGAGTGGTGAGCGAAGGATCCTATATTGATTTTACCAGTGGTGGTAAATCAATGGTCACTATCGATCCCGGTCCTATTTTGTCCTATGGTCACTGTGGTGTAAGGAGGTATGGTAGGACTCATTTGGCCATTCGATGGCGACCCATTTGTCGCTTCTACCCCCAGTGGTGAGCGAAGGATCCTATATTGATTTTACCAGGTGGTAAATCAATGGTCACTATTAATCCCGGTCCTATTTTGTCCTATGGTCACCGTGGTGTAAGGAGGTATGGTAGGACTTCATTTGGCCATTCGATGGCAAATTTATTTGTCGTTCTACCCCGAGTGGTAGACGAAGGATCCTATATTGATTTTACCAGGGTGGTAAATCAATGGTCACTATTGGTCCTGGTCCTATTTTGTCCTATGGTCACTGTGGTGTAAGGAGGTATGGTAGGACTCGCTGGCCATTCGATGGCAGCCCATTTGTCGTTCTACCCCGAGTGGTAGACGAAGGATCCTATATTGATTTTACCAGGGTGGTAAGTCAATGGTCACAATTGGTCCTTATATCTCGATCCTTATATCTCGATCCTTATATCTTGGTCCTTATATCTCGATCCTTATATCTTGGTCCTTAAGTCTCGATCCTTATATCTTGGTCCTTATGTCTTGATCCTTATATCTTGGTTTTCTTATAATTGTTTCATCCCGAGTGGTAAACAAATGACCGATCTCACACTTTGAGTGATGAGTATTTGGTACTTTATTTTATTTAAGTGTTGAGTTGAATGCCTCGTCCCTTAACATCACTTTATCTGTTACATGACATGTTTATACATTATATGACATGCTTAATCATTTGAAGTTAAATCCTCGAAAGGGTTTTTGTATACTTGTCCCTATAAATTCATATCAAGTATTGACATAAAATAAAAAGTACAATCAAGTCATAAGGAAGAAAATCATTTCTCATTAATATTTAAATTCATTTACAAACAAGGAAATAAACATAAAATTTCTACAAATATTCATAATAAGACCTAAGACAATCCATAAGTTCGGTGCTTGGTGTAGCTCCATCATCATCCGAAGAGTCCAAAGGTGTAGGATCTAAGTTAGCCTTGATCAACCTTTCCTTGCCAAGACTTGGCAGCTCGTAGCTTTCTTTGTGAATCCTCATGATTTCTTCGTTTATTTCGTCTGAAGTTCTATATACTCTTCACAAATTTCTTTTATGAAGAGCATCGCTTAAAGGAGGCCCAAGGTCCCGAAGAGCCTTGAGTTCTCTGGATCTCTTGCTTCGAAATTTCGCTGTATATATTCATTGAAGCTTTTCATCCCGCTCCATCTTACGGATCGTCTTGGTCAAGATTTTGGCGTTGGACTTCAACTCCTTGATCTTATTCATCCTCGCTTCACTCCTCCGAACTAAGTCGACGTTCATGTTGACAATTTCAAATCTTGAGCCTTAGTCGACTTTAGTTCTTCCTTGAGGCCTTCACTTCTCCCTTAGCTTTGGCCAACTCTTTCTCGAAGACCTTCATTAGTATGAAGAAGGCCTTCACGATGAGTCCTTTCCCGAGCCAGCGAGCTGATTTCGGGAGGGAATTTTCCTTCTTCAACGCTTCTCCTGGATTCACTTTTTGAGAGATCTGGGGCGCAGACGTCCAAAGACGACATTTGCTGTTCATGTTCAATGTTATTCAATCGACTTCGATGTATGAGTATGAAAGTAAGTAAGCAAAGGAAGAAGAGTCATTTACCCTAGCCAAGTAGCTCATGCCCTCATTGAAAGCAAATCCCCGTTGAACTGTTCCCAAACAGATGGTCATCGGTCTCACGAACAAAGGCCTCAAAACAGTTGAAAGGGAAGTTGGCATTAAACCGAGGCCACATAGTCGGTGAACCCATGGCATCATCTTCGAAATTCGGATGTCATTGATCCTTGAGGAGGAGGCATAGCCGATCGCGAACCGGTGAAAGGATCCGCATGCATTGCCTCTGGAGAAGGTGATCGAGTAGCATTGGCTCGGGAGTTGAAGAAGGTTCGAAGTCGAGCCAGCCGACCGTCCGAAGGCCGCTTTTTTTTTCGGAGACGGAGAAGGGTTTGGCCGACCGCTTTCGCCATAAGGTGTTGGGGTTTCATTTAATGGGTTTGGATGTTGAAGGAGGGGAACGCTGAGTTAAATCGGCGATGAAGAAGAGAATTATTTTGCTTCTCAATTTTTTAGCACGAAGGACTTTCGCCCGATCGTGTGGAGGAATGTCAAGGAGACTCCTCTTTCTTAGATTTGGTTCAGAAGTTGGTAGAATTGGTTCAGAAGTTGGTAGGGTTGGTTCAGAGGTTGTTGTGGGTTCAGTTGAAGGAATCGTTTGTGGGTTTACCTCGTAGCAGTACCTCCTCGTCGCTTTCGATTTATCTCATGAGAGTCTCGCCCTTTTGGCGCCTTCTTCCTTCTTCGAGGTCGGAGGACCGCCGGGGATGATAGGATTGTCGACCTTCAGGTCATCATCCCGGGAGAGTTAGTGTTAGCTCGAGGCGGAGGTTCTATTCGGAAGGCTCTCATTGTGGAGTTCTTCATTTGCATCGAAGAATCCTCCCCGCCAAGAAATCTTCCAAGTCTTTTACTTGAGGAAGTTGGTTTGATCAAAGACACCGCAAATAATCACAAGTTAAAATCCGCACCACCTAAACATTTCAAAAATTATATCACGTAATGGTCCAAGACTTACGTTTATGGTCATACAACCATGCTTGCTTGGTCGAGTAGAAATGAAGCTCCACTCTTTGAGAAGGGATTTTATTCATGAAGTCGCCCATCTCCTCACGCGCCTCGGGGATGTCACCAAGTCGGCGAGAGATACGCTCAAAGTGGTCCAATCGGGAGGGAGGAGATTCCGGGACCAGATGACGAAGAACCATTTCTCGTGCCATCCTTTGTTGCTCGAGGGGTGCTCATCGAGGCCTCTTCTCGAATTTTGAGTTTGGGCGTGGGGAATTTGTTTGCTCAAGATTTTGAACCCTCGTTCTCGGATCTCGCCAAATAGAAGAGGGTAAAGAAGAGATCAACAGAGGGGTAACCCCTAGTTCATGATGTAAGCGATGAGCAACGCCATATATGGATATAGGAGTTGGGCACCAGGGTTATGCGAAGCCTACTCCAATAAACCCTGGGAGGGTAACTATGAAGGCGTGGAGGGTAAGCGAACCCCTTTTCCAAAGTGAGTAGTAGCATGGCATGGCGACCCATCCGTCTGGTCATTTGGTACATTCGCTCCTCGCCAGATGGAGCCCTCATAGAAAGTTATCCTGAATATGATACCAATCCTAGAATCAGGAGCCTCATGATTCGTTGAAGCGGTGGAGATGATGTTGGCATGAGAAATTGTTCCCCATCCTTGAAGAAATCGATGGGAGATGGTGGATTGGCACTTGAACCCCTTGGTTGTGGTTTGAACGAGAAGAATTTGAAGGGTTTTGGCTTGGATTCACCATTGTTAAGTTTGTGAAAGCTAAAGAGAGGTTTTTCCGAGAGAAGGAAGAAAGCTCAAAGGTTCAATTTCAAATCGATAGGTAAAACCGGCCAATTTTGGTGAGGTTTACCTTTTATATCGACGATTCTGCTGGCGAGCAGCGGGCCGCGCATTTAATGTCGATAATAATGGGAATTAAAGTGGAATACGTTTGGATGACCTTTGAATATCTTATCGATTAGGCACACCGTTGGATCTCTATCTTATCGGCCCATGCCGCTCAAATTCGAGATCCTTTATCAAATTGGGCTTATTGCTCGGGTATCCACTATCCAAATCCTCCTTATTCCACTTCGTATGATAAAAGTGGGTATGATCCACTTATTTCCTATTTTTGAGCCTTTATTAAATTCTAAATATCATGAATCTTATATAGTTTTCCATTAAACATTTTGTTTAACTAAAAACTAGGGGGTAATGTTGGGTCATAATATTTCTCCTATCTTCGGTTTGATAGATTGGGCCCATTTATCAAAGATATAATCTATCGGGCTTTTTATTATTAAGCCATGGGACTCTTTGAGCCCATTTATCGTGTCGACTTTATTTAATTCTATCGACCGGTCGGACCAAAGGATCGACCCATTAGATATTTTAATATCTGTTACTTTGACTTGTGATGATGAAAAAGCATGACAACTGACCAATCCTCCCGCCATGCATTAATGTGGATGGGATCATAACCTACCGGCGAGAAAAGCAAAAAGGTAGATAGATAGATAAACCTGATATAGTCGGTAGGTCCATCGATCGTAGGGGGTGTCGGGTAGTAAGGGTGGCACAATAATCCAAGCAAAAGTAATATAACTTAGCAGAAGGAAGCCATCGTATGGAGGTATGTTCTCTCATATATTGATTACTCATATTCTCCCATACACACGATCGAGATTTTAATTCTCTCAATACACTGTAGACCATATATTCCTCCATTGTTAACCTTGTGAACACGTCTTAATTCTCACGCTGAGCTATCCCCTCGACGGAACCGTAATCAAGCTTTGATGTTATCAGATTTATCTTGTCCACGAGATCGGGACGTCTTACGTGATTGGGACGTGGAGAAAGATCTTGGCGTTAACAATGACTATTACATTAGATTAAAAAGATGTGTCAAGTCAACATAATGAAATAGTTCAAGAGAAGAACTATATTTCATCATTTCAAAATATAAAATTATTATTAACTTCATAAAATTAATTTAAAATATTTTCAAACCTATAATTAACACAAGTTTCTTTGTTTCTTTTACAAATATTTATTGATGTCTTTTTCTTTATGAATATTAATTATTATTAATAATTGTAAAAGACTAAAAAGTCATAAATACCCAACGCTTACGGTCATTTGCAAGTGTACAATATTTACTAAGAATTTTACGTAGTAGTAGTATTTTTTTAGTAACTATATATATCTTCACGTCATGAAAAATTAAATAAAAATTAGAGAGAGAGAAATTGGTATGGGAGTAAATAGGTACACATTTGGTGGTAGCTCAAATTAAGAAACTTCCTAGAATTTTCAAGGCCTACATCAAACGAATATATATAATACTATTCCAAGCTCTCGTCTCGTTAGTTAATAATACTTCCTCTCCCAGAATAAAAGTTTTGATAAATTTTTTACGCATATTAAGAAGATAAATAAAATAATAAAATTACCCATAATAATATCATTAAATATGGAGAGAGAATTAGAATAAGAAAAATATGAAATATTTAATGCTACGAGTATAATAGGAAAATATGTGTAAAAATTTGATTATTAAAAGAAAATGAATATTTAACATAGGACTACCCAAAATAATAATAAAAAATTTTATCATGGAACGGAGGGAGTAATTGATAAAAGAAGGAATTAAGTAAGGAAGGAAGGAACAAAAAACGGTTGCACGAAATTTCCTCGCTTAATGTTTTGCCAAGTCCAAAACACGAGTTTAAGCTTTAAAACGAAATTTTGTTTTAATTAAAACAAAGAATAATGTGGTTATCAATTCCAATGTTAATTAGTACATACAGGATATGATAGCCTGATAGGATAGGATAGGTTGCATGCATGAGCATATATATTATGCTTGCGTCTCAGTGCTCGGAAATGAGAATTTCTCTCGTCATCCCTCATGTTTACCGTGAGATGCAAATTTATTTTAATGCACATGTTATTGGATTTATCTCTATGTATTAATACTGTATTAATTAATTGATCAATTTTATCTTCATATATAATAACTGAATTCATAACTCATATTCAAGAAAATGTTAATTAAGAAAGAGTTTAGGGTCTAATGATGGTTAAGATTACAAAATTAGACTTGCTTAGATTCGGGTTCCAATGATATAGAGGAGACTAGGTTGCAGATACTTCAATGTTAATATTTGGGAATGTTCAATATAATTTGTTAATTTTTGAGAATATCAAAATAAATTTTTTTTGAGCTACAACGTAGTCATTAAAGTTGAATTAATAAGTTGACTCATGACCAATCAAAATAACTCGATTTCCCTGGGCAAGGCACAGATTTGACATGTGATAATGTAAAATTAATATATAATTTTAATATTTAATTATGGATACATATACTAATAATGGTAACCCACAATACTCTACTAAATAATTTTTGTTGAACAAAATTTATTACGACTCTTACCAAACCAACAATTACCATCATCTTATCTTTTATCTTTATCTCTTTATATATTATTACTAGTAGTAGTATATATAAGCGTGTAGGAGTAATAGTTTGAATCTTATTGCTTCACATACTCGTAATATAGAAGGGCCTTTTTTTGTAAAAAAGGTAAAATTGACAATTTGATTGGGTTCTACTCAGAGTTTGCTTCCACAGGGCCCATATTAACGTTGGGCTTAAGGTTACATTCAGTCTTCAAAATTCAGCCCTTTATTTTAAGATTGTCTATACAGTTTTACCAAAATTAATAGAAAATTGATTCTAGTTGGATCATAGGTGATAGCTTAATAATAGAGACCTCTCTTTATTTATTATGCATCATCTTTTCAAAAAAATCATTAATAATACTTATTCACTTGCACGAGTGACAATCACAATTTGAATTGACGCATACATTAACAAACTCATTATAAATGAAAAAGGTAAAACAGCGGTGGCTATTTAATTGTAATATTGTAGGTTATAAAAAAAATAATAATATTATTATCACATAAAAATATCACTCACATACGCCTAACAGTAGTAAAATTGATTCTACCCCGGCCAGGTCGGTCCCAGTGAGATTTTTAACCAAACAACAAGAATGTCATGTCAGAATCAATCGCTTTCTTTTAGGTTCGTACTTCAATGTAATGTAATTTCCATCGTTCCCTTCTTCCTTGGTTTCAATTGCCGTGCCGCACAGAATTCTAAAGTTTTCAAACTCCATTTCTATACTACTCATATACATACAGACATACATTTGTATCCTTTGCATACATTTCCCGTGTTTTGCCGCGCGTCGTCTTTTTATGTACACCACGCTATTTCATTCCAGGGTATGAATCACCCTTTGATTTCATAATCTTGAAGCACAATTAATTTCATCACCTCCCTCGTATCGTCCCCTCATGGTGAGAGAATTTCAACCACCGTCCACCGCCAATCCCACTCCCCCCCGGGGCCTAATCGTCGGCAACTACTGCCACGATGTTCTGATTAAGGATGGCGTCGTAATCGCCGAGAGTCTCGGCGGCGCAGCCTCCTTCATCTCCGCCGTCCACGATGGCCTCTTCATCTCCTCCGATTACGTTTCCAAAGTGGGCAACGACTTTGCCTACACGGTGAATCACCAACCCCTTGTTTCTCTCTCCTCGGTTACCACTCTGTTCCACGCCCATTTCTCCTCCGAAGAACCCACACACCAGGATCGGGTCCTCAAACGGGTCCACGCGTGCGACCCAATTACCTCCTCCGATATGCCCCAGTCAAGATATGATTTTGGTATGGCCGTTGGGGTTGGAGGTGAGATATTGCCGGAAACCCTAGAAAAAATGATAAATGTGTGTAATGTGGTGTTTGTTGATATTCAGGCTCTTATTAGGGTTTTTGATCCAATTGACGGGACTGTGAATCTAATTAATTTGAAAGACACCGGATTTTATCACCTGTTGCCGCGAATTGGGTTTTTAAAGGCTTCGGCTGAAGAAGCCTTGTTTTTGGATGTGGAGGAAGTGAGGAAATGGTGTTGTGTTGTGGTGACTAGTGGGAAAGATGGGTGTACCGTGTATTGGAAGGATGCGGAGTTGAAAATTTTGCCCTTTAGGACGGTACAGGTTGATCCCACTGGTGCCGGTGATAGCTTTTTAGGTGGGTTAGTTGCAGGGCTGGTTCAAGGGTTAGCGGTGCCTGATGCTGCATTGCTTGGTAATTTCTTTGGGTCGTGGACTGTTAGTCATATCGGACTTCCCAAGCTGGACTTCAGGTTGTTTGAGGTAAATTGTGATATTTTTAACTACATTTCATTATTTACTCTCATATTGTGTTATGTGTTTATGTTTGATGCGCCTTGATTGGGTTTGCTAAATATTTTTAGTCCATTTCCTGCTTTGATAGGTAAGGGAAAAATGGAAAGATTGGAACTTTATAATAACTTGAAGTCTTGAACCGTAGGGTAGCTTCTGGCTGACTAGTATTTGCAGGCAGTAAGCAAGAGTGGTGCTTTGATTGGAATTGTTTTGTTTTTACTTGTGTTTTATGTACTGGTATAACTTTCCCTTGTAAATCATGTTATGTGTGATTTGATGTTTTCGTTTCGATATACTGAAGGAGCATATATGGTAAAAAATTCAAACATGGCAAGGTTTGCGTTACATTTAGTTTTCGTTTGCGAGACTTTTCTGAATGATCAAAATTATAAAAGCCTACAGATGTTATTCTTCTTGATTTTATTTTCTTACAGGCTCTTGAAAATATTCCACCTATGGTTCCTTACTCTATTTTTTCTGACAAACAAAGCTCTTTTTTTATTTGATAATGTATATGAGCCTTTAAGGTTTGTTCATGTCTCGCGGTCTCCTTTGATGAATCGAATGCTTTTTGCTGTTCCTTGTCTTAATTATATTTCTTAACATAATGAAATTTATTGATTGGGAATTAGAGTTCTATGTATTTGCATTGTCTACCTGATTCTATGGAACTCAGCTGACTAAGCTCTTAGGAAGACAACATAGTAGGCCTTTTTGAAGGGCTTCAGAATGCGATCTTTGCACTTGCTCTTAATGCTTTGATTACAGTAATGGTGACTTGAGGATTTGTGGTATGTGCTGTCCATGTCTTGTGCGTTGCGTAGGACTATATTTGTGTGTTTTTTGGGTTGATTTGTTTCCACGTTAATTTTTAATATATGTTTTTCCTTGCTTCTTCCTGTCCCATGTTATTAGATTCTATTTAATTTGGAAAGGAAAAAAAATAATTGTCCTGGTTTGGCTTGTGCTCTGTAAGGAATAACTAAAGACTGATGCGATGGAGATTTTTTATAGAAGACTGAGAAGAAAATAATTAGTAAAAGATGAACCCCCCCCCCCCAAAAAAAAATAAATAAATAATAATACCATTCTTATGAAGTTGGGGTACTGTTTTTATGGTCGTTCCATCATTTAGGGTGTGAGTTTAACGTCGAATTGTAAATTACCAGGGAATTTTATTAATACTCTTTATGAAAATCCTTTATCTGGACAAATAGGGAATGGATTTCAAAAAATTATCAGGAGGTTAAGGAAATGAACTATATCTGTTGGTGTATGCATATGTTATGTGTGTCTTGCAGTTCAATGTATTTCAACTTCTCTATATCTTTCCGACATTTTGTCGGTGATGGAATTTCTAAGTGTCTATTTTTTGTTATAGCAGCAATAGTGGTCCTCAGTTCCTTAATGTAGTTAAATTATATGTTCATTTATTCTTTTCTTGTTGTTCCAGAGAGTTAAAGATGAAGTGCAGAGGAGGAAAATGCAGTGCATAAGCGACGGGGAGAGGCTTGATGAGGAAGAACAGTTCATGAAGCCGTCAGGTCATGAACAGTTTCATTCATCACTTAGTGCGGCAAAGTTAATGTCCACAAGTCCCATACAGGAACATCAATGGAACTTGCCAAATTCCCCTAGAGCAGTACAGCATGGTTGCGACCTCCAATACACAGGCCAACAGAAGTTACATTATACTGTGTATGAAGAACCAATTAAGACTGTTGAGACTAAACCTGAACAAAATTAGGACCCTCTCCTTACCCTTCTCACCCTTTACCTTTTTCTTTAGCTTCAGTGTTTATCTTGAATAAAGAGAGGTGTCAACTATGGAAGTGATATGACTTGAATCCCATTACCATTATGGCTCATCTGAAGAGTACATGTTGGTTAGCCAGCAAAGCACCACCATTTGATGGTTCTCTCGTGTTTTTGCTACGATTATCGAAGGGCATAGAGTGCAAGACAACCTCGAAGTGAATAGCATTGATCAATCATTTTCCCAAACTGCTTCCTTTGCCTGTAGGCCTTTTGGAAGGGATAAATCAACTTTTGGTGTTTATACTTAGACTCGATTTTGGTGTCCTGATTGAAAAAAGTAACAAATTGGTGTTGTAAAAAAAATTACAAGTTGGTGATTGTATTTGAAATTTATGTACAATCGTTAAATTTGACTAATGAAAAAATAGATTCTATGTATATAGTGATATTTGTATTTAAGACCCATTAGGGTTGAAAGTGAGGATGAATGAGGCATATTAAGGGGAATTAGGGCACAATGATCATCCTCATGTAAGTCATGTGCAGTAACTAGTAGGAAGATTTTTTTAGCACAATCACCAGGTTGTTATTTTTTTTAGTTGGGTACCAACTTGTAAGTCGAGTCCTAGTTAAACTTCTGAAGTTTGGCTCGACTTGATAGTCAAAAGTAATTAACAAATTATTCGTTAATCTCAACTAAAGTAGCTCCTATTTAGGGATTAAGGGGGTTGAGGGATCAAACCTCTAAAAATAATTATTCATGCGATTTTATTAAAGTGTTCAGATGAAATGAAGTAAACAGTACGAAGGTTGAATTGAGTTGATGATGTATAATATTTGTATTTGTATTTGGCTCATAAGTTTGGTGGGGGAGTTTCTGTCTTCAGGTCTTCAGTATTCAATCCAACAACATAAACGTCATTATGCTATGCAAATCAGTACATATATATATATATAATATATATATATATATATATATTTGTATTTGATTGTACATGTATACAATAAGGTTTTTAAGTGTAAAAAATAGTGAAAAATAACCTTTATTTTTTTCCCTTAAACTTTCCACTCAAACAAAAGAAAAGAAAAGATTTAGTGGAAGTTAAAATAGGTTGATGATTATTTTCCTAACTACAATATTACCCAAAAAAAAATCAAAAAATTATGTAAACTCTCTCATATTGAGTAAATTTACAAAATAATATGACAACTTTCTATTATCTCTCAACATACAAAAACAAATCACACTAATAACATATACATTCGTCCTGTCTTATAATATATAAAATTTTAGAGTTGTGCGCAAGAATTAAAAAAATAATTATATAATATTAATTATATATAATAATTTTTACCATATAGTTATGTCGTATCCTCTTATTTATAATATTTTTAATAAGGGATAGTTTTAGAAAAATTATGATTAATTTCATAAATTATATAAAATGTTAAATAATTTAAAAAAATTAAAATAATCTAAAACGAGGGACGAGTGAATACATTTTGGATCATTCAGTTCAGGGCATTGTCAATTGCTAAAAATAGATCACAAAAAGTTAAAAAAAAAAAAAGGAAGAAGAAAATTCTTTGAATTTTTTGTCCGGAGAAATGTACGCTTTTTACCGGATTCCCGTTATATCTAATTCCAACCCACCACCACCCTCCTCCTCCGCCTCAAACAAAACCCAGAAAAAAGATCCCCATTCCTTTCCTTTCCCTCGTTTCCATCTCCAAATTAGGGTTTCTCTTCCATCTCAATTCTCGTCACGCGACTTTCATAAAACCCTAATTTGGAAACATTTCTAAATCATTGTATTAGCCCGCCTTTCTACTTTAGGAATTTATAACCAAATTAACCCAAATCACTCAAACCCCTGTTCCTCTATGTTTAGAATTCGAACTCAGGTTCATCAGTTTTGTACGCGATCTGTTCATTCGACGTAGTCCCCAGATATGTATATGTAGAGAGAAATGTATGTAGTGTATTTGTAGGTATAGTTATTTAAAAAAGAAATGAAGAATACAAAGAAGAAGAAGAGATCAAGGCCTCCGAAGCAAGCTAATGGAACCAAAAATGTTGTGCCTAAGGAAGATAACGAGGAAATGAGGGTTTTGAGCAGTTTGATGGAGGCTTTTGCTTCGGTTTCTATGGAGGAAACCGCTGCGGCTTATAAGGAGGCTAATGGTGACCTGGATAAAGCTGCGGAGATTATTGGGGGATTTTCGGATGATCGGGCTATGTCTTGTTCCAGTTCGAATGGAAGCTCGTCGCTGGGTTCTACTTCTAGCTCTGAAATGTATGTAGAGTCCAAATGTGGGCTGGATAATGGGGTTAATGTTAAGCCAAAGAAGAAGCTTGTTGCTGCTACAGGAATGGTTTCTACGGTTTTGGGAAAAGATTATGTGAGGTCAAAACCGAGGAAGGAGTCTACTAGAGGGAAGTGTTTTAATGATTCAGCAGGGAGCAAAGAGGAGACCGAACAGTTTTTATGTTCTATGCTTGGAGATGAGTCTGAATTAAACATGGCTGTGGTTAGAGATGTGCTTTGTGAGTTCTACTTTTTATTTTACTTTTATGTTGGTTTGAATTTTAAAAATAAAATAAAATTCACACATGATTTGAAATGTTTGTTCCAAGTTTTGGAGTATTGAGGCTTCTCGCTAGAGGTATTATGAAGTAAATGGGTGCTTGATATTGTGAACTAGGTAGATAGTGCCTGTAATTATTCCCTTCCCCGTCTGTTCGTTTGCAAGTACAAGACAAACAATGGTTGAAATATCACTTAGGAAAATTAAAAAAAATAGCACTTGCGCAAATTTTGAAGGTTAATAATGATGACAAAGTTACTAGTTAGGAATAATACACAACATAATAATGGGGTTAACTGCAACCATAACCCCTTCCCTCCACCACCTAGATGGTGCTAGGTGCCTAGGTGTTTTCTTGTGCGGTCTTATTTATCTATCTTTCTACTGTATATATCTGTATATACTACTCAAAGCATTTATTAGATTTAAAGATTCTCAATTTTACATGGAAAAATAACCAATAACCAATTTTTAAAGGCATGTCAAATTCATTTCAAGCATTATAAAGCTTCAAAGCTTCGTTAAATTGATGCCGTAGAGGACTAATTCAGCCTAGGCACCTAACTAAATCAATGCACTGGAGGACTACTGGGAGCTGTCGTTGACACTCCTAAATTAACCTCACTTTCACTCCACAATTTACAATAATTAGCACAGTAGCAAGTAAGGATCGATCCCACAGAGAGTAAAGTTGTTTTAGAATTATTCTACTATTTTAACAGAAAATAAAGATGGGGGTTTTGAAAATTATTTTTAAACTAAGAGAACAAGAATTAACGATAAAATTAACCAAATATGTAAAACTTCAGCCTCACGAGCTTCGGTTTCACCAAGTACAACAATCAATTAATCAAGTAATTATTATTTTTCCTTCAATGAAATTATTAGCCCTAGATAACAATAAGCTCGCTATCCAGAAATTCTCCTTAGATTATCACCGTATGAAACAAGCTTCCACTTTGATTCTAACTAAGATATAACCTAGAATAAGCTCTCAGAGTTAATATGATGAAGCATTAAGAAATAGAAAATTAGGCTAATCCAAGCAACAAACACATAAGCTCGATTTATTTAACTTGTTTTCTAATAATCTTAGCAATAAACAAAAGTTTGTCCACAATTATTATTACAAAGTCAAGTATCAGTGATGAAGAGAGATATCAATTACACGTAATACCAATCTTAATCTAGCGATATGATAAACGATCAAATTAACTCAATTGGCCATATTAAATTAATTAGATCAATTAGCATGCAATCACCGAAAAAGAGATTATCGTAAGAAATTTCACACACAAGAAGGAATAAATAATAATACTCAATTAATTAATTACTTGTAACAAGGATTCACCTCCCTTTAGAATCGAATAAAAGAACTAGCTGACATACGCTCTTGAGCCTTCACTCCAATAGAGGATACTTGAATGTTGAATATTGAATGAATAAAACCTCGACCCTCATCCTCTATTTATAAGTGCTAGACAAAGTCCTAAATCCTATAGATGTAGAAATCCAAATCCTAAAAGGATTTACAAATCATAACTAGTTTCCATAAAGAAATAGAATTCAATTTGGAAATAAATCTTAGTCTAAAGGAAATCCTAAAGCTAATAGAAATATCAATCCAATTCCATGTAGAAGTCTACCAAAATCAGATTTAGAAACTTTCCAAAAATCCAAGATTTCCTCGATTTTCCCGCTCAAATTCATTGGGTGAATTTTCATTTCTCTTCTTGACGCCCTTTGGTAAAACGAGCATAACTTTTGATCTAGGAGGAGTTACGGGGCTGTACTATCAAAACGAAGATATCGACGAGATCTACAACTTTCATTCTTTGAGAATCGATGTAATCGCTCTGCATCAAGGTCGAAATCGGCCTCAAGTGATTCTCGTGTACATTACAACTTCCAAACTTTGAGGTTCAACGTTCGCTTAGTAAAAATATCATAACTTTTTCATATGAACTCCGATTAGGGACGATTCAAGATGTTCCGGAAAGCTAAAGAAGAGCTCTACAATAAAATTCAAGTCCCAAGCTAAGAACATGATCCAATTTAATGCTAAAATTCGCGCAATTTTCTCTTTTTTCCTCATTTCACTCCAATTCTTCCCGAAATCATTAAATACCTTAATAAGCTCATATACCCATGAAACATGCAATAAAACTAAATATAATGGAATCAAAATAAATGAATAATATGCACTCATCAAATTCCCCACACTTAGCCTTTTACACGTCCTCGTAAAACCAAAAGTTTGATTTCCAAAAAATTCTATTCAACCATAGTGTCAAAAGATTTGAAGATACAAATAATGACTATCAACACTAAATTTGCGTAAATCTAATCAACGCCTTTATCAATTAACTCACAATTACCAACTTTACCATTTCACCAATGAATTTCATTAAATCAAATTGTAGCCACATAAGTAACTTTCCCAAAATCATCATACTTACTCAACTTAGTTACCATGGAGCAAAAACCATGCATTACCGACTCATAACCAAGAACAAATTTTTCTCGCTTTTTAATTTTTCATAGAACCTTCTTTTTAACATGGATGAATGTATTTTCATGCTTCTTCTTTTTTTTTCAGATTTTTTTTTTTTTTTTTTTTTTCTTGACATGTGCAATGTCTCCTTTTCTTAGGCTTTTCGAGTTACCCATTAGCTTACTTTCCACCAACGACTCCCAAACCAGATGATCTTAGGGCGCTAGGTGTAGAGACACCCCTACCAACTTACTTATTCAAGTAACAAAGGCCACAAAAGTCGACTAGTCAGTCAAGTCGCTTTTATCCATCGCACTTTTCAAATAAGTGAATACCGATGCTTCCCGAGGCTTAGATACCCAGCTTATTTCGCACAATAGACATCAAGCATATTTTTTTTTTATTTTTTTTTTTTCATTCATCATTATTTCACATGGTTCAGTAACAACATAAGCAAGTTAAATAGCTTCTTAAGTCGTGAAATCAGTGTACATAGACAACTCCACAAATAACTTAGCCAAATAAACATGCTTCTCATATTCAAGTACTCATGATCACAAATTCAATTCAAATCAATTACTATGGATCATGGCTTAGTTGTCATCATTCATTAACAAATTAAGCATCAACAGATTCTCAATTTTAGCATTAATTTTCAATCTTTGACTTTAACCTTCTAAACACATAAGCAAATGAACCATGGAACCCAAGTTTTAGTTTTTTTTTTTTTTTTTTTTTTTATCAACTTTCCATCAAAATTGGATTATTATTCCTACATAAAATAAAACCTAAATCTTCCCCCACACTCAAACCTTACATTGTCCCCAATGTAAGAAAATCATGCAAAGAAGAAAATACTACTAGCAAACATGCAATAAAAAAAAAAAAAAAAAATAAAAATAAAGGGATAGAAAATCAAATCTGAGATCTTGAGTTGCCTCCCAAGTAATGCCTGCGTGTTTAATGTCTTTGCCTCGACGTCGTGCCTCTCTTACCGATTTCATATATCGGATCGTCTAGCTCCACCATCTCAATATTTTCCACCGATGCCCCTCATGTAAAGGCTTTAATCTATGTCCATTCACCTTAAAGATCTTGTTTGTGTTTCTAAGCTTTGAATCTCAACCGAAATAACTTAAGCCGAGAATGATATAGCAAAACTTTTTGTCCCATAAAGAAAGGTTTTCCAAGACAATCTGCTTATCATGAAAAGCTTTGGTCTTTTCCTTGTAAATCTTTGAACTTTCATAGGCTTCATTCCTCAATTCTTCTAACTCTTGTAACTGCAATTTCCTGTGTACTCCAGCTTTGCCTCCAAACTCATGTTGCACTGCTTGATTGCCCAAAAAGCCCTATGCTCCAATTCAACAGGTAAGTGGCATGATTTTCCAAACACAATCCTGTATGGTGACATCCCAATAGGTGTTTTTAGACGGCAGCTCTATAGGCCCAATTGCATCATCTAATCTCGGACTCCAATCTTTTACGCTCGCCGGTTGACTACCTTCTCAAAATGGATTTTATCTCTCGATTAGACACCTCGGCTTGACCATTACTCTGCGGATGGTAGGATGTAGAGACCTTGTGCGTAATATCAGATTTCTTGAACAAAGCTGCTAACACCTGCTGTTGCAAAAGTGGGTTCCATGATCACTAATGATGGCTCATGGTGTTCCAAACTCGACAAATATGTTAGTCCTAACAAAATCTGCAACAACTTTAGAATCGCTACCCTGAGTGGATTTAGCTTCCACCCATTTTGAGACATAATCAATGACGAAAGAATATATAAATTCCCAAAAGATGAAGGAAAAGGTCCCATAAAATCTATACCCCAAACATCAAAAGTTCAACAACTAATATAGGAGTTTGGGGCATTTGATTTCGCCGAGAAATATTCCCATCCCTTTTCGCAATTAACACATGTTTTACAAAATAGATATGAATCTTTAAAAAGCGATGGCCAATAAAACCACTTTCCAAAACTTTATTAGCAGCTTCTTTTGGACCAAAATGTCCTCCACAAGCACGAGAATGACAAAAAGAAAGAATAGTTGAAATTCACCGTTAGCACACACCGCCTAACTATCTCGTCAAAGACAAAATTTCCATAAATATGGATCATCCCAAACATAAAGTGTCTAAAGCATCACTTTTTAACTTTTCTTTTTGGGGTTTGGAAAATTCTTTAGGAAAATGTGCACCTACCAAATAATTTACATCAATCTGCATACCAAGGAATCTCAAAGATGGATGGAAAGTAATCGCCATCCCGGAAAGAATCACGAATTCAGTAGCTCCTCCTCGCCTCTCAATAACCTACTCAAGTGATCCGCTACTAAGTCATTCGCACCTTTCTTATCCTCGATCTCTAAGTCAATTCTTGTAGTAAAGAATCCATCGAATAATCCTCGGTTTAAATCTTTCTTAGTGAGCAAATACCGAGAGCAGCATTGGTCGAATAAACTATAACTTTAGTACCAAGCAAATAAGATCGAAATTTATCTAAAGCAAAACCACAGATAAAAGTTCTTTTTCAACCAGTGGAATAGTTTATCCGAGCCTCATTCAAAGTCCTGTAAGCATAAGAGATGGCATGAATCGGCTTTGTCGAATCCTTTGTCCCAAAACAAAGACTTCATCGTGAGTTCTTATTCATACACACATGATCTCAAATGGCAACTTCCAATTTGGCGGTTGAATGACAGGAGCGAAGTTAATAATTTCTTTAAAGTATCAAACGCCTCCTCGCATTCATCATCAAACCGAAAGTCCACATCTTTTTAAAGAATTCTTACATAAGGGTAATGCCATCTTCGAGAAGTCCTCGATAAATCTTCGATAAAATCTCGCATGACCAAGAAAAGAGCGAATCTCCAAGACGTTGACGGGGGTAAGGCAAAAGCAGAGATATAACATCTATCTTAGCTTTATCAACTTCAAGACCTTTTAGATGACACAATAACATGACCAAGTACTATTCCCTGCTCTACCATGAAATGACATTTTTCCCAATTTAAAACAAGATTAGTTTCCATGCATCTATCTAGAACACGATTTAAATTATCTAAGCATGCATCCAAAGAATCTCCATGAATTGTGAAATCATCCATAAAACCTCGATGCATTCTTCTAAAAGATCCGAAAAATGCTTACCACGATCGTTGAAAAGTACCGGGGCATTACATAATCCAAAAGACATCCGTCGATAGTAAAAGTACCAAAGGGACATGTGAATGTGGTCTTCTCTTGTCCCTCGAAGCAATCACAATCTGGTTATATCCCGAAAACCATCTAGAAAACAATAATAAGTGTGCCTAGCTAATCTCTCCAACATTTGATCAATAAAAGGAAGAGAAAAGTGATCTTTTCTTGTTACAAAGATTCAATTTTCTATAATCTATACACACTCTCCACCCCGCTTGCATTCGTGTGGCACCAACTCATTATCATCGTTTTACAACCAAGTGATTCCGGATTTCTTTGGGACTACTCTGCATTTGGACTCACCCATCGACTATCGGGAGATGGGATAGATGATATCTGCAAGATCGAAAGCAGCTTTGAGCACTTCTTTTTCACCACCTCCATCACGGGTGGATTCAATCTCCTTTGTGCATCTCTTGTAGTTTAGTTCCATCCTCTAACAATATCCGATGCATGCACATGCCAGACTAATACCCTTGATATCCGCTTATCATTCCAACCAAAAATCGTAATATGGTCCTTTAGGACTCTCATCAATTTTTCTTCCTGCACCTTGGTTAGATTACTAGCAATAATTACAGTAAAGTGTCATTAGTCCCCAAATATGCATATTTCAAATGAAAGGTAATTGTTTCAATTCTAGAGTCATTTCTTGTAAATGTAAGGTAATAACTTTTGATGAGAAACAGAAATTGAATAGAATATACCGTTGACTTATTTGAAAATTTTGGCAATGAATGTAATGCAAATACATTCTCTTTCAATTCTCGGTTTCGTAATCTCTTCTTCTCTCATCCATGTCCAAACCGGCCATTGATTGCAATTTCCAATTCATTGTCCCTATGTAGTTGTTCAAAAGCTCTACGCACCAAGGAGTCTCTCACATCGATAGCAAAAACTTGTCCTATATCACTAGGGTACCTCATGGCATTATAGATGTTAAAACCTAATTTTCTCACCATCAAACTCCATAGTCAAGGTCCCATTATGCACATCAATCATGGTTCTCATTGCTTTTTTAGGAAGGGTCTTCCTAACAAGATGTGGGAAGGATTTGGTGATGTATCATCTTCCATATCCACAATGTAAAAATCTGCAGGAAAGATTAGTTCGCTCACCGCAATAAGACATCTTCAATTACCCCTGGGGTAGGTGTTAAGACGATCCGCCAATCGGATAATCACACCAAGATTTTTTAAAGGGTCTAGATTTAAGGAAGCATAAATGATAAAGGCATAACATTAATTGAAGCTCCTAAATCTAGCATGGCTTTTTCAAATCGGGTGTTTCCTATTTTGCACGGGATTGTGAATATTCCTGGATCTTTACATTTAGGAGGCATTTTCTTTGAAGAATGCAAGGATACATTTTCTCCAATGTGACTCTTTCATCATTTTGCAATTTTCTTTTATTAGTGCATAATTCTTTTAAAATTTAGCATACTGTGGTACTTGTTTAATCAGCATCAAGAAGAGGATGTTCACTTCTACTTTTCTAAAAGTTTCCAAAATTTCTTTTTCTTTTTCATTGTTCTTTGAAGTTTTAGAAATTCGGAAGGAAAGGGAAGAGGAATGTTTTTAAGTCGATTAGAGGTTTAGGTTGTACCTTGGATTTTTCTGCTCTCTCCTTAGTCGCTTCCTTCTTGAACTCTACTTGGCTCTGTGGTGTATCCAATCTGTGTTCCATTCCTTAAAGTTATGGCACTTGCATTCTCCCTCGGGTCGACTACTTTGTTTGAGATGGTAATTTTCCCGAGCCTCTAGATTCCAATATCCCCACACAAATTGTAGCCATTGTCCTACTTGGTTCCTCAAATCTTGAATCAAGTTTTTGTCTCTTCTTTGAATAACATGTGGTTCGATTCATGAACTGTCAGGTTCATACATCCATGAATGCTTTGAACATATCCTCCAATGATGTTCCAAAGAGGTGCATGGACCGCTTGGCTTTGGTTGATATTGAGGTTGAAATTTGGTTGGAAGCCTCACCGCTTAGTGGAAATGCAGGTGGTGCCGCTTGCTTGCTCCCATAACTTCGGACTTGGATGATCCCTCCATCACGGGTTATATGTGTTTGAGTACGGATCATACTTTTTACGAGGTGGTGGCTGATAATTTCCCATCAGATTAGCTTGTTGCATGACCTCGTCGCCATCTTGTAATGTTGGGCATTCATCAGATTGTGATTTGGTTGTAGACATATTCCACAAACCTTTGCAATCGTAATCAATTGTAGCTAATTGTCTAACCATAGCGATTAATTCAGAAATTTGTCGACCATAATCACAAGTGCTTACCTCGCTTACCTTTATCGGTGCATGATTTGTTCTAGTGCCATATTGTTGTGAGTTTCTTTCGCCATGTTTGCAATTAAATTCCTTCGTCACTCTGGGTCTTGTCAAATAGTGCTCCTCCGCTAATGCATCGATCGATCATGCTTCTATCCATCTAAGATCAACCCTTCAGTAGAAATCTTTTGATCGTGTGTTGTTCATCTATTTGATGCGGTGGACAACTGGAACAAAGTTTTTTGAATCTTTCCCAATAATCGTATAATGTCTCCCCACTGAATTGTCTAATCCCACATATCTCCTTCCTTATGTTGGCTACTCTTGAGGCTGGAAAGTATCTCTCCAAGAATAAATTGCCATGTCATTCCAAGATCAGATTGAACTCGAGGGTAGGTAGTACAACCAATCCTTTTGCCAAATCTGCTAGGGAGAATGGGAATGCTCTCACTTGATTTGTTCTTGATGATTCCGCTTGGTTTCATAAGAGAGCACACCACATGAAATTCCTTCAGATGTTTGTAGGGTCTTCACCGTAAGACCACGAAAAGTAGGCGATAAATGGATTAGTCCAGATTTAAGTTCAAATGCGACATCTAAATTAGGATATTCAATGCACAGAGGTTGTTGATTTAAATTAAGAGTTGCTAACTCCCCGAGAGTTCTATTGTTGTTTGGAATCGCCATCTCTTCTTCTTTGTTTATTTGGATTCATTGGATAATAATTCCAAAGCTAAGTTGAGGCCCGGTGATGATGCGAAGCCTCGCTTATATATGCGTAAGACCGTTGAACTTTAAGTTTTTCCTTCTTTAGCCTCCTTGCGCTTTTCTCAATCTCGGATCAAAATCTAATATAGTAATTTTGAGAAGATCGAGTCATAAAACAAAAAATAAAACAAATAATAGAATAAAACAAAACGCCAAATTATCTCCCCGTGGCGCCAAAATTTGGGAGTCAGTTGACACTCCTAAATTAACCTCACTTTCACTCCACAATTTACAATAATTAAGCACGAGAGAAGTAAGGATCGATCCCACAGAGAGTAAAGTTGTTTTAGAATTATTCTACTATTTTAACGTAAAATAAAGATGGGGTTTTGAAAATTATTTTTAAACTAAGAGAACAAGAATTAACGATAAAATTAACCAAATATGTAAAACTTCATTCATAGCCTCGGCCACCAAGTACAACAATCAATTAATCAAGTAATTATTATTTTTCCTTCAATGAAATTATTAGCCCTAGATAACAATAAGCTCTGCTATCCGAAATTCTCCTTAGATTATCACTGTATGAAACAAGCTCTCCACCAGATTCTAACTAGCATATAACCTAGAATAAGCTCTCTAGAGTTAATATGATAGAAGCATTAAGAAATAGAAAATTAGGCTAATCCAAGCAACAAACACATAAGCTCGATTTATTTAACTTGTTTTCTAATAATCTTAGCAATAAACAAAAGTTTGTCCACAATTATTATTACCAAGTTGCTACTTGTGATGAAGAGAGATATCAATTACACGTAATACCAATCTTAATCTAGCATATGATAATGATCAAATTAACTCAATTGGCCATATTAAATTAATTAGATCAATTAGCATGCAATCACCGAAAACAGATTATCGTAAGAAATTTCACACAAGAAGGAATAAATAATAATACTCAATTAATTAATTACTTGTAACAAGGATTCACCTCCCTTTAGAACCTAATAAAAGAAATAGCCTCGACATGCTCTCGAGCCTTCACTCCAATAGAGGATACTTGGATGTTGAATATTGAATGAATAAAACCTTGACCCTCATCCTCTATTTATAGTGCTAGACAAAGTCCTAAATCCTATAGGATGTAGAAATCCAAATCCTAAAAGGATTTACAAATCATAACTAGTTTCCATAAAGAAATAGAATTCAATTTGAAATAAATCTTAGTCTAAAGGAAATCCTAAAGCTAATAGAAATATCAATCCAATTCCATGTAGAAGTCTACCAAAATCTGCATTTAGAAACTTTCCAAAATCCAAGATTTTCTCGATTTTCCCGCTCAAATTCACCGGGGTGAATTTTCATTTCTCCTGTCTGCGACGTCCTTTGGTAAAACGAGCATAACTTTTGATCTAGGAGGAGTTACGGGCCAATACCTATCAAAACGAAGATATCGATTTAGAGATCTACAACTTTCATTCTTTGAGAATCGACAGTAATCGCTCTGCATCAAGGTCGAAATCGGCCTCCAAGTGACTCATTGTGTACATTACAACTTCCAAACTTTGAGGTTCAACGTTCGTTTAGTAAAAATATCATAACTTTTTCATATGAACTCCGATTGGGACGATTCAAGATGTTCCGGAAAGCTAAAGAAGAGCTCTACAATAAAATTCAAGTCCCAAGCTAAGAACATGCATCCAACTTAATGCTAAAAATTCTGCAATTTTCTCTTTTTCCTCATTTCAGCTCCAATTCTTCCTGAAATCATTAAATACCTTAATAAGCTCATATACCCATGAAACATGCAATAAAACTAAATATAATGGAATCAAAATAAATGAATAATATGCACTCATCAACTACATAGGTTGTAGGCGGGTGCCTAAGTGGAGAATTTAGAACATTAGAACGGTGGTACTCAAGGTAGGAACTTGATGATTGCCATTAGGTGTATGATGGTCTAAAGCCTTTGAGAAAATAATTAGACTTCCTGAGTATGGATTTATGTTGTTTCCAGGTAATTATATAACTAGTCTCATAAATGCTGTTGATAGAGTTAGTCTCGCGCAAATGAATGGAGTCACAAATATGGGTAGCTAGTTTTCATCATATCAGTAAATTTTTTTGGATGTCATCGTCAGTAAATTTTTTAAGATGGACGTGCTTTTTTGTCGAATTTTGCATGACCTGAGAATTTTTATACTTCATTTTGGCAGGTCAGTGCAAATATGATGTTGAGAAGGTAACAATTGTGATCTGTGCACTTTTAATCTCTCTGGTTGGGGTTCTGTGTTCTATTTTGTTTGAAACCAGTTAGTAGTGGTAGTTAAAAGACATTTATTTCATTTTGAAAAATATGATGGTTCTTTTATTTCGCTGAAAATTTTGCATACCATTACTGCATATAATTTTCACCAGAGTTTCTCCTTGATAAGTTATTGATATGTTACCTGATTCTCTTATTTGCTGTTAAATTATATTCTAAAATATTGTGCCTCACTTTTATATGCTATAATTTGTGTTACTTTATCCGTGAAGTGCCTTTTTATAAGCTGTATTATTGCTAACTCGTGCTGCTGTTGTCTCTGTTGTACATGGTTTTCTTTTTCCTGCAATAGTTGTAACAATTATATTCACCATTAAATAAATTAGTTCATAATTAGTATATGTCTTGCCAAATCCTTATCATTGCTACCCATCCCATGAAGTATGCAAGAAAATCACCATGCTGATGAAAACTAGGATATACACTCCTCATGAACATGACTGTAAATTGGTTCAATTGGCCAGTAAATTGCTTCTTAGTTGATTTTGACTTTATGCATTTGGAGCTGCCTTATAAGTGACGTGGTTGTTTGACAGATCCAATCCCATTGTTAAAAAGCTATCACGAACTCCATTGTTTTTCTTGCAGTTTACGCATAATGATGAAGAAGGCAATGGATGACCTATTAAGTTATTTTTTTTTTTGCAAGTATTTTTTCTCTCTTCAAATTACATTTTAGATTTAAAATGCTAAACAGAAACAATGACTTCTAGATGAAAAGGATTGTGATATAAATGTAGGTTCTCTTCTTTTATGAGTATATTGTTCTTGAGGTTATTGTTCATCTCTATATATGTTATGGTAATGAACTATGTTGTCTTAGATAGATGAACCGAAGTTCTTACTTTTACTTGTAAGATTGTTTTTTTTTATCTGACGTTTATTGAGAAATGGCTTCTGCTTCAATTGCCCTACGTTGTCTCTGTATATTTTCTTTTTGTTTCTCTTTCCCTTTCTTGATTTCCTTCTAAGATTGTGTTTCGTATGCCTCATTCTCTTCTCCTTTCTTCCTTTTTGTTTGACAAAGGATAACCACAAAATTTTTTTTAAATTTATTTATCTCCAGTTGAAGTTCGGCATGGAGTTTTTGTTAAGTCTACAATTAATTTGTTGAGGGTCTAGTTTGGATGTTGTTTGGCTACCAAAATGTAAACATTAAGTTGGATGTTGTTTGGCTACCAAAATGTATACATTAAGTTGCTCTCCCATCAGATTAAATGCTACATCATCAAATTAAAGAATTGGATTATTTATTAACATACAGTTTTCCAGGCTATGAATGTATTGCTTGAATTCTCTGCTTCCTCCACCCAGCCATCATCTAATGGCCGATGTACTGATGATAATGCTAACATTAGAGAAGATTCGGCATCCCTTATTGAATCTGATGACTGTGTAAGTAACATCGTTATTTTATTGCTCTTGGACTTTGTGGTATTTACATAATATTATTTCATATAGCTTATTCATGCTGGGAATTTTTTAAGTTGGCTTATACAGACAAAGCCAAATGCTTGACCCTTTCACCTTTCTGACTAAAGAATCGCTGATATTTTAATATATCAAGGGATGGAAAGAAAAATTTATCCGATTTAAATTTTCTTCTTATCCTGGAAGTTTAATTTGGCATATATGCAGTATTGAACTTGAATGTTTATGTTAAAATGGATTAGAAATTGAAGATAATGCTGGATATATATACTTGCTCATCCCTCAAACATTACATAATTTTTATTATTTTGAAATTCCCATTATTTTATTGTGATTGTTCATAGTCTAGTCATTATAAATTTAAATTTATTTAAGAATTTTAGTCAGATACAAATATTAAACTTTTACCTATAATCCTATTTTATACAATGAACCAATTTTATAATCCTATCCAATCCCAATCCCATGTATTGATATACGTCGCAATCGTAATTCATCTAAAATCTTTCGCAATATATAGCAGGGCTCATTCACAATCGCAATATTGGGTTTTCAGTCTTGCAAAGAATATATCATAGATCAGAATTCTCTTTTGTTTGACTGATTGATATATCTTTGGTTTATAATCTGCAAATATGAAGAACTATGTAAAGTACTTTACATGGATGGCTCAAGTCAAATGCAAACTATGCCATGCTATGCTATTGAAGCACAACCCAACTCGACTAAACTCTACTAAGACTTAGACTATGTTTGAGTGCATCTTAATGCATCTTAACAGTCCACGATATTAAGAACTCACATATTTGTATTAAGAGGTCTTCTGAATAGTTAAGATATAAATATGAGTCTAAACTATGAGCTGTTAAAATGTATTAAGAGATGGATTGTTAAGATGCATTAAAATACAATCAAACACCACCTTAATCCCAAACTAGTTGAGGTTGGCTAGATGAGTCTTTTTCCTCTACTCTGCCCTATCAAGAACCATACTCACCAGTTTCAAACCTATCACTTATTCTTAATGGGGCATTTGGGCCTGGATAATAGATGTTATTATCTCTACTCTTCAGTATATCACAATTTTAGATTTCATTTCCACACAGAAATATCCTATTTAATAGATGTTAAAATATTTACGGAGGCATTCAAAAACACATTGAATAAAATAATACTCCCTAAGTCCCTCCGTCCACCTAAGGATGGCAGACAATTTTCTCACAAATTAATAAAATTAGTTTAGAGTATAGTGCATGTTCCTATCTTACCTTCTGGCATAAATATAAAATAATGGGCCCCACTTGCGAACTAAGGGGTGATGCTTAAATATAAAATAGTGTGCCCCACTTGCGTACGAAGGGGTGATGATTAAATAAAAAATAATGGGTAATCATTATTACTTTAAGGGTAATAATGTCTTAATAGTACATTTGTACTTTACTCATCCTTTTTGAGACAATTTATGAGTGTTTATGAGGTTATGCCAGCCTTTGGTAGACGGAGAGTGTATTTACTTTGTAGTGATATAGGTTGCTCTTATTTGTTCTTTAGCTTCTGAAGTGCAGTGTTGAACAAAGAAATATGAAGATACTATATCTAGACGTGTAATTGTAGTTTTAAACTCCTAACCGCAAACATAGTTTTGAACCATGACATTGATACGAAGGGAGTAATAATTTTCTTTACAAACTTACTAAAGTTATCTGTTAAGTTATTCTGATTTTGAAAATTTGTACAGCTAACAGATAGGTCATCTGACTCAACTTCTCATTCATCTGAAAGTGAACTTCAGGATAATGTGTGGTCTATGGGCTATAATAGAAGGTAACTATTCTTATGTGATGTTGCTGCACTTTACTTTTCTTGTTCTTTATTGGGATTAGAACGTTACCTCTTTAGTGGCATGCAATATCTGCAGTGGGCATGGATGGCTTTAAGTAGCATCGATCATTTTGGTGAAAGTGAAACTAGGGAAAAAGTTGAGGTTCTAGTCTGGTTCTCTACTTCTACTAATAACAGCTGTAATTGAAACATATTATTAGTACTCCAAAGTATCTATAAGGAAGTGTTATCAATGGGTACATAGGGTGTTTAGTAGATATGCATAGTTGTTTATCTTTCGGAGTTATCAGGTCTGCTCTACCCGAAGTTTGAATTAGGTAACATATAAATCTCAATGTTTGTTATCATCTAAAAACACAGAAGATGAAATAGTATTTTAAGACTTAGCTCGTACACTATGGCATCTATCTACATATCTAAAACTGTCTTGCTATGCTTGTAAAGTTGCTATAACTTTCTGATTCTCTTGTGTCAATATTACATATTGTCTCCACTAGGTGGTGTGTTTTTCATGTTATGCCCTCCTCCCCCCCCTCTTCTTGTCAAGAGTTTTGGGAGGTGATAGCTTCTAAGTTTTGCAAATTTTGGATTATTTAAAATTTTCGCCATGCTTTTGATTGTACCCATCATTTAACACGGAATTCTCCTCATTTTTGAAACTGTTGATTAATACTGCTTATAAAAACTCCTATATTAAACTTGCGAAAATTTCCCCCAGATTTTTTTTATAAAGGGTGTGTTTTATGAAGAATCTATGGCATTTGTAACAGTTATTTCTTTTGAAGCCATCAGTATTAGTGTCTATTAATGCACTTTCTTAAGTTTGTAACTTTTTATTTCCATTTGTATAGGGTTGGTGGAATCCTTTCCACTCTATGTTTGTATTCTCTCTTCTCTACTAATAAACTTATTTCTATCTAACAAGATAAGATTCTTAGTGTCGTGTGTCATAACTCATAATTGTGTACTTAGAAGACGTTTTTGGGATTATCATCTCACACCGAAGCCAAAGTTGTTGGCTTTATAAGCCTTTGATTATGCTAATTATATTTGCTTGGCAGTATAAGAAATTTAATAATTATTTTTGTGATGTGTAATTTTGCAATTTATATCATGTGTAATGAACTTGTAATTTATCTCTGCTTGTGTATCCGCTGCTGTCATAGGAGTTAAAATACTTTGACTTCATATTGGTTTATTCTATGATGGTCGAGGAACTTATTAATAACTATCCAAAAGCTTAGCTGCTTTCATCATTGCCTCAGGAATTATTTTGAGGTTCTTGTTGGTTCTGAAGCACATTTGTCAACTAGTCCCAAAGTTTCCGAGTCAGAACTCCCACGGAAGGTTCTGGAATATTTGTTTAACACACCCAGGAGTTCGGAACATAAACCTAGCACTATGAACTGGAGGAATATGGTAAAGAAAATGGAAGCCTTAGGACAAAGTTCTCAGGTTTGCACTTCTAGGGATGAAGAACCAAAGCCACATGCTGATGGTATTCTTATTGCTTATATCAACTGTTTAAGTATGTGGTTTTACTGTGTTTTCTTATTCCATCTCTAGGCGGGCCTTCATGTGTCATGTGTGTTTCTATACAGCTATCTATATAGCACATGGGATTCCATGCTGTTGGTTGTGCACAAAGAAATTTACTCCGTTCCACTTATGTCATGGTTCAAAACCATTTACAGGCACGGATTTTAATACATTCAAAAAACACATTTAGAAATAATATTTTATAATATAGTATTTCAAAATAGTTCTTTAGCATCTTAAATGTTATTTTAAACCATGAAATATGTAAACTATATATTTAATGTGTCAACGACACGCTTGAACTTTGTAAAACCACGGCCTTTAAAGTAGAATGGTGGGAGTAATAATTATGGTAACTTCTAATTTGTGTTGTACATATAATACCCACAGATAGTAGAAGAAACTCATAAGTTTGTAAGCATTATGGACCTGATATTACTCTGCACATACTACACACAATGACTAACAATGTGATAATAGAGTAATTAATAAATTTTGAACTTGCATGCATATGGACCTCAATTGGTTTGACATATGGAATGCCACTATTTTGACAAAGGACCATAAATTATCAACAGAGAACTGCAAGCATACAAAATCTGGAGGACCTTTTAGTCCTCAGAATATTAGGAGAAATTATGAAGGCCCTATATGATATAGTACAGAGTATTTTTCTCCTATAGTTTAGGCAACTGCCATCCTGTTAAGAAGTCGGGACCTGCAAGTGGTGTGTGCAAGGTTTTCTGGAATAGTATATTTAGGGGGTGTTTGATAAAAACTGAATGAATCTGAATCTGAATGAAAAAAGTTGTTTGATAATTGACATGTCTGAAATATTTGAATGACAAAACTTTATTATTTTACTCCTCTGAAAAAATTCAATAAATTTATTTAATATTACTTAATATAATAGTTAATATATATATATTTTTTTTTTTTTACTTCATTCAGCCGCTCTTCAGCTAAAAAAATCTGACTTAGCCATTCAGCTCGTCCATCTTACCAATTCAGCCATTCAGATCAAAACAAACGCACTGACCGATTCAGTCATTCAGCTCTAAACAAACACCCCCTTCGTCATATATAACATGGAGAGCAACCTTCAATTTTTGACAATGAAGCTTGCTTCCCAGATTCTTATTATTGTAGATGTTGTGTATGTCGGGATCACACTCCTTTCATTATATTTTTCTTATAGAAGGAACAAGTGTTTTCTGATAAATAAACCCACAAACCCTCTCATCCTCTCCCCCCTCTTTTATGCCGTTCTCCCATTCTGCATCAGTTGTATTATCTCTCTTCACTACATTTAACTCTGTTGTTGCTAAAGGAGAGGAATACCGAGTTTGTAGAGAATCTGCGAGGCAGCAGTGGGATTTGATGAGGTCCTATTATCAGAAGGTGATGTGAAGTATGAGCTTGTTTTGTGCATATGGGTTTTCCCTTTAAAACTTCCAGATATCAAATCGAATTGTTTACCTAATTGAATTGAACGATGAAAGGCACACATTCCTTTGCAGGCAGCTACAGCATATACAAATGGGGAACGTGACTATGCAGTATACCTATCTGAGCAGGTGTGTTTGTGTTTTGTTTTGGGTTTTTATGGTTTGAAAAAAAGGGGATGGTGGTGGGGATGTTGTGCCCAGTTACATGTTTCGCTTCTATTTTTCTGCCTTTGTTCATTCTACAAATGCAGTGCATCCTGGGTTTCTAATCTAAGTATGTCAGCCCATCATACATGTGTTGATTAGATAAGTTCCTTATTGTTTAAGTACGTACACAGGAGATATTCGAAAAGGATGCAAAACTTTAGAGTGGTTCATTCATGTATTTCTCCTTTTTTTTGTCCTTTTTCGGATGCCATTATAGGTTGGATAGATATGCCAAAAAATAAACATTTTCTCTGGTATTATGTTTTGATTTGTGATTTATGTGTAGTTATATCACTTCTAGTGAAGAGTCTAGAGCAGTGAGAAGAAACTTTATTGAGATTCACTAGCTGATATACACTGCATATAGCTGGGGATATACCACCATAAGCTCCGCTATACACTGACATGATTTTTCATGTTGCTTTAGGGAAGGGTACACAATAAAAAAGCTCTAGAGGCAGATGAAAAGGCAAGCCAAGATATTTTCCAAGCCAGGTTGGTGATCGTCATAAATAGTTCTTTTTCTTAAATTTATAATTCTAATATTACTAGACGTAATGCAGAAACAAGAGCATAGAAAATATGATAACAATTGATCTGCATGGACAACACGTCAAACAAGCTATGAAGCTTCTAAAACTTCACCTGCTATTTGGTGCATATGTCCGCTGTAAGTGTCTGCAATATGGATTTTATGTTTCTGGTTTTGATATTTACTCGTACCACTTGCACTTACATGTGAAAGCTAGTAATTTTTGTGTTTTGTTTATTTTTCTTTCTGATGCTTTAGCTGTGTGGTGGTTCAAAGTTATCACTGGATGTGGATGCCATGGTTTAGGAAAGTCAAAGCTGAAGCAATCGGTATGTATCTCAACCAGCTTGATTATTGTACTTGTATTCCTTAATCATTGTGGAAGTTAAAAATGACAAAAGGTTTGGTTTTGCTAGATAGCTTGTAGACTAATCCGCGTCCCGTACTGTTAAAGAAATTGAATCTAGGGGATCCATATTGTTAATTGGACTAATTTTAATGGATATATTACTTGTCAAATATTTTTTTTATTTTGATAGACTGCATTTCATGGATTGTATCAGAAATATTTAGCCATTTTTTATTAGGGATGACAATATTGCCATGCGGTTCCGGTTTTTCAGCAATTTGGAACCGCACCGGTCTTAAAAAATCTTGAACCGTATCGCATCGGCTCAAGATTTTTCTATACCAAAATTGCACAGGCTGATTTATATTTTGAGCCGCACCACACTAACTTGCACCGGTTAAAAATTAATAATATTTTTGATTTAATTTTTATTAAATTAGTTTAATACTTTTATAACACATTATAATAACATTCAAAAAATAGCTCAAAAGATATTAACAAGTAATATAAAAATATATGTTCAATTAAAATTAAGATAGCATCGTTAAATTTTTAACATTATTATAGTTTTAATATATATCAATTATATATAAAAGAAATTCATAAATTAACTTATGATATGTAAAAGTAAAAAATAGTAAATATATATGTTTGACTAACTCTATGATTATATATAATACTATGAAATATGAAAATATAATTAAAATACAAACAGTGTTCAAAAAATTCCCGCTTAGGTCTGCCTAGGCCTCCCCTTGGCGCTCCGCCTAGGCGCTACACCTCCCTCCAGGAAATTAAGCGGGGGCCTAGGTGGAGATTTTTTTTTAATTTTAATAATTACCCAAATCAGATCTTGATATATTTATTTTTCTAATGATTTACTATATTCATAATGCAAGTTGTAGCATATTCAATCACAACAAGAAGTGAACAAGATCAAGTCAAAATGAATAATTTTATTATAGTTGTATTTTTTTGAACTTGTACCAACTTCAAATTATATAAATAATGATATATTTGTAATATTTAGTTTAATTCAATATAATTATTAAATTTATGTTTAGTTTTTTAAGTTTTAATATTGAATTGAATTCTTGAAATTTTAAATTTTATTATTTAATAGCAATTTTGTTTATGAATAAAACTAATACGTTAAAGATATGTTTGAACTTTGAACAATTGCATGTTTGTGTTTGAACTTTGACATTGACAATATAGATGTGTGTGAACTTTAAGCAAAGACCCTTATTATCTTTATTATAAATTATTTTGTTTTAAATTATTGTTTTGTTTAGATAAATGTAAGGTAATATATTTAAATTGGCTTAAAATAAAAAATCTCGTCTAGGAGGCCTAGGCGCTAGGGCCCCCGCCTCTCGTCTAGCGCGTTTTAGAATATTGAATACAAATATATATAGAGCAGTTCAAGCACCTGTGCACCGTCAAGCTAAGCAACCGAACTTGGCTCCATCAAATCCGGTTCAAGAAGCAGTGTGGTGTGGTGCGCCGCCGGTTCAAAGGCAAATACCAAAACCGCAGTCCTGATTTAAATTGTTTTACACCAAAACCGAACCGGCGAGACCAACAGTCCAGCCGGTTCGACCTGTTTCAGATCAATTTCAGTTTAAATTGTCATCCCTATTTTTAATGGTCATATTAGTTATCTACCTTTTCTTTTCACTGAAATGGTGAGACTTTTTTTTTGAATCCTAGCCAATGCCAGCGAGGGTTGGTCCCATAACCACTTGGACAAAATAAGTTGCTTGCATACTATGCTGTTTCATACCTATCCTGGAAAGAATAGAAAGTCACCTCGTCACCACCAAGCAGGTTTAGGAAGTCACTTTGTCTGGAAAATGGTACCCTACTTTCCAGACGTGGTATATATTTTTTTCCATGATGGAATTATGAAATATGGTCTTGGTGAATGGAGACGAATGTGGTTGTTCTTTTGACCATATCGAAACGGGTTTTTTCAGTACCTGAAGTTGCTAGTTGTTGCTTGCAGGTCATTGATCTTGTACAAAAAGAAGGTATTCAGTGGGGTGAAGAGAACAGGGGAACTTTGCTAATCAGGCTTGACGGACAGACGGAGTTCAGCTTTCTAGACACAGATAGTGATACGGAATAATATTATTACGCGATTGCTGCTCACTATCAGTAGTAAGGTTTATGCTAACTTATGGGCAGTAGAATATCGAAGTAAGGATTTGAATCTTTAGCATGTTATTCCTTCCATCAGTTCTGTTGGAAAGAAATCCCCTTGGCTGAAGATATATGTAGATTAATAATCTTAGGACAATCTAGTTATATAGTGCTTGAAGGCCAGGCTAAAGTTGCAGATAACCTTGAATTTTATTTTATTTTATTTTTAAAATTGTGTACAATATGTACAGCACCGTCTAACATGTGCCGGAGGTTCAGGGTTGATTGTACATGTTAGTTAATTTATTATACTACTATGATATCAAATTTTACATGTGTACATTTATAACTTATGAATCATCTCTTTGTTGTGGTGAAAAATCTAGTCTAGTCTTTCAGTTGCTTGGATGGGTAAATATAATGCGTCTTGAAGCATGACACATAACTCGTCATGCTAGAAAGAATTACTCATCTATGCTGGATAAGTTAGGTTTGTACAGGTTATGAGGGAAACATCACAAGTGACCTAGTGGCTAGTAGAAACTCTCAGGTTTGGCGATGCTCAGTGAGGCTTGCTCGGTAAGAAGAAACAATGTGGAAACTAAAGCTTGTGATAAAGAGGTTCTTGTTGTGAAACTTCAGCTGGAACGGACTGATGATTTCCATTAATTGTTACTGATGAGCTTCTTTCTGCCTTTTGGTGGGGGGTGGTTATAATTAATTGAGTCTGAATTATTAATATATTTTCTGAATTATTATTTGTTTGCTTAATATGACGGTATCTTTTAGAAGAATATCCGAAGAATAAGAAAAACTAAATAGTTATTGCCATGCAAAATTGGGATGAAAGGAGTCCTTTATACTAACAGTATTGGTTTCTAAGGAAAGTATCGGTATCTTATTTCTTCATATTCCCAAATTGAAAATAAAAAATAAAAATGTAATGGGTAGTAATGAAGTAGTCTTACTAGCGTAACATAATATTATCTACTGTCAAATGATCTTGTGTAGTAGTAATACATTTACCTCTCTTTTTATATATAAATGTATATATATATATAGAGAGAGAGAGAGAGAAGCGTACATGGCGGAAGAAACAGGTCTCTGTCAATAATAGGTGGTCAGATGAGAGCATGTCCTGGTCCAATATCATCGAGTCATATAGCTTCTTCCTTCAAGCTTGGGTTGGCCTTTGCCTTATCAATCACTTCTAGAGTACTCCTCCTCTTAGGCCGGGTTGCACCGTTCACACGTACCACTTTCATGCTCTGATCGATTTCCTGCTGTGGACTTTAGTAGTATGGAAGCATCACAACCCTATGATCGATCGATCCAATATGATATGATGATCAAATGCATACATACATATATAGTACTCATCCATTAGTTTGTTCAATTATTATATTAAAATCTTGAACTTAATTGGACGGACCTATATATATATATATATATTCTAAATTTTAGGAGGGATGGAGTATTATTTTATGCAAGGATTTACCCTCACAAATAGATCCCAATTAATGAGACCAGCAGCTATTCTTTTTTTTTTTTCATAAAAAAAACTCTTAATATGAGGCGATACTTGATGACACTTTTATAATTTTAGTCTTTGTTAATTGAAAATGCGTCATTTTAACTTTTATGAACCGATTTAGATGAAAGTCAAATTTGAGTTATGTAGAACAACTGGAGTATACTTGAATACATAATTGCCACGGCTTAAAATATGTACCAAACACGAAAAGAAATTGTTACAAATATTGTCGTATAAATGCTTAGATGAAATTAGATGGAAAAATCTGATAACTTTTTAATCAATAACATCATCTCTCAAAAGTAAGCATGTAAACGAACTGAGTCGATCAGAGTATTAAGTTGCTTAGATTTGGTTCACAAAATTTATAGATTATAAAATAAGATTTGATTGAGGCTCATTTAGCTACCGAGTCGAGCACAATTTCAAATCGAGCCCCGAATTATTTGAACTTTTCGAACGAAAATGATCAAAATTACAATTTGAAAATGTTCGAATAATTTATCGAATTTTAAAATTTACTCATATTTGACTCATTTATATTTCGAGTTGAGCGAGTACGAATCGAGCCCGAACTGTTTGCTCATTTTCCAGCCTTACTCAGAAGAGATTCTTATTTAGGAAAGGAAAGAGGAAAGTGTTGGGAGTTGGATGAACTTGCAGATAGCTAATGATAATGTTTATAGCATAAAACAGGACACCATCTGTTATCAGCTCTCTGAATTGGGTAAAAAAAAGTTCTGCCGACCCATGACCAAGTCTATGTAGTAGATTAAGTCACGAATAAGATGATTAGTGTTAAGTATAAATAGTATCCACGCTTCACTTAAATGTAGAGCTAGATGATCAAGCTGTTTATGTTATTCTTGTTCGGGTTTATTTCTTCTTCCATATCATCATTCTTAAATGGGTAAAAATATAGTAAAAGAAACAAATCAGAATTTCGCAGTCATTTCTTTCGATAATAAATTATTCACTACAACTCAAGATCATCTATTTTTGGGAATGAAAATGGAAGGAAAATGCATTCTAAATAAAATTAAAATAAAAAGGCTTCTGGAGAACAAACTAATGTTATCATAGAGGAAGTTCACCACTGTCGGCTATCACAACTTTGCTTTTGGGTGTTCCGTTTTGTCTTCCTTCAGCTTCCACCTTATAAACCACATCCATTCCAGATAGCACCTTCCCAAAGACGACATGTTTGCCATCCAACCTGTGTATTAGTTTCAGCAATAAGTTTAAGAGAGTCAAATAATTTGAGCCTATAAACTTGGACTGATGGCACAGGATATACGAGTTAATAAGCATCCATGGATGAGTTTTACGACTCACTATGACCCTGTGCTGCTAATACATAAACACATTATATACATGGAAAAAGAAATTTCTTTGGATAAGCGGAAAAAATGAGGTGTATTTATAATTTATCTATCTATTCAGTTGCATGAGTAGTTTACTTATTTACTTACCAGCTGGTTGTGACCGTCGTGATGAAGAATTGTGAACCATTGGTGTCTTTACCAGCATTTGCCATTGATAGAAGCCCTTTGCATGGACAAAAAGAAAATGTTCATTATCTAATAAATTAGGTTACTTTTCTAGCATGCTACTTAATCTGTAACTTGGTTTTAATAAAACCTTGTCATGTGGCTGAGATATTATTTCTGAGAATTTGGAAAGAAGACAAAACGAGACCAAGAAAGAAAATAAGCCTGCTACCTGGCCCAGTATGCTTGATCTTGAAATTCTCATCAGCAAACTTCTCTCCGTATATAGATTCCCCACCTCTTCCATCACCAAGGGTGAAGTCACCACCTTGAAGCATAAAGCTAGGAATAATTCTATGGAAACTACTCCCCTTGAAATGTAGAGGTTTGCCACTCTTTCCAACACCTTTCTCCCCTGAAATGATAAAAACACATTTGTAAAACAAACTCAGTATGATATAGTTAACATGGATAGGAATTGGCTGTTTTGCTTTTAAATTCCAGACTCATATTTTTTGTGTCGTTTCAGTACACTAAAAAAGATAGGTACACTTTGCATTACAAAAAATTACATAAAGGAATTATTCAGCAATACTATGTTCATTGAACCTGAGCATTGACATTAAAACTTCAAAAGTGGACCAATAAATTAAGGCAACAAAAAGCAGTTAAATCAATATACTTGTCCAAAATAAGGGCATATTTTATATCTATGTACCTGTGCAGAGCGCTCTAAAATTTTCTGCAAGCCAAAAAAATATTCAAATTAATACTCGTGAAGTCTGAAGGATATATACAATAACATGTGAGAAATAATTAAAAGAAAGCATTAAACAAGTGCAGGATATCAGATGTAATATACCTGCAGTTTTTGGAACCGTCTTCCCAAAGAGACCCATTACAATACGCCCTGAAAACAAAAGAAATATCTTTCTAGTATCAATGCATAATATATATTGCGGAATATGTATTTTACTCTCTGAAAAAGCAACACATTGTTTGTACAAGGGAAGGTAAGTATTTTATGTATTTATCTACATGTAGAATGCTTTTCTCCAACTGGAGGGGACACCAAAGGCCTTTGCCCTTCCATCCCTTGGATAGAGATAGAAGGGGGAGGGCAGAGCTTTTTGTTTTTTCGTTGAACAAGGGTTGTCAAAGAGTTGAACAATGAAAATAGACGGCTAGTGCTTGATTGAAATTGATTGGGTCATGTAGGAACAAGGCCGGGGATAAGAATTCGAAATGTGGATCAGACAAGATCAGAGGTACTCCAAAAACCAAGGGGCACACAGGTAGATTCCACCCTTTGTTGTGTGACATCAACTTCTCAAAATAGAAATTAGTGATGATGTCAAAAGATTGGATTCCAACCCGGTGATACGAGCACTGGTGCACAGGAAGCATATCTAATATCAAGTTTTGCTTAATAGTTTAGCCACTAAAGTAAATAGAAAACCAAGGAAAAGAGCAAACACCCAAAAAATATGTTTTAAAGAGGTTGACCAGCAATTTGGGGCCCCTAAAATAGTATTCAGCCCTGAGACTGAAACTCTGAGAAGGTTGGGAAATCAAAAACCAAAAGTCTTTTAATTTGATAGATACTAAACAACCAAAATTAACACCAAAATGTAAAGTTCAACTTTATTTTTCAAAAAAATGTGATCACAGAGAGGCCTTATCAACCACATCCTCTTCACAGGAGTATGAAGTTTTTTTTCTTCCGACCGTGAGAACCCCAATGACCAAATCACAACCAAAAATAGTTTTAATAGCTTTAGTTTCAAACAATTCATAAAGAAACCACTATGCTCTGCATCAGTGAATATCAAGAAGTGCATCTTCTCATAAAAAAAATTCTATGCAAGAGTTTTCAGCCGTAGACCCAGAGGTCCAGAGTTCGACTCCCACTGAAAAAAGTATAAGGGCCACGGACCGCAGATTCCAGCATGTTTCGGAAGCCTTATTCGGGAAATAGTATTGGAAGTACTTCTATACTTTACCAATACTCAAAGCTATGTCCACATAGCAACCTTTGACTGACAAAAACAAAGAGGGGCAACATACTCCAGATATACCAACAGTTGGAAACAATAAATTTGAATACAGAAAATAGAGCATACCAGCTGGTTTTCCAGCAATCTCAACATCAAAGTACACTTTGTGAGTCACTTCCTTCAAATCTTCACTTGACTTTTTCTTTGCCTGCAGAGCCCAATGAATTTATCAGATATAATCATTCCACTTACTAGAAAAGAAAAGAAAAAAAGATATAACTATTCTTTCTACTTATGAAATGGAGAAGTTACATAATGCAACTTGAAAGTAGATAAAGCTGGACAGATTATTTAAGAAGTTAGAAGAGAAGACTTACACATAATGAGAAATAAATGTTGTTTAGTTAAGAATAATAAGACCTGTTTTAAAATTGAATCTAGTAACTTTTAAAATTGAATCTAGTAACTTGTTTTTATGTCCCGTTTCTCCAATTTCTCGAAAAGTTATTGATCATTTCTGGTTGATATCGACCTTAATCAACACCAGATTTAAAAACAAGAGGAACTACACTAGCTTCTTAAAATTAATGGACAACTTATCCAAAAAAAATCAGACTGAAAGGAGAAACAATAAAAGACCTGTTTTCTCATGACATTACGAATGTAGACTCTGTTTGCTATGAAATATTTTTTACTGAAATTCATTTACATGTAAAAGCTCTTTTTTTATGCTGGTTAATAAATATATAATCCCACAAACATGTGTATGTGCACACATGCATATGAATACGCACACATAATTGTACTTATAGCTTACTATAAAGTGCAAAGTATAGGTGAACTAAATATGTACCATGCCTGTATATAAGCACATATATGAATATGTATATATATATGAAGTATGACTAACAACCATTTACCTTGTAAATTGCCTTGCCCAAATGATTTCTCAAATCAATTTCTTAGGATAATTCATAGTCAAAACACTTGGTTTATCATCCAAAAATAGAAAAGACAACATTTTTATGTCAAATCTATCAACAGTCATAACGATAAAGCAGTGTGCATTCTCTTAGCATAGACAAGTGAGTGATTCTGCTGCTAACTAGGTTGTAATTCACATATCCAAGAAAAGTACGTTGTAAAAATACATTCTATTTTCTATAACTTTCCTCGTGTCAATTTCAATTCTCTACCACCAAAAAAATCAAAGAAACCCTCCAAACAAATTAGATCACTGGACTCGTATAAATCGACTATGAGGCTCAATATATCTCAGACTTCAGCAGGCTAAAACAAAGGCTGAAGAACAATTAACAAATAGAGAAGATGATTCTCAGGAAACCATAAACAATTTTGTCAAAAATTATGAGTATCTAGCACAGATCGAATCTCATGTAATCATTCATAAGCGTAAAACAATCAAACAATTATGATCAAATAGCTTAAAACCCTAGAGAGAATGATCGGATCACAACAGAAAAAAGCGATGAACACTCGTAGAAGAGTTTGAAAAAGTACCTGAGCGAGTGCTAGGGTTCCGAAAAGTACTAGACTGGATAACAGAGTCACCGAAATTAACCTCCTTCCTGCCATCTCTGCTCAGTTCACACTCTCTCTCTCTCGGACTGCGTATAGTGAGGGAGAGAGTTTATATTGGAGCGGAGAGATTAATCTTAACCAATAGTCGCCAGACACGTATTACGTTTAGGTGTTTCGGATCGATATTATTGGTTGAAGGGTCGCGGGCTTCTTTTTGTTGCTGTAGATTTTTTTCCCACTTGAGAGTTTATAACATGAGACTTTCTTTTTTCCTAACTTATTAGGAGCATTAATTTTATAGTATATATGTACACATTTAGACGGTTAACATCAAATTAATTTTTATTAATTAATTAATATAATATTTAGATAAAAAGTGATTTTTTTATGTGTTAATATTATATTTATTGATTGATCAATTTATCGAGAATCGAATCTCATATAGTCATATAAACTATGCTAACACACACTCTCCTCCTTTTTTATTATTATTTTATAATAATAATAAAAAAAGGAGGTAAAAAGTGGTTGTTACTAGAATTTATAATTTTGAACCGTAATATTTGATGATTTAAATTTTAAAAAGAAAGTATTATGTTTGAATATCAAAATTATATTTATAAGTTAAATAAATTGTACAAGGGAATACATTTTATATGTTTAACTTTTAGATGTTACACACTCTCAAATATAATAAAATCAAATGTGATAAATAATTTAATAATTAAAGAAACTCCTTTAAGATAAATGTATTTATAAAATTAAATCATATAATATAGTTTATATATATATATATATATATATATATATAGACATACACATGACCTAGTAACTTATTTTAAAATAATTTATAAGTTAAAATTTAAAATAACTTTACAAATTATTTTAATTTGTAATTTATAAATAAAATATTCGATATTATTTTTTACTTATAAATTAAAAATTAAATTAAAATAAATTATGATAGTGTTTGTTTAAAATAACTTACAAGTTAAAATGTAGTGTAAAAATAATTAAAATACGAACAAAAAAAATCATTACATTTAATCAAACTTATTATTTTAAAATAATTTATAAATTATTTTTTAAAAAATAATAAATTATTACTTTTCAAAAATAATTTATAAATCAACTTATAAAAAATAAACCACACACACGAATAGTAAAAAAGTACTTAAAACAAATCAATTTATAAGTAATTGCCTTGCCGAACATTCATTGTATAATACCTAATTTTTAAAAAAAAATAATAATCAGTAAATGGATTATTACACACAAGAAATACTGTTACAAACGAACGAACAGTTACCGTTAACCCAGGAAGAAGAAGAAGAGGAAGAAGAAGAAGCGAGCTAAACCGCTCCATGCAGCTACCATTCCGACGGCCGCACAGCCCCAAGGGTCAGTTCAGTTGTAGGTTCTTTAGTGCGTCGTATACTATGAATGGTACTTTTGTTTTAAAAAATTAAAAAAAGAAAACATATTCGTCAAACTTTATACTATTCCGCTTTAGAACGCTCTTGCTTTCTTTGCACTCTTGTCTAAATTCCGTTTTTAATCAACCAAGCAATCATGTTTTTGAGTGTTGAGCCTTAATTTCATTTCTTAGAACATGGAAGAAGAAAGCCATCACAATATAGCTGAATCTCTCATTTATTCTTCTTCAAGTACCCTTAATGGGCCTTCATCTTCTTCACAGGTTCAAGAAGAAAGAGAAGAAGAAGAAGAAGAACAGCAGCAGCAGCAGCAGCAAGATCGGCAGCAATCGAATGTATTTAATCGAACAAATCTATCATTTTCCAATTTGGGGTCGACTTATTTGGGACACGAAATTTGGTCCTGTTTCACTGTGCTCTTCACATTTTGGTTCTTTGGTCAGTCTTCAATTATATCTTCTTTTTTTTAATCAATTTTTTTAGTGTCGGTATAAGCTATACTTGTAATCTTTTTAACGAGGAAAAGGAAATTCAGAAAAATAAAATACTTCCTCGGTTAAGAAAAAGAAGAAGTCCCATTTGATTTTTTTCCTAATTAAGTTACAAAATCTTAATATTCAAAGTTGATGCGAATTTATTTTCTTTTGATTAATGCAATATTTAACCTAAACTACTTGATAAGTATTACTTCAGTATAAATTGTTATTTCGAAAATTAAAATAAACTCACTCACGAATTTTAGGATTTTGCCAATTGACTAGGATCAAAGCCAAATGATACTCTTTTTTTGGAACAGAGTGGGTAAAATTTAACCCTTTGTCATGCATTAAGTTGATGGAACATTTCTTCAACACTTTGGGCTCGCATGATTGTTTCGGAAAGTAGGCACCAGAATTGGATAATGGTGTATTTTAGGTGCTAATCCTCAGTTTTGTCAAAGGAATTTGAACTATGAATCCATTTTGTCTAGTCTCCTGTAGGATTTATTGTTTCGTTTTGATAAAAGTGCCAAGTGTTTCAAATAACTGAAATGCCATTTTCAAATCCAATTTCATGAAATTTGATGGCTCCCAACACACTTTGTAGAACTTCTAGTTTTAAAGTGCTATCAACTTCCAGCGAAACAATATGGAAAGTGAAAATTTTCACAAATATCAGTTGGTTCTGACTAATTTCAATCTCCGTTTGTATTTTCTCATGTATCAATTGATGACTTCGTTTGTCTTGATATTTGTTCATTTGGGTGGATTTTCCTGATATTTCATATCAGCAGCATCCATGATTGTGATATTTAGCTTTTATGGACCAGTGGATTTACATTTGGGCCCAAATTGCTCACGCCTTGTACAAGTTAACTCACTCTTTGTGCAGTCAATTAAGGTTATTTGCTCTTTTTCTCATTTGAACATTCCGTTACTTTTGGTTGCTGCTATTATACTATGTTTAATTTCAGTTGCTTTATGAATAGTCTCAGGAAATAAAGGAGTCAACACATGGGGCAAGACTATATGGATTTTATGAAACTCCTTCTTTGGATGTTGAGATCACCTGGTCTGAGACACATGGTGCATATGTACAATTTGGTCATCACAAGGCAAAAATTCTCAAGTTTATTTTAAACCTATTATATACTTTAGTCTTAATTATGCTATGATTTGGTGTTACTTGAACTTTTTCGTGGCCCCTATTTTTTTCTTGAGTCTTTCCCTTTTTCCAATACATTTCTCGGTAATTTTTATTATTTCAAGCGAAATCCTTAAGACAAAAGTTTATTAGAATCTGAAAATTTTGAGTTTGTTCATTCAAGGAAAAACTTAAAAATCTGCACATTATACAAAAAAATGGTGAATCTCCCTATATATGCTAATGCTTCCATTCATGAATATGGATGCTGAGATGCTATGATAGCTGCACAATTGGAAATGATTATTCTGGTTTTGCAGGAATGGGAATACTTTCTGAACATGGGATCTAAATTGAATATTTCATACAGCGTAAAATCCTCAATTTCTGCTCCTTTATCTCTTGTAATATCTCAAGGTAATAACTTCTTTTTGTCATCAGATCTAGCCCTTTTTTGGATAATATTGCGCTTACAATATTTATGGTTTGAATGTATACGAATCTGTAGGAGTTATTAGAGCAATGTTCTAGAAACCCAGACTTGGATTTGGGAACATAGAAGAGCGTAATAAATATACAAGTTAGAAAAGAAAGTAACTTTAACTTGATATAAGTTTTGATAGCCTATGATTATCCTTCCGCTTTTAGAAATTTTGTGATACTTACATGTTTAGGCTGTAAATTAAATAAACTGATCTGCTCCTATCCTTCTTCTGCTTGCAATTTCGAAACACTCTGTTGTATAATTGTTTGATTGTTTCTAGCATGTGCCTTTAAACTCCAGTTGGAGCTCTATTTAGACAAAAGAATAACAATTTAGTGTTACTTAAGATTGTCATATGTATAAGTATAACTTGATTTTACTTGTGTACTTTCTCCAATATCCATTTTGCAGGTAGAGATAGCCTTCTTGAGTGGATTGAGGATCCATCATATCCTAATACAACTTTGTCTTGGAATATTATTCACGGTAATGAAAGATTCATGTTGTTGTTGGTTGTTAATTGTGAATTAATTCTCTTAATCATTTCTTTGTTTCTTCTTCTTCTTTTTTTTTTCTTTTTTTAAATTTATTTGCAGGGGATGGTATGATCCAACAGGATATTTTGAGCTCTAAAAGCTATTATATTGCACTGGGTAGCTTGAACACTGATGAGGTGGAGGTAATAATGTTAATATGTCAATTTGTTCTTGTAATTGTTTTTTTGGGTGCTTCAAGTTTTGAAATTATTTCTACTGCCAAGCTCTAAGTATGGCCGAAGTCCATGGATGGTTGTAGTGATGTCTTATGTAACAGTATATTTCCGAGTGAAAATAGCAATTCCCTTTAGGTTTTACTGTCCATATAACAAAGACTAAGCACCAATTGTAAGCACACAAACTTGGTTTGTTAATTAGCCTCAAGTTGAAGATCTATTAGCTGTTTGTTGTCCGCACAGAACATTTTCAGTACAACAAGTGATGTGTGACTTATAGAAAATATTATTACATTTATTTTGTAACTGCTGTTTGTATTAGAATGAAAATTTAAATAAGGTTCTCATTTGTTATTCCTTTTTCTTTCACTTATATCAGACAATACTGCATTGTATAGGTTCGACTAAATTTTACAATAAAGGCATTTGTCTATGATACAACTAAAGCATATTACAACTGCTCTCTGAGTCATGGTGAATGCAGCCTTGAGGTTTTTCTTCTGAGGACAAATGCTGCTCTCCTAACTTCTCCTGCTCGTGAACAGGTAAAGATTTATTTTCTCCTAGAGGTTTTCCATTTTATTTTCCTGAAATCGAAGAGCCAGACACTTCCAGTCGGAATTTCTACTATCCCTGCCATCATGATATAAATCATAAACATACCCTTTATTGATTAATCAGAACTTTGCATCCAATGTATATGGTGATTGGAATATGTAATTCTGTAATTAAGCACACCTAGTGGGGAGTGAATAGGTGTAAATACCCAAAGTGATCTACAGTGGTCAAATTTTAAATTATACTATAGCAGGCTATAATCGGACGGTCTAACCCTGCCCGTATTAGATATGTTCTTCGTCTGTTATAAACGGACAGCTAATACATGTCCGTATTAGTATAAAATTTTTCCGACGTAAACAAAATCTGTAGAATATTGAAGCTTAAAACAGAAACAAAAGAACAGTAAATCACATCAAGATTTTTACGTGGTTCAGCCCCTATCCTCTAGTCTAGTAGCCTAATCCACGTCCAATCCCAACTAGGATTGGAGACTCACTTTATTAAAATAATATTCAGCAATTACAAAGTAAATAGAACTCCCTGTTACAACGACGATCGATTGGACACCTCTGTCCCCTTTGCACCTCTGCAACACCTCTCACCTCTTACTAAAATAAAATTCCCAAGCCAACCTAGACTTGTACTATGTTTACAATAGATATTGAAAGAAGGAATACAAGAACAACACTGGAAACTGAGAAAAGAGTGATATTCTGATTTGTATGTATCTCAGATTAGCTTTATTGATGAGTTTCTATTTTGTAGTCTCCTTGTTTTTCCTTGTAGCCGAGCAACAGTATATATAAAGGACTAGAGCAACGACTATTACTTTTTAATTGAAATAGGAGATGAACGTTACCAATAACAACCTCAGTAGATAAGGAAATACAGCTATGAAGAAGTCAAATAAAATCCAAATACTAGTTGAAGGAGTCCAACTGACTGTTAACATGTTTCCTTCAAAATAGCAACTGTTGTTAGCAAGAATCCAAAAATAATTGTTGTTCCAACTTTTGAATAAAAATCCTTAATAATATCAATTCCTAAAACATTTCCAAGACACGTAAATTGATAACTCAATATATATATATATATATATATATATATATATATATATATATTGGAAGGATATAACCCAAAGAATTAAATATGAGAAACTTAAGGAATAATAAACAAATTAGATATAAATTCCAAATTGCATAAACTCGTTATAAATCCAACACCAGATTTTCAATCTCCTTAAAATACTCCAATTCATATTTGAATTTGTCTCCATAACAAAACAAATTTAGATTTAAACATAGAAAGCATGAGACAAAAATAAATCAACTTGTTTCACTTACTCCAAACTGCAGTAACTTTTGTGGGCTAGTGTAATATCAACCCATGCAATAACCCAAGCAAACTACTCCCTCTATTCCTAAATAAGTGTCGTTTAAGGTTTTTGCACATGGATTAAGAAAGTCATTTAATATTATCATTTTATAATTAAAATCTGTGTGAAATTCCATTACTACCCCTTTATGGGAAGTTGAAAACTATTAATACTAAGGATGAGAATTTCTTGGGACAATGAAAGAAGGTAAGGGTGATATAGGAAAGTAAATAGTTTATTCTCCTAGAAAGTTGTAAACGACAGATAAATTGGAACAAAATTTTTCTTCTAAAACGTCACTTATTTAGGAACGGAGGGAGTATTATATTAATATGCATTAAAATATTTGATTAACATGACTCAATTAAATTATAAGTCAATATAAAATCAATTTAGCCCAAATAAACATTGTCATCATTAAAACCACAAAGTATAAATACTAACATTCTCCTCCTTTTTGATGATGACAATATATATCATACTCCCCCTAAATAAATGGCTCCCCCTTAATTTAGGCAAATTTGTCAAAAAGAATCTTTCAACATGGCATATATATCAAATATTGCATGTATATCAAATAGCAAATAGTATCCAAAGCATAACAGTAAGCATGAATCAAATAAACACATATCTGCTTAACCAACCAATACGAATTCAAATTACAAAAAAAATATCCAAACATATCCAAATTAGTTATCCAAAAACAGAACAAAGTCTAAACTTCAACTAATATCTAAAAACAGAATAGAGAACTTTAAATATACAGAGTCTAAACTTCAAATATTTAAATATCCAATCTAAAATCCAAATATTTAAATACACAATCCAATGAAGGGATTCACACTCACCAATCCAAATATGTAAATGAGTTATTAAATAGATTTGGTTTTGAAAATACCAAACCAAAGTCAACACCAATGAGTACTACCATCAAGCTTATTGCGGATGCTACAGGTAAAGATGTTGAAGTGACAATGTATCGAGGTATGATTGGTTGTTTACTTTATTTAATTGCATCAAGACCAGATATTATGTATAGTAAACGGACAGCTAATACCTGTCCGTATTAGTATAAAATTTTTCCGACGTAAACAAAATCTGCAGAATATTGAAGCTTAAAATGTAAACAAAAAGAACAATTAAATCACACCAAGATTTTTACGTGGTTCAACCCCTATCCTCTAGTCTAGTAGCTTAATCCACGTCCAATCCCAACTAGGATTGGAGACTCACTTTATTAAAATAATATTCAGCAATTACAAAGTAAATAGAACTCCCTGTTACAACGACGATCGATTGGAAACCTCTGCTCCCTTTGCACCTCTGCAACACCTCTCACCTCTAAGACTTTGATAGCTTCGTTGTACAGACTGAATATTACTAAAATAAAATTCCCAAGCCAACCTAGACTTGTACTATGTTTACAATAGATATTGAAAAAAGGAATACAAGAACAACACTGTAAACTGAGAAAAGAGTGATATTCTGATTTGTATGTATCTCAGATTAGCTTTCTTGATGAGTTTCTATTTTGCAGTCCCCTTGCTTTTCCTTCTAGCCGAGCAACAGTATATATAAAGGAGTAGAGCAATGGCTATTACTTTTTAATTGAAATAGGAGATGAACATTACCAATAACAACCTCAGTAGCTAAGGAAATACAGCTATGAAGAAGTCAAATAAAATCCAAATACTAGTTGAAGGAGTCCAACTGACTGTTAACATGTTTCCTTCAAATAAAGAATCTAACATTAGCAAGAATCCAAAATAACTCGTTGTTCCAACTTTTGAATAAGAATCCTTAATAATATCAATTCCTAAAACATCTCCAAGACACGTAAATTGATAACTCAATATATATATATATATATATATATATATATATATATATATATATATATATATATATATTGGAAGGATATAACCCAAACAATTAAATATGAGAAACTTAAGGAATAATAAACAAATTAGATATAAATTCCAAATTGTACAAACTCATTATAAATCCAACACCATATTTTCAATCTCCTTAAAATACTCCAATTCATATTTGAATTTGTCTCCATAACAAAACAGATTTAAATTTAAACATAGAAAGCATGAGACAAAAATAAACCAACTTGTTTTACTTACTCCAAACTGCAGTAACTTTTGTGGGCTAGTGTAATATTAACCCATGCAAACTATTATATTAATATGCATGAAAATATTTGATTAACATGACTCAATTAAATTATAAGTCAATATAAATTCAATTTAGCCCAAATAAACATTGTCATCATTAAAACCACAAAGTATAAATACTAACAGAATATTCTTTAGTTCATTTGGGAAAGATGAATGATAGCAAGTTTCCTTGCCGGTCACATTTATGGCCTCGATCCAAGGGTGACTCAAAATTTCTCTGTGGTACTTCCTGATTTGAATAGACTAATCTTTATTCATGCTAACCCCTTCTAGACTTCTGTTATGAGGCTTAAGCCTTCCCTTTTTTGTCTTTAATTTTCATAGACCTTTCCAATGATATCCAACTTGGGTTTTCGTGTCGATATTTTAGAAGAACCATGTGTTCCAACACAAAATGTTCTTCAGATCCCATGTATTAAAAACTTACTTTTTCCCTTCTTTATTTTTTTTGATAAACCCTTCTTTTTTTGGGTTGTAGATAATGCTGTACTTGTTTTGACTTTTCAAAAATATTAATAAAAAAAATAACATTTACTTGTTTTTGTTTACTCAGGGAGCCAATAATGAGTGGAATGTCAAACTGTCTTATGGTACCCGATGGACGTCTTTTATTCTAGGATCAGGTCATTTTTTGTTCGCCTTTTTTTGTCATTCTTATGGAACCTTGTAATAACGTTTATTCTTATATTATTGATTGCTTCTACATGTAGGTTATGTGTCCATCTTCATGATATTGGCCTTCAAAATCTTTAGAATGTTCCAGATTGACAGGAGAAGTAGAGCGACAATACAAGCTGTGGAGACCGGATCTGAACAAGCCCCATTACTTTCGCGAAAGGATGATGATCTCTCGAGCTTGGGTTCATCCTACGATTCAATCTCTCATGATGAGGAAGAACTGGATAAGTGGCTTGCAGTGGTTTATTCTGATGGAAAACTACTAGAGGGAGAAACCAATAGCAATCCTCAGCGTCTTTGTGTTATATGCTTTGATGCCCCTAGAGACTGCTTCTTTCTTCCATGTGTCCACTCTGCCACATGTTTTACTTGTGGAACAAGGTTAGCTCACTCTTCTGTTGAATATTGGTAGGAAAATTTAAGGTTTGGGAGGTCTGAGGGTAAGCAAAAATTTTGAAATGCGAACCAAACTGGTTTAAAGTTGTTTGAGATGTACTATAAAAATCATTGGTTTGGGTTGGTTATGGCTCATTCAAGAAACCATTTAAAAGCAACCCAACTCGACTGTGTTTATAAATTAAAATTATGTGTTACGTCACATAATATAGTACTCCCTCCCTTCCATATTATTTGCTCATTGGAGATTTTTAAACTCAAAATTGACATAGATTCTTTTAATTTTAATCAACACAATGATGAATATTGTAAACTATCTAAAAAGTATTACTCATTGTAAGTTTTATTGTTTTATAATTTTTAATGAGTCATCTCAATTTTGATATTGAAAATGTCTCAAATTGACTTTCAAAAGTCAATAATGATTATATTAGTACTTATGTTTTCAGCTTTGAGATTCTGAAGTTTACATTATGTGGCCCTATTTATCCTTTGATTGATTTTTTTGTATATAATTATCAACTTTGAAAAGTTTTAAGAACCTTTTGCAAGCAGGTGGTTTAAAAGCCAAACCACGATATGGGGTTTGGGTGGTTTCAAAATTAAGATGGTTTAATTTGGTTTACAATATTGAATAACCATGGTGGTTTGGTTTGGTTATGGTTTGAGCCTAAAACGTCCCCAAAGCAACCTGTGCACACCCCTACTTGCGATATTGATTCCCCAGCTATAGGGATTTAGTTGAAAAGTAGGTGTTGTTAAGTAAATAAATCACTCTTTCCTACGTTCAGCATCTTTGATCAAATGCATTGTTATCCTCTTTTATGTCCTGATCTTCCATTTTGCATTCAGGATCCACCTTATTGTGCTGGTTAACTTGTGTATGAGATAACAAGTGCTAAGCTTATTAACCACATATTTAAACTGAATGTTCCCATGCATTACTTTATCCTTTTTAGTTTCAATTTTTTTTTTAGTTTAAAGGCTTCATGTGTTGTAGATTTGTTGATGGTGTGACAAGAAAATTTGATAACCGTTTTGAGTTTATTACCCTGCAGGATTATTGATGAGGCTGGTACATGTCCCATCTGTTGTAGGACCATGAAAAAGGTGAGGAAGATAATCGCTGTATGAGCAGTGTATCCAACCTTACTTAAATCTTCAGGCACCCGGGTTGACCAACTTCGAGATTTTCATTGGAGATGCATTCTATTACATGAGGCCGAGGTGGGTTTGTAAAGGATTTGTGTTCCAAGTGTTTGCTGGAGTATGATTGCATGGAAGGCGCAGACTATAACAGACTATACTTATTTCTTCAACTAGACAACTATGGTTTAGGCATTCATTCTGTACAAATATACCATGATTATATGCATCAAGCCCATGTAAGTTGGTATAAAAATTTTAGTAGGACCAAAGTTCGTTGCCTTTGCCAGTTGAAATTTCCTGCTACAAATTTTTGTGTGTGTTTTGTTCATAGTTTAATTCAGATGGTTACAATATGGACAGTTCTGTCCATGTGCACAACTGCACCATTTCGTTCAAATACTCAGATTGATGGAACCCATAAAAAATGGTGATATTGTAGCTCCTATGCTTTCTGTACAAAACATTATTATGTCATAATCACCCAAGGAACAGAAATTTCCTGGTTGAAACACAAAATACGCAGAACAATAATAACAAAGAGTACAAAGAATCACCTTATTGGAAAATGAAATTTTTGATAAACATGCATAGACTAATACTTGGTTAAGTGCGCTTAACTGATGTGACTACTTCTTTCAGAGTTTTGAAGTTGAGTGTTGAGCTTCCATTTGATCCTAAAGCTTTGATTGCTTGTTCTCTGAGTACACCAATGTTGTTCCTCAGTTCCTTCCCCTTTTCACTCAACAAAACGAGATCTAAAGCATTCATCATTCCACGTTTCGTGAACACCCCACCCTCAAGTTTAACCCCAAACCGCCACATCCCCTCCACCAACCGTATGGTCAGAAAATGTTCTCCCAGAAACGGCCTGCCAATCAAAGGCACACCGCCTGTAATACTCCCCAACATAGAATTCCACCCACAATGCGTTACATGGGCTCCAACCGAAGAATGTTCCAACACTTGCAACTGGGGAGCCCATGAAACCATCTTCCCAATATTACTACCACTGGTTCTTTCAATAAATCCTTCTGGCAAAATGTGCCATTCACTCGCTGGGAGTGACCAAAGAAATGGAACTCCAGTAGCTTCAAGTGCTTGGGCGCATGCCACAAGTTCATCTGGTGGGCATTTCATTAAGGTACCGAAGCTAATATATGCAACTGATGCAGCTTTATGCATGTTCAACCAAAGTATGCATTCATCGGAAGATTTAGATGTTGGCGCTGGTTTGTTTAATGAATCGTAAAGCGGTGAGGGGCCAATGCTAAGTACCTTTGTTTGTAATTTTGATTTTAAATCGTCGGTGACAACCGTGTCAAGTTCTTCAAAGGAGTTGAGCACAACTGCGGCTGCTTTTGGCAATGTTAAGGCCATCTGATAATGCAAAACTCCGAGCAAGTGTTGTCTGTCTTCTAAGAGGAGTTTAGGTATGTCAGTGATGCGTATTGTTGACATTCCTGGGATGTGTTCCAATGGTTGTTGATCTGCACTACCATCTTGCTTGCCTGTTTAATTACGTACATCAAGAAGGTATAATAATTAAGCTATATTTCTTTTCTTTTTGCGGATAGGAACTCCGAACTAGTACTATAATATATATTCTTTGAGAATTATATACTTAAATATATAAAAATAAAAAATAAGGACAACAATTCCTGACCCAAAAGGTCAACAGTCTTATTTTAGATGTCATTTGAATACATGTAAAAAATATGCGTGTAGGCCCTGTACAAACTGTACAGACATATTTTTTACATGTATCCAAATGATATCCAAATCATTTTTTTCTATAAAAATTTAAATTCCAATAAATCTTATAAATTATTTAGAAAGATATTTAAAATATATATATATATATATATATATATATATATATATTGGACGCTACCCCGGTCGATCCCCACCGGTCGCCCCAGAATCACTCGTGTTCAAAACATGAGATCAAAAACGTTAGGAAAATAATGTCCACGGTTATTTACCAAAGTGGACTTGAGTAACCATGCCAGCAATCATCATGATTCATGGGCTTACCCTTCCCATTTCCCTATGGATACATAGGTCATACAACTTCGTATTTAATTTCTTTTTGTTTTTTTCACATGAATGCCTTAATGATAGGGCAGAGTAGACTTTTTGTAAGCAAAAAAATAAAACACTTCATGCATGAAAATAAATACTCATTCGCTTCTTAATTACTATAAGATTAATATTAATTTAAAAAAATTTTTGAATTAAAATTTAACATAATTCATTTAAAATTTTAAAAACAATAAATCTTATAACTAATACTACTTTGTAGATAGTTTATGATATTCATAATTATTTTGATATAAATTAAATAAAATTTAGAACCAAGATAATATTTGTTAGTTTCAAAAATTTTGTCCACAATAATTTATTAAACCAACCCATCATGCACTTGCCCTTCCCATTTTCATTATGGATAGTGTTTTTTCCCCTTCACATGCATGACTGACTGAAGGCAGAGTAGAGTAGAATTCTTTTTTTCATATACCAAAAAATCAAATAACGTGTACATAAAAGTTAATAAGAGGAATTTATATTTTTACAAGTAAAATGTTAATTTTACTAGTTCATCCACATATCCACATGAATAATAACCTTCTATGTGTGTGAGCAAACTCTGTAAAACTAACATTTTCAGGTGAACATATCAATTCCCTACGAGGATCGTAAATAATTAAGATCCACATAATTACCGGTTGTTTCAATGATGCCTAGTATAAGATCAGTATTGACATGAGCAGCAAGAGGGAGAGCTCCGGCAGCCCAATATGCAACCCAAGGCACTCCCATGCATCTTCCCATCTCAGCCACAAACCAATACCACGCATCCGTAAAACCAACCTTCACTCCGGCTTCGGCCTCTGCCTCTTGCACACCCTTCTTAATATTATCCGGCGTTGCTTCTAACAACAATCTAACACTATCCCCCACAAAATCACTGGAAAAAACGTGCCCCTCCGGCACCCCATCCCAAACACTAAAAACTTTTACATTCCCAAATTCATGAATATTACTACCAGCGCAAATCCTGGCATTGGAGCTTGCTGTATTGAAGAAAGAAAATCTGACGGCCGGTGCCGAGGCGGCTAGCCTTTGCACTAGTTGGAGTAGAGGAGCTGCGTGTGTGCCGAAAGGGAAAGCAAAGACAGCAACGTGAGTAGAAAATGAAGTAGTCATATTTTTCTTGGTTGCTAGCAAGTGAGAGTGAGTTGGTGTGTGTTTCTTCTCTATTCAATTAGTACTACTACTAACATGTTGTGTTTATATATACTAGTACTAGTATAAGAAAAATCTATTCGCGCGGCGAATTGTTCGAAAATACTATTTTAGTAAGTATTGTAATTAATGCGTGCTAGAAATTTATTGCGCTTATGTAGTTATGTATATAAATATAAAAAAAACGAGTCTTCTTTATACTACTAACATAACTACAAATTTGACTTTGTCATGAGATTTGACGTATGTATGCATCAATTTTTGGTTTTTCCTATAAAGAATGGAGTACATAAATTAATTGGATAGAGTAGTTTATAACAATTGATGCATGAGTGCATAAAAACCGTAAGTATCACCAACTTCAAGGCTGAATAATGGAGACAAATATTTAATTACATCTCATCCATTATTCCCTCCCTCGAGTTCTTAAAAGATTGACGTTGTAGGAAGTATTAGTAATTTTTATTCTAATATATTATTATGTATAGTGTTTGTATAGTGCCTGTATAGTGTTTGCATAGTAAATTTTTTTAAAAGTTATTCATTTTATTAGATTATAAATAGAATATATTATATTTTATTATAAACCAATCTGGACCGTCCGTTTAAAGTAAATCGATCTGGACCATTTATGGATTGGTTACTATTCAGTCCATTCTTTTATAAATAGAAGCTCATTCTTTCATTATTTCTTATGAATTCACCCAAACTCTAGAGAAAGCGTAGAGAGAATTATTCTTCTATCTTGGCGTATTTCTTTAGCGTTTAAGAAAGCTTTGAGCGTAGTGCAAGTTTCTTCAAGATATCCCCGCCTTGGTCGAGATCTCTTTCTTCTTTATAAGGTAAGGGGTATTATTTTTCATATTCACGAAGAGAACTTCATTATTCCATTCTTTATTATTACATTGGAATAACTTTGAATACGCTGATTTCACTATATACTTGGTGATTTCGCATGTTATTTCATTCGTTATTATTCCTGTTGGAACATCCTGTCTTTGCGTTTTACGTTTGGACTGGTTCCGCCTTTTATTATTCTCGTGGAATATCCCATGCATCGTGCGTTTTTATCTGGGACCGATTCTCGTTATTTATTATTCATTGGAATAACCTGCATCTACGCAAGCATCTGCACGTCGGGTGATTTCATTGTTATTCCATTCTTTATTATTCTATTGGAATATTCAGCTTGGTGCATATTACACTTTGACTGGTTCCGTTATTTATTATTCCGTTGAAATAACTTTTATCATCACGCTGGTACCGTATGCGTGGTGATTTCTTTTGGCATTCCATTCTTTATTATACTCAAATGGTTAAAGTTTTGACTTCTATACTCCATGAAATTGGTGGAATATCCTTGATATTTGCGGCTTCATCCAAAGATCTTTTTCGTGAAAATATTCTTACGAAAATTCTTAAATTTTACTCTACAAAAAGTATCGTGTTGACAATTTGACGTTATTAGTTCTGAATAAATTAATTCTTGAACTTGTTTTTATTGAATTCTTATATCATTGTCATCATCCTCATATTTATATTTTGTTGAAAGTCATCTGTGGCACATGGAAGGTGCATAGATGGACTTGGTATGATTATGACCAAGGATTATTCATTGTAATCACGGCCGTAATGTTACAAAATGATGTGGTAAAAGTCTTCATCGTGGCGTAGTGCATTGATGGATAAGGTTGTTGGCATGAATATGACCATTGATGAATACACGAATATCTTTGGCCGTAAGGTGGGATAATTTGTGGTTGTGATACTTATGAATATCCTCGGCCGTAGTGCGGGGATGAGGTGAATTATTTTTTAAATTTGAGTCCCAAATGATAAAAGTGATGAAAACCTTTAAATCATAAAAGATAGTAGATTTTATTCTCTACTGACTCTTTTAATGGATTGTATGTTCACCGCAGCTTAAATTTGATGTCTATCAGTATTTATCGGTTTAACATCATTGAAGACTAATGATAATTTATTCTCATTATCTTAGTCATAATATTTTTTTATCGGGCTAGTTGAGCTCACCTTTTCTTTCACCGTTTTCTTCAAGAAATGAGAACGTGGCAGGACTAATCGGAAACGGAGTGACTCGGTCCGTATGATAGTATTAGTAGTCCTCACTATTCTGTTAAATAGTGTGATAATAAATATAATGAGGACTTATTCTGAGAGTGGATATTGTCTAGAAGATAATATTTATATTAAAACTCACAGCTTTCTTGTTGTATATTAAAGATTGTATTTGTATTCTGTACCATGTATTTGGCGACTCAGAATAGGTGATGTATACCTATTTTGGGGGCGTCACAAAGTTGGTGGTCCACTAGTTGTTGGATTATTTAATGAATTAAAGTACCCCACTAAATTAATTTAAAGCCCAACAGCGGCACAGTCTGATGACTGAAAGTTGGTGATCCACTAGTTGTTGGATTATTTAATGAATTAGAGTAGGGGTTCTTTACAGTAGTATACAACAAATAGAAAGTAATTACAAGAAAAGTACTTTCAGTATAATAATGTATAATAATATCAACAATAGTGCAATACACGTCATTATATCCAATCCAACAAAAAATGAAAACCCTTAATTCAAGGAGAAAACTACTCCACTTAGATCGGCAGTTACTAACTAACCCAAATACTCAAAAATCACGTCGCAAATTTACGATTCCGACGAAGAACAAAAAGAAAACTTCATAGATCATTATAATCTGTAACACAGGAGCAATCGAGAAGAAGCATAATCAGTAATAGAAAAGAAACCGAATTCGAAAGCAAGAAGAAACAAAAACAAAGCATCCAAAAACCACATTCACATAAGCGATCAAAGGATTTCCGAAACAGAATCAAAAAATTGATTCTGAGACATCAAACTGAATCTGCAAAGAAACTACAAAAGTACAAAGCAATTAGTCTATATATTGAAGCAATTAAAATTTGCAGGATCAACACACTTTAGTTACGTATTCATTACAAAATAAAAGTTTGGGGACATTCATATAAAGGTTTGGTTACCTTGATTTAAGAGTTCATTATTTAGCAATTCACCTTTACAAAAGCATAACTTGTAAAAATTTAATAAGAGGTTTGAAAACAGTTTTTTTCAAAAGCATTGATACTAATAAAGAATATTTTGGTAACTATGTAATGTTGATTTGGAAACCAATAAAGTAATAGTATTAATTTCAGTTACGAAAGAGTATTGTATTACACATTCATAGTTTGGAAGAATTCATACAATAGATTGGCAACATTCATATAGAGGTTTGGTTACTTTAAATAAATGCATAATTCAATACAATTTTGTGTCGAATTTAAATGTTCATTCTGTAGTATTTATCCTTCGCAAAAACATAATTTGTGTTTTGTTTATAAATTGAATGAAAACAGTATGTTACATAAACATAGATACTAAGTACCTTTATTTTGGTTACTGAAAATTGTTGATTTGGTCACCTATTAAATAATACTAATTTTTTTATTTACCAAAACGTATTTGTTACATATTCATATTTTGGCATCATTCATAAAATAGTTTGGTTACATTCGTCTATCTATTCATTAATAAATTTGACAATGCAAATACTTTGTTGAAAATTTATGATTACTAAAAAAATGAATTTTGATTACTATGTGATGTTCATATGCTGACTATTTACATAATTGTATTAATTATAATGTTTCAGTTGTCGGAACATGGATATGATTTCAGTTGTAATTTACTTCAACGGTACGTGGAGTGACAATAACCAATATCAAAATTTCGAAGTTACTAGCCTACTAGTCCCTTCAACTTGTTCATTCACAGAAATGCACAACTTGATATGCACTGCATTAAGCCTAGACTGCAACACAACAGAGTTGTCAATCAAATTTCATATTAGCAGCAACATCCCTCCAATCAAGGTGACAAATGAAGCAACCTTAAGATTCTATATGGAAGTTAGTAGAAACTCAGGTGAACATGGAAAATATCAACTGATTATAGATTCTGAATACAACACTGGATGCACTACAATCTTACAAAACGTTATAATTGAAGAAGAAAATATAATGCAAGCTGAAACACAGATGAGATTGACACAAAGGAATTCTGATCTTGTATTGTTGGCAACACAAGAAGACCAAATTGGATCACATTTTGTTGAGCATCTGGCCATTGAAGCTATTGATAAAGAACAAGACAGATTAAAAGACGTATCAAGATCTGGAGAACAATGTGATGAGGTCATATCAGATCCAAATAAGTTTGAAGTCAAAATTCATCAAACTTACAAAGACAAAAGAATCTTATCACAAGCGATAAGGCTACTTTCAATAAGGCAAAACAGACAACACAAGGTTGAAAAAACAAGTGGTAGAGACTTTGTTCTGTTATGCATCGACAGTGAAAATTGTAAATGCAAACTAAGAACATCAAAATTTCAGAAAACAAATATGTTTAAGGTGAGAGAATTTAATAATTTACACACTTGTTCATCTAACATACTGCTTAGAGATCACAGACAAGCAAATAGTCAGATGGTTAGTGAATGCATAATGCATAGATTAAAAAACTTCAAGAAAATTTACACACCAATCGATATTGTGGGAGACATGATGACGGAGTATAATGTGTCCATCTCCTACCAAAAAGCATGGAGAGCGAAAAAAAAAAGCAATGGAAAAAGTAAGAGGGAATCCACACGACTACACTCTGATCCTTTCATGGTTGCACATGCTAAAAAAAAAACAAATCCAAGTATCAATTGGAAACTGTTAATTTACATTTTAAAATATTTCAGTTACCCAAATTAAATGGTTTGGTTACCTAATAATGAAGGTTTGGCTACTGTGACGCCCCCAAAATAGGTATACATCACCTATCTTGAGTTGCCAAATACATGGTACTAAATTCAAATACAACTTAATTATACAACAGTCGTGTAAAATATGACAAAATACATGCTGTGGGTTTTAATACAAATATTGTCATCTAGACAATATCCATACTCAATTTAGTCCTCATTATAATTATTATCACACTATTTAATGTAATAGTGAGGAGGACTACTAAAGACACCATCTCGGACCATCACTGCTTCCTCCGACTAGTCCCTTTCCACGCTTCTCTCATTTCAGAGAAACAATGAAAGAAAGGGTGAGCTCAACTAGCCCAGTAAGAAATATTATTACTAAGATAATGTAGAATAAGTTATCATTAGCCTTCAACAATGTTAAACTGATAAAATATAATAGGCATCAAGTTTAACTGTAGCGGAATAAGCAATCCATTAAAAGAGTCAAGTAGAGAATAAAGTCTACTATCTTTATGATTTAAAAAGGTTTTCATCACTTTTATCGCTGAGACTCACCTTAATAAATAATCCACATCATCCCCTTTGACTACTACCAAGGATATTCATTAGGTCACGACCACAAATTATCCATGCACTACTGGGCCAGGATATTTGTGTATTCATAAATGGTCATGATCATGCCAACAACTGTCCATCACTGCACTTCGAGCCAATGAGGACTTTTACCACATTATTTATAACATTACGGTCATGATTACACCGAATAGTCCCTGGTCATAATCATACCAAGTCCATCTATGCACTACAGGCCACAGATGACTTTCAAAAATAATATAAACATGAGGATGATGACAATGATATAATAATTCAATAAAACAAGTTCAAGAATTAATTTATTCAGGAACTAATAACGTCCAAATTGTCAACATGATACTTCTTTGTAAAGTAAAATTCAAGAATGCTCAGAAGAATATTTTCATGAAAAGATATTGGATGAAGCGTAAATATCAAGGATATTCCACTAATTTCATGGAGTATAGAAGTCAAAACTTTAACCAACTGAGTATAATAAAGAATGAAGTAACAAAAAAAATCACCATGCATGCGGTACTTTCAGATATATTAAAGTTATTTCAATAGAATAATAAATAACGGAACTGTGTCAAAGTAAATTCAAGACCGATGGATGTTCCAATGAATAATAATAAAGATTTTAACCAGTCCTGCGTAAAGCATGATGCAGATATTCCAACATAATAATAATAAAGATGAAATAACAGAAGTTCTCTTCATGAATTCAAAAGAAATAATACCCCTTACCGTAAAAGAAAAGTATTCTGACTGGTAGGACGAAGATATTCTTTAAGAAAACTTGCACTACGATCAAAGCTTCTTAAAACTCGAAAGAAAATACGCTCAAGATTATAGAAGAGAATTTCTCTGAATTTCTGGTGTGTTTTCAATTCTAACTAAGCATCCTATTTATAGGAGAATAGAAGGGGTACTGTTTAGAAAAATAATACGGACGCAACAATTTTAAAAATTACGGATGCTTAACTGATGCATTAATTCACGGATGAAAAAAATTTGATAACCCATGGATGTAAAAAGTCCATCCTTCAACCAATAGGAATCAAGCAACAATATAATATATATATATATATATATATATATATATATATATAAACCACACATGTTTTTTAAAAACAATCAACTACCCATAAATTCCAAAATCCAAACCCCTTTCATTTTTTCTTCCATATGTGGGCCCCACGTGTTCCCCTCCCACCAACATGTCATCATCACAAGTGGGTCATATAATATATATACTGAATAACTTTCTACTAATTATTTTGAAAAATGGGTAAATGGGGATCCATAAAATAAGTAAAACTTTATAAAATTACCTTAATAATTTTAACAACAGTTATCACCTTTATTATAATTCACAATATTAATCGACTAGGTCGTTCCTAGGAAAGAGGGGGATTTCCAATAAGGATTTCTCCCTATTGGCGCGCAATTAGGTGACCAAACATCTCCTTGGCAGAACTTCTAGACATCGTTAATATTGCAAATAATAATATTAATAACTCTGTCATCTCAATTATTGATTTAATAAAATATAAAATATTGACAATAATTGAATAAAATTAAGTGACTTCTCACATAAGCATTAATAATCAATACCGTGTGCTACTATGCAACCACGCGTATCACTGTACTTTTACTACTGAGTAGTTCAATAATATCAACGGTAAAACTTCCGCCATTATTTTCAATAAAATATTTTTGTCATTTTTTCAATCTGACAATAATTCTGTTGTGGGGTCCACCAATGATTGTGGACGTCGCATTTAATATTCCCTCGTTAAAACGAATATTCTCCCACCAATCGAATATTATAAAACAACTTCATGATTTTGCAAAATTTATAAATAATACCCACAACTATAACATTATATCAAATTCATTTCATAATATTCAAAAATGATAATTATAGAAAATTCATTTTTATTCATAAAAGTTGGGGTCTTACAGCTACTAACTGTAGTAATGAAATATAAATAAAAAATGTTTCTTGCAATAGACCATTATCTACATGAAATGTAACTAATAAAAATCATTTTAGACACCATCTGAACACTATGAAAAATATTAAATGTTAATTAATTTCATACCAGTAGTACTACACATATTGCATCCTTAACTACAAATATGGACAATAATTATTACAGATATTTACATTAACCAAACTAAAAATTCATTTCAAGATCCATCACATTCTTGGAGTTGGAGAAAAATGGTTGCTTCAAATATCTCTCCTTTGCAATAGGAGCATCCATTGAAACATGGCACCATTGTTTCCCAATCATTGTAATTGATGACACCTTCATTCAATCAACCTACGGGGGTACACTTCTCATAGCAAGCACACAAGATGCAAGCAGAAACATTATACCAATTGCTTTTGGAGTCGTTAACAGTGAAAATAAATTATCCTGGACATGGTTTTTCATTAATTTGAGAGATGCTTGTGGAGTTAGAGAAGGACAATGCATTGTCTCGGATAGACATGAAACAGTTATAAAGGGACTTAACTGTGTGTTCCCTGATGTAATTCACGGTTCATGCATATACCATATCTTAAAAAATATAAAAAACAGATTCAAGAAGAAAGGAGAAGAAATCAAAAAAGCATACAACGCGTCTTGTAGAGCTTACACCATTGAAGAATTCAACATACACATGGCTCAACTTAATGCAATTGATGCTCGAATAAGGAAATATTTGGAGGAAGAAGTTCATCTAGAAAAGTGCACGAGGCTCCATGGGACTGTAAGCAGATACTCAACAATGACTTCGAACACCGCCGAATCTATTAACAATGCAATCAAGGGAATCAGAAATCTTCCAGTTGCGTCGATGATTGAATGCCTATGTTGTATGGTTCAAAGATGGTATTTCACAAACAAACAATCAACAATGTCAACTTTCACTACCTTTTCCACAACAGCTGAGAGAAGATTGCATTCTAATATCATTGAGTCAAAGAAACTTAAGGTCAATCATACAACTTTTAAATTGTTAGCTGCATACTTACAAAAAATTGCATCTGAAATTAAAGGAAACCAAGTTATGTAGTTTTGGTTACCAGTATAAACTGTAAAAGATACCAACAGTACATATGACTTTTATTATTCCAAATTACATATACAACAAAATTATTATACATACTAACTACACAATTAAATGTTGTTGTAGGTTGAGACATCAAACCTAGTGATTTTCACTGTTTACGATGTCGCCAAACAATTTGTTGTGGACACGGAACAAAAGACATGCACATGCTGTAAATTTCAGTACCATGAGATGCCTTGCTCACACGCTACTGATGTTATTAGCAAAAGGAATTTGAGCTGTTATGATTTTTGCTCAAAATACTATTCAAATAAAACTTTGGTAGACACGTATTCAGCTTCCATCATGCCGTTAGATGATAAAGAGAATTAGGATGTTCCAGAAGAGATTATAAACATATGTGTCAAACCACCAAATACAAGAAGACCAGCTATAAGACCAAAGATAGGAAGATACAAGCATGTATCTGAAAATACAGTTCAAAATAAATGCAGCAGATGCCAAAAAAAGGACACAATAGAAAAACATGCAGTAATCCACCAATTTTGAGACCATGAAAGTTTTGATATAATACAACATCAAAACAATTGTAACAAACTCCTTTATGTTTAGTATGGTTGCTCAATAGACATACATATTGTAATCATTTTATTTGTGTAATAAAAACAAATTTATCTTGCACAGTATTAAAAGATGATTATTTTCATTAATTTACTTTTAACAATATAAATAAGGACAAACATGTTGTGACGCCCCCAAAATAGGTATACATCACCCATTTTGGGTTGTCAAAAAATACACTACTGACAACTTCATTTATACAACAACTGTCAAATGCAAAATACTTACGACAAGATATCTTGTGAGTTTTAATACAAATGTATGTAACTCTCTGGTGGTGCCTCGACCACATCCTTACAATGGTATATTACATAAAAGTACAAATCAAAAACTGCTTTTAGAAATTAAAATCTTTGGGAAGTGCTCAAGAAACCTTCGTGACATGGGAGGCCATGAATCTAAGTTATGATAGATATCATATGTCCAGAGAATTATCCTTGGTTGACCCAATAGACCCCAAAGAAAAATGAGAAGATTACTATCATGTTCCTTTCAATGGTGAGTCTTCTCTTGACATATAACTATCTCCATTGTCTCCAAGTGAAAATTATATTTTAAATAAACTCTAAGATCATATAGTAAATACGTCAGATATATATCTTTCGGCGTGTGGATGTGCACAACCACATCTTTATGATAACACGAGGTTGTATGTCATTAGACATCTTGTGTGATAGTGACAAAACACCCTTCCAAAGTTGGGTTCGCTTCACCCTATTCGGTTCACCAAAATTAAATATCAAATGACGTATACAATACGACACACTTATCTAAAGTTCTCAATAAAATTATTTCTATACTATTTAGGGAGAACCTCAACAGCTATAGACCACCGTTCTATTCCCTGTTATCCCCGCTCGATCCAGCTACACTCTTATTACCATAGTTGCAGCAGAACGAACAATCCATTAAAAGAGTCAAATAGACCATCGGGTCTATTATCTTGTCCATGTTAAAAGTCCACCAATAATGTTTTATCCTTGTAACATCAATCAACAATTCCTGTCCACAATCATATGAATAACTCATAATCATAATTGTGATTCTGAATTCCTTTTCGCACCCAGGATGAAGATAATTTTCATCACCTATCTTCACCTTTGAAAGAAGAGTATTCCGAATAGTAGGGCGGGAATATATTTGAAGAAAACTTACACTATCTTCTACGCTCAAAGCTTTCTTAAACTCTAAAGAAATACACTCGAGATTACAGAAGAAGAACTCTCTCTATAGTTTCTCTCTCTAGAGTTTCAGTGAATTCGTAAGAAATAATGAAGGAATGAGCTTCTATTTATAGGAGAATGGACTGAATAGTAACCAATACATAAACGGTCCAGATTGATTTATAATAAAATATAATATATTCTATTTATAATCTAATAAAACGAATAACTTTATAAAAGTATTCTGTTTTATATAAAAAGAATTTACTATGCAAACACTATGCATGATAAAATATAATATATTCTAATTATTGTCTAATAAAACAGATAACTTTATAAAAGTATTCTGTTTTATATAAAAAGTTTTTCTGTTTTATTACATTAATAATACTAATAAAACAAAACCGGAGTGACTTATCACGTAAGCATTAATAATCAATACCGCAGTGTTTACTTATGCAACCACGCCGTACATCGCATCTTTACTAATGAGTAGTTCAACAGCTTTAATTCGGAAAACTTCCGTAGTTATTTTCATAAAAATATTTTTGTCGCTTTCTCAATCCGAATAATAATTACATTATGGGGGTCCACCAATGATAAGTATCGTCGTATGAGATATTCCCCGATAAAAAAGAATATTCCCCGACACAACGAATATTTTATATCAACTTGCTTACTTTGTAAAATTTTCACATATTACCCTTAACTTTAAACTTTTATCAATTTAACTATTTACCAAAATTGAAAAATTGAATACTTTTATTTCATAAAATTCGGGGTCTCACACATGTCATAATTGCTTAACTAATTTGTAATTCTTCTTTATAACATTATGGTTATAAACTAACATTTAATTGGTTACCTTTGTATGCATATTTGGCAACCAACTGTACCATATAAAAAACAGATAGTTTTAAGCTTGATAATTATTTTTTGTATTTTTTTTAAATATTATTTTTTACGCATAGAAAATAAATACATTTCTTTGTATGCTTGGCTACACTCTAAACCTTAAAAAACACATAGAATCAATAATTATTTAACTGATTTTTAAATTACTAAAACTATATGGTTACCCACAAATAATAATGACTGTAACATTTACCAACACTATTTGGTAACCTTTGAATGACTATTTACAAACCATGTGTAGCAGAAATACAAATACATGAAAGAAATTATTAACTGACCTAAAGTTTACTGTTAGAACTATTTAGTTACAATAACAACTAAAATTATTACCTTTGTATACAAATTTGGCAACCATCTGTAACATATAAAAAATAGATATTTTTAAGCTTGATAATTGTTTTGTATTTTAATTTTATTCCTATTTCTTAAGCAAAAAAAAATTAAATTTATACATAACTATAACTATATGGTCACCCACAAATACTGATGATCATAACAGTAACCAACATTATTTGATAACCTTTGTATGACTGTTTCCAACCAACTTAACCATAAAAAACAAAAACATGATACAAATTGTTAACTGTTTCTAGAATTTTCTGTTAGGACTGATTGGTTATCAACAACAATAAACAATTGTTACATTCGTAAGCAAATTTGGCAACCAACTGAACCATAAAAAACAAATACATGATACAAATTGTTAACTGCTTTTATAATTTACTGTTAGGATTGATTGGTTACCAAAAATAATTAAAATTGTTACCTCTGTATGCAAATTTGGCAACCAACTGAACCATAAAAAAATTTACAATATTATTTGAAAAATTAAAATACAAGACAAAAAATCAACAATGTGAACCAACAAAACATTATCATACTTCTAATAGTAAAAATTAATATATCATTCCATCATCAGAATATTTACAAAAACATTTCAGATTCAATAACCTTATCAAATGGTATCAAATGTCCAAAAAGAAAAATAACATGATGCATAACCAAACTAGTCTTCACTAACAAATCTGCCTGGGTGTTCTGAATCAGATTCATATCCGCCTACCTGCTTGTTCCTCGCATGAATGAACAAGTTGACGCATAGTTTCTTGCGATATTGAATGATTGGAAATGGATTTGGCATTTCAGAAATCTACTTGTGAAGAATATGTTCCTCAAAAGAAATAGTAAACATACCGCAATCACTGAAAAAACAATCAAGATATAAAGCAAATCAAAACAAACATCATATTATATGGAAAACTAAAAAAATAGAAACAATGTAAACTTACCCATCAACTTGCTCAGGTAAACCCTCAGCAAATTCAAGATCAATAATATCATGTTCTCCTTTGGTACGATATGTGTGACGCCCCCAAAATAGGTCCATTCCACCCAACCCATTCTGAGTCGCCAAATACATGGTACAGAAATAACTACAACTTCAATAATACAAATGTCGTGTGAAATACGACAATACATACTGTGAGTTTAAATACAGATATTTCCATCTAGACAATATCCACACACAAATAAATCTCCATCATAATTATGGATACATTATTTTACAAAAATGGTGAGGACTACTAAACAACTCTCTCTAGAACCTTCATTCCATACCCCGACTCGATCCTGCTATGTTCTCTCCTCCTGAGAAGAAAATGGAACAACAAGGAAAAGGGTGAGCTCAACTAGCCCAGTAAAGAATATTATGACTAAGATAATATACAACAAATTATCGTTAGTCTATAACAGGGAAAAATCTAATAGAATACAATAGACAACAAATTTTAGATCAACAAATGCAGCGGAAACAGCAATCCATTAGAAGAGTCACATAGAGAAAGAATTCTATTGTCTTCTAAAGTTTAAAAGTTCATCATCAATATTTTATCCCTGTAACAACAATCAATATAAATCTTTAATCATCTTTGCACTACAGGCCAAAGATATTCATTTGTATCACCAGTTGGTCATGTTCATCTCAACACCTGTTCATCTTTGCACTACGGGCCAAAGATATTCATCAGTTAATCGTTCATCTTTGACCACTACAGGCCAAAGATATTCATCAAGTATCACCATTAAGGACCGAGGATGATGAAAAATATTTTTAAGAACGAATCCAGTGAGATAGAAGGACAAATATTAGGAATTCGTACAACAGTTTATCCAAGATCGATAATACTTCATAATAAACGATTTTGAAGTAGAACTCAAAAATAACGATCAAAACATGGATACAATCAAAGATATTAGCCAAAATAGACATCTTAGACAAATTTTTTTTTTTATTTTTCGGTGAATAGTGCCGTATTTGTGAATAGTGCCGTATACGTGAATAGTAACCCCGACACAAAAAGATAGAAATTTCACAAAAAACATCTTCACGCTTCGTGAATAAGAAACTCGTGAATAAGAACTCATGAATAAGAATTCGTGAATAAGAACTCATGAATAGTAACCCCGACATGAAAAAGTTCCAAATTTGATAAAAAGTTCAACCAATATTTTGGCATAATGATATTGAAGAAAATAATATCATTTTCTTGAAAAGAAATAACATCCTTTACCTCAAAATAACCGTATTTACGATTGAATTTCGGTATATAGTCTTTGACGTAAACTCATAGCACCGTATAGCAACACTCAAAGTATACTCACAAGAATACGCTCGATAATATAGAGAGAGAAGAGAAAAACTTAGTTTCGTGTGATTTTCAATTCTAACTTAGCCCTCTATTTATAGGAAAATGTTAGAGCATGCCAAAGAGACTAAATTAATAAAATATATTATTATTTATTCCAAATTCCTACCCACATGTTTTGAAAACTCTAGCATGCCTTCTTTGGTCAAAAACATCAGCCACCCATGTGCCAACAACCACAAAAAACGTTTTTCTTATATAAAATAATTAAAACTTCTAAAAATCAATTATTTGAACTCCTAACTTCAATAATTCATGATAAATAGCCCTTTTGTCAGAAAATTTGAATCTCGCGACTTTTTATAGGAAATTCAATTCTCTACAACTTTACAGAAGGAAGATTTTCCAAATTCCAAAAGAAATTATCCGAAATCCATAAATGAATGATTTTACAGCCTATAATCAATTTTTTGTCGAAGAATCAGGTCCACCACACACAAAATATATATTAAACATTTAATGCCACAAAATACTCTATCTCCTCATATACTCATATATCCCACATTCATTATAAAAAATATCACCAATTAATATATTATTAAAATAATATATTTAAATGAATTATTTTATCGTAAAAAGATAAAATATTATTTTTCAACAATTGTCACATTAAAATTTTTCTCCAGCTATATCCACATAAAATTAATATCATATAAATCAATAATTAATTATTCACAAATAATATTATAGAATCACATTACTAACAACCAGGCAGTTCCCAAGAAGAGGAGGCTTTCCAATAAGGATTTCTCCTTACTTGGCGTAAGAATTAAATGACCAAACCTCTCCTTGACGTAACTTTCTAGACATTGCCAATAATATTATCTCGATAATATTATTCAAATAATATGAATTATTGATTTGATAATGGAAAATCACCGTAAATGACAATTATTGAAACAACAAAGTGATACCAAATATCAACGCAACAATTATTGAATCAATATAATATTGAGCGAGAATACTGTAACAATTATTGAGTAGTGCCTTCTTACGTAAGGATCAATAATTCAACAATATCAGCAATACCGTGTCTTCTTCGTGCAACCACGCATATTCGTATATTTTAACCACCGGGGTATTCCAACAATTAGTAAATTCAGAATAACTACGCTGTGTTATTTTTAAACAACTTATATTTGTCGCTTTCTTCCTCCAATCGCTTTCCGTTATGGGGCCCACACATGGTTCATACTGTCGCATTTAATATTCCACTGACGAGTCTGAATATTCCACGACCAAACGAATATTCCCAAGCAATAATGAATATTTTATAACCACTTGCTTATTTTGTAAAAATTACACATTTCACCCATAACCAAAGCATTATATCAAATTACCACCTTATTAATCAAGAATAATAATTAGAGGAAATTTGATTTTTATTTATAAAAATTTGGGGTCTTACAATATGGTTCACTATTGAAATCAATATCAGATCTATTCTTCCAAAAATCGCATCTAGACAATATTATCGGTAGAATGAAAATATACGGCTCACACACATCCATAATATTTGTTCGCATGATGTTCCTGTTCTGTTGTAGAGAATTATAAACTACTAACACTCTACGATGCACATCAAAAACCAGTAAAAATCAATGTCCAGGAACTGTCATGTGAACAGGAAACATGATAAAATCAACGTCAACCCACGGTGTGTTTACATCCATAAAAAAGCCATGAATATACTCAGCCACATCACTGTTGCCCAACAACAGATTCTTGTCACCATTTTTATTACAATATTCCCCATATAAGTTAGTCAACTTGACATGAAACCAACAATCTGTTGTCGTAACCCTTATTTGAATATTGTTCGAGTGTCTAGCCATTTTACGCATGTAATACAAACAGATGTTGATGTGCTGAACCAAAAATAAAACCATAATAACAATCAGAGATAAACAAATAAAAAAAATAAAATTTTAAACAAATAGTATCCAATACAGACATATATAATAACCAAAATAATAAGATAAGGTAACTAAAACTAACAAACATAATTACAAAAAGAGTAAAAAAACTCACATCATCATCAAGCTACTGACCAGGGGTCTTCAGCTTGTAAAATCACATTTTTGAGGATATTAACATAGACCCAAATCTAAAGGAAGGCTCAATTTTGTCATGGTTACCAGAAAATTTTTCAATCCTTCAAAACAATAACATATTGGAAAAAGAAAATAGATGATTTTATCTCCTAGAAAAAACATAATATAAATATATTAAACACCAATAAACATACCTTTTTCTGTTATTTAAGTCAATTTTAAACCACTGCTCAAACATAACATCTTCAAACTTCGAAGGCATACCCATACAAACATCTGGAAATGCAAACAGTCTTCTGCATAATGTTCTATCAACCACAATAGGCGAAGTTGAATCAGCTGAACCAAACTTCGACGTATAAGGACTCTTCAACACCGCACTCTTTGCATACGTGCGGACAGGCTTACCAAGTGGGTTAGATGCATATTTCTCAACTTCAACACAATGGAGTAAATCCTGTGTTGTCAAAACCATCTCATCTAGCATCGACATGTCTAGTGCTTCACTTTTACTACCCTTTAATGTTTTTCAAGACATAACAAAAAAAATAATTACAATATCAAATTAAAAATCCAAAACAGAATCAATAGTAACATAAACACTATAGCTAAGTAACTAATACAACATATAAAGGTAACTACTGTTGAAAAAATTACAAACCTCAATCGGGGTAAAAACAACAATTTCTTATCCACTAGACTGATTTAAAATATCAAATCTTGGAATGTCATTGAACTTTTCAGCCTGTTAAAAAAAACATACAATTGATCAATATAAGACGTAAAAATATAACATAAAAAAAACAAAAAAATGCTTAACCTTTTCATCCTCAACATCAACGTGGACCCGTCTAGGAGTAAAAACAACAATCTCTTTACCATCAGATTTTAAATTGTCATTCTTGTTCTTAATCTATATAAAAAAAAGAAAAAACAAATTAGCATTTACGTAATAAACATGGAACACAAATGAAAATCAAACATATATATAAACCTTTCCATTGACTTCTTCAAACTGAATCACACCAACCCCACCAACATCGGCATCAACACTTCCATGAAACTGTTTTGAATTGTCAGGAACTTCAACTACGACATCATCCTCAACGGTCATAACATCATCAACTACAACATTAACATTGCCACCATCAACATTCTCATCTAACTCAACATCATCATCATCATCATCATCATCATCATCATCATTAACAGTTACATTTCTCCGTTTGAAATTACTAGACTGTCCATATAACTGCTTTCTAAACATCTTTTTTATGTCCCTACAAATCTGAATATGAAACACTTACAATTGATCTTTAAATTCAACACCCAAATTCTCAATTTTTTTTTTCACTTCCATCACCTTCACTTCCATCACCTTCCCTTCCAAAGGCTTAACCCGTGCATCAATAATTTTTTTCACATCGGAAAGAGAAAACATAAGGTCTTTAACCTTCCTTGATGATTCAACTTTAATATCAGAACTTTTGGCTCCACTATCACTTCCACTGAAAAAATGAAAACCACCTAAATTCAACCGCACCTTCTCATCCTCCGTAGGAACAAGATTTTGAATAATCAACTAAAACATATTAATAGCAACAAATATACCATGTCAGAAACATTGAACATAAAACAGAAACAAGACAGTACACAAAAAAAAAAGTTAGTAACCAATAACATATATAAAGGCAACCAAATATAATGTAAATGGTAACCAGCATACCTGACCAGAACCAAAAACCAGATCATTCAACTTCTCATTCTTAGGAGCCTTTCCTAACTCCCTCCATCTGAATAATCTAAATTCTGAAACATGATCATCCATACAAAAGCCCCTGACTTTCAATATAGGAATTATTTCAAACAAAAAAATTTGAAGCACATAAGGTAAACCACTAAGCTTGTAAGATTTACAATAACTTTCCCTGTAAAAATTGTATATCACCCCACCATGCTTATCCTTCTTTACATGTCCCTTAATAGCAAAGGATAGTGAATTCTTTGTCTGTTGAATTTTTTTTTCCCACGGATAACTTTCAATATCCCCATATGACAAAAAATTAAACAAAGCTTCATCAACATAATTGTCAGAAACAATAGCTAATATGAAATTAAAAACCAAAAAAATGATGGACATCCTAACTGCCTCATCATCATCATCAAAAACAGCACTCCTATATATCCTCCCGATACTAGAATGGGTTACAACCTCATTACCAAAAAACTTCTCCATCAACATATTTTCAATCCCCTTGAAACCATCAATGTCTTCATCTCCTTGCCAATTCAAACCAGAAATTAAACAAAATTCTGGCAATCCAAACCTTACCCTTCTCTCACCAAATAGAAACCACATCTCCCCCATTATCCCTCTGATAAACTTCCCTAATCAAAACATGATGGATTATCTGTGAAAACATCTGTGGCTGCCCAAAATCTAAAAATTTTTCCAAAACAAGACAACTTAAACTTATCCAACTAAACTTCAGACAATTTATTCTTAATAATATTTGGCACTTCCATATCACACCAATAAATAACTTTTGCAGTAAAGTTTCGGTGATGCTTCTCATAGAATAGCTCCCAAATCTGAAAATGCAAAAAATTACATTACAAACACATTAACCAAATCAAAATAGAACATCTGTAAAAATTTAAAAGCAAAACTATTAAATCCACAATATCCAAAAACTAGTAACCAAATAATATCAGTAAGTGACAAAACCATAATTAATCAAATCAAACTATTTAATATAAAACAAATTATATACTAACAAATTTAGAAAATAATACTAACAATACATCCACTCGAAAACAACATAGCCATTTTACCACATACAGTATAAACATTCATCAATCTCCAACTCTATTATAATAAAATACATTGTAACAACTATATAATCATCAGTTTCCAAACATTTAAATATTGATAACCAAAAATAAATTAGAAAGTTACAAACAAAACATAATCAACCTATATAATGACAGTAATGTAATCTAATGACCAAAACAGAATATACTAGTATCTGCCACTCAAATAGGAATGAAAACAATAATATTAACAAATACAATTTGAACAATCCTTAAGACAACTCCAACTCTAATGTAATATAATACATTTTAATAACTATGTAATCATTAGTTTCCAAACATATAGATGTTGGTAACCAAAACTCAATTAGCAAGTTACCATCAAAACAAAATCAACATGCATAATCACAATAATGTAATCTAGTGACCAAAACAGAATATACTAGTCTCTGACACAACACATGGAATGTAAACAAAAATTTTACCAACCAACAACCTCAACAATAATGACACTACTCAGAAACAAAATAAACAACACCATACACCAAAACATCACCATACAAAAAAACAAAAACACAAGTAACCAAAAACAACCAAAAAATATATATTCTTAAAAAAAAAAATAACAAACCTTCAAATATTTTTGTTGGGGAACAATTTTTCGGTTGTCAGCCTCAACTTCATCTTCTTTCCCAACTTTTTTTGGAGAACCTTCAAAATTAGAATCGATATATACCAATGATTTAGCCTTCGTATGTCTCCCCAGTTTCTTATCTTCAACAACTGATTTCACCATTAACATCTTCCCCTGTTTTGAAGACTTTGACATACTATCCTTCACCTTTATAGATGTCTTCAAATCCTTCATATAATCATCATCCCTAACTCGTTTACTCTTCCTATCACTCTTCTTATCCCCCATTCCCTCCATTCTCTTCCTCGTAGACACCATCACAAACAACAATAAGAAAATGTTAAATAAAAGCCCAACAGCGGCACATTCTAATTTCATTTCTACCAATGTTTATGATAACAATGTTAGGCCGATATATTATACTCCTTTCTTACGTTTCAAGTTTTAATTTTTTAAAATTAACTTAAAATATTTTAAATTTAAAAAATAAATATTTTAAATTATCTAAAAAATATTAATTTTTTTAAATTGACATTCAAAAGACAATAATAATTATATACTTAATTTAGAATGGAAGGAATATATTTGTGATTACCAACCACCTAGCAATACAATACCAACCGCGGTTTACCACCCCGACAGCAGGCAGCAGCTACCAACAATGAACAACCATATAGTACTCCTACACGGCCGTTGGCTTCAGTAGTCATGCATGTGAAGGAGAAAAAACACAAAAAGAAAATACAAAGTTGTATGACCTATCTATCCGATCCGTAGTGAGATGGGAAGGGCAAGTGCATGATGATCGACGAGACAATGATAATTTTGAATTATCTCTTTTTTTTTTAAAATAAAAATAAAAAAGTAGCTCAGTAGTTTTAAATAAAAAATAGCCAACAATTTTGTACTTTTTGTATATATAGTTGTACAAAATATAAAAGATTATAAATAATGATATATGCACAATGTAAAACCTCTAAAATAAGACTGTTGACCTTTTGGGTTAGGAATTGTTGACCTTTTTTATTTTTTATTTCTATATATATTTAAGTGTATAATTCTTAAAGAATATATGGTACTAGTTCCTATTCGCAAAAAGAAAAGAAATATAGCTTAATTATTATACCTTCTTGATGTACGTAATTAAGCAGGCAGGCAAGCAAGATGGTAGTGCAGAGCAACAACCATTTGAACACATCCCCGGAATGCAGGCCGGCCCTGAATTTTTAAGGGCTTAAAGCGACAACAAAAAATAGGTCTTTTGTGAATTGCTATTAAAATAGATATAAAAAAATTAAGAATTTTCTCTGAACAAAAATGCATTAATACAAAAGAATACCAAATATAATAACTGACAATTTCAATATTTTCAAAGCATTATTTAAATATCACATTATCACTAAGTCAAAAAAATAATCATTTTGGCCTATTTCATTGTGTAAATTTTTTGTGGGTCTTTAAATTTAAACTGACGTGAGCTGGATTTTTTTGTTTGAATATATATATATATACATATTACAAATACCTCTTGGGGGCCCTAAAAAGTTGTCAATTTTAGTGGGCCTAAAACCCAGACAACCTTAGACTTTAGCCCAGGGCCGGTGCTGCCGGAATGTCAACAATACGCATCAGTGACGTACCTAATTTAAAATGTAGTAGGGAAGAATTTACATTTATTATTTTTATTTATTTTTCTCTTATATTATATTTTTAAAAATAAATAAATAAATTTTAAAAATTATTTACTATCACATTTATTATTATAAGAATAAATCAAGAATACATGATATGATGATATATGTTAATCTTTATAACAAACTCACCATTAATCCGCTCATCCAGTGTTGTCAAAGAAAGAATTTGAAGCATAACTAAGAAGCTTAAATTAGAACAGAAAAAAAAAATAGAAAAATTGAAGTTTTCTTTTATGTTGTTTTTGAGTTTTTAATAAAAAAAAATAGAAAATTTAAAATTGAGAACATGAGTTGTAATTTAAAATTTATTATATTAAAAGTTGAAGATAATATGAGAATTTCAATTCTTTTTTCATTTAAATCAGGCCAATTTTGGACGGAAAGCTTTGACAAAAAAAATGGCCAAGTTTTATATCTATTTCTTTTCTTTTCTCAGAAACATAAAAATTTAAAAAAAAACTTAACTTTTTTTTTTTTTTTTTTTTTTTGTCCATTTTAAAACTCAAAAACAGAGCGTAAAAGTACAAAACGAATGGATTTGTTTTCAAAACCTAAAACTCGCTCAGTATACCCTCCATTCATCTACGTACATCCTCTTCGCCTCCTTCTCTCTCGTTATCTTCAATCCTTTTCCAGGTTCATCCCCCCCTCTCTCTCTATATATATATGTATATATAGATTTAATTATGTTTGGTTAACAGTAATTTGTGACGACGTTCACTGACATTTCATCGACCTCACATTCTTCCTATGTCTTATATATGTACAGTATATATAATTAAGCTTATCTGTCTCTATGTTTTAGTATCTGTATAAGATCCATAGTTATTGATGACTATGGATCAGTCCAGGCCAACACATCACAAATGCTTTGGCTAGCTGTACTGGATCAGTCTCATATATATATATATATATATATATATTTATATAGAACCGATCAGATGAGGGTTCTTACTTTGTTAAAATGTGGACTTTTTTTTTTTTTTTTTGCTATTTTTTTAAAACAACTAAATTTTTTTTTTAATATTTTATGGAACTGGAATTTTTTCATAATACAATATTTTGGACACAAACTGTACAGACCTGTTTTGTTATACGTATCCAAATCACATTCAATGTATTATAAAAAAAATTCAGTTCCATAAAATATTGAACTTTTTTTTAGTTGTTTTAAAAAAAAAACCAAAAAAACAAAAAAAAAAGTCCGCATTTTAATAAAGTAAAAGAACCCATATACATATGGAAGTATTTGCTATAGAGAAAATTTGGGCAAATAACATCGTATCCGTCCATTCTATAAATCTAGGGCGCGGATCAAAAATAACAAAGTAGCGGATGATGAAAAGAATTTTCGATGCCCAAATTTACTACCGTCTAGCGTACGCTGAATTTTAAATTAGAAGACCAATTTGCCCTATCATATCAAATCCTGGAAACGAAGTAGCGACTGCGATTCCCCCTGCGACTTCAGCATAAACCCTCCCTCTCTCCCTCCGACTGCTGCCGACTGTTGAAGAGCCTAAACCCTCCCTGCGACTGCTGCGCCCACCTGGGACTGCTTCGATATGTAATGCAATTTCAGTTTCTAAACCGATTTTGATTTGCAAAGCCTCTAAACCAAACCATAAAACCCTACTGCAACTTTGATTATGGCAGCAATGTGGGGATTTGAAGAATAAAAAGGAGTTTAGGTTCAACGAGAGGCATGCAAATTTCAAAAATGTTTTAGTTTTCTTAATTCCTTGCTCCTACTTCTAGTATTTTAGATATCTTAGTTAATTTCCAGTCCAGTCTCAACACTAATTTCATTTTTTTGTAATTCCAGTACCAACTTCAAATTTATATAAATAATATCTGCCCCATTTCGTTTGTGTTGTGGTTGAAATTACTCTTGCATTCCTTTAGCCCCATAGCTGTTACAGGGGAGAGAGGATTGATAAATAGCAAGAAAGAAAAATGTTGATAGATGAGCTTTGCAAGCATATAGAGAAGAACATTGGAAAAATAATTTTAAAAAAAAACGAGCTTTGGGGCGAAATGGCCAAACCTATATCGAGATGAGAGATCTTGTGTCCAAATATTCCGGTAAAAAGGTGTCGGGAGTCCACCGGACAAAGCTCGGGATTAGAGATTGTTCGCGACTTGCCTATCGAAGCTCTTGATTTTCCCCAAGAAGTAATCTTTCTCACGCCGGATTAAAGTTTACAGACCAATGCCGGGAAATTATCCGACTTCTATTTAATGTTGGTCTGGAGACGGAGACAGAGACATAGACGGAGATAGAGACAGATACTATTTTTCTTATAGTACGCTACTTGGTGTAGCGTATGGGTGATTAAAAAATTCAACGTACGCTCGATGAACTAGCGTAAGGGCTTTGTTATTTTTTAATCCGCGCCCTAGATTTATAGAATGGACGAATATGATACTATTTGCCCAAATTTTCTCTATAGCAAATACTTGCTATGGATCATATCCTCTCTATATATATATATATATATAGAGAGAGAGAGAGAGACACACACACACAAATCCAAACGTATCCCACTAAAAATCCCACTACATGCTTTATATATATATATAGAAGTAGGCACATTAATTAGTATTAAGACCTTTGGTTCCAAACTTCCAATGCATGCTTAAATCACTATAAGCTTCCTAAAGTAAAGTACATAAATGAAGTGTAGTGGCTTACTAAGATTACTAAAATTCTTACACTAACAAGTAACAATTTGGCCTATACTTGCTTTATATTCTTATCATATATATATAGATACGAATGAGGATTCTTTGTTTTGTGGCATAGATCCTATTAGGATCCCATCAGTAAGGGTGGCAATGGTATGCATGTGTTTTGTCAGACAATTTTATGTGGTGTCAAGTTATAGGTATTATACTAGGTCAACACTAACAGTAATCATTTAATTATTCGTATTGAGATCCTCAATATTAACCTTAACTTGTTCATTTATTGTGTTAAAAATGTCAACCCATTTAACTGCTTAGGACACACATTAAATTTTTTAATATTTTTACTTTTTTTTTGAATAATACTGTAATTTATTCATCCCAATAATAGATGTTAAACAAAATGCAAGATATATAACATGTTTAGAAAAGTAACAAAGAAAGGTAGAACTCAACATTTAAGATGAATTATAAGTTCATATCATATTTATTTTTAAATTATTTTAAATAAACGTGTCTAATCGTGTTAGACTCGTCAACCAGTTAATTATACATGTTTGACCTATTTAAATTTCATGTTAAGCGTGTCAACTTAACCATCTAATTATATGTCGTGTTCGTGTCGGATTACCGTCACTCATACGTTCCTACCCATCAACTTTATATATGTAAATGTATTATGTGTCTGAGTATATAATTCCATGTTTTAGTGCTAGTAGTAAATAGGTTCAGCATGGCATTTGATCAATCAGGTCAACAACTCAGTATCTCAGACAAAAACTATAGCAGGTCACAACTTAGAACCAACACCATGGCATATATTTCCTCTAAAGACCGACGAAGAAACTGGATACACAAAAGCTTCCAGGATCCTACAATGCTCTTATTTCGAGTGTGGACAAAGCAGCATCAACCTTCCAACTCAAAACAAACGGTCTCAATCTAGTAAATAAGGGGAGAGCTGTCCTGATTTCTACAGATGGATACACCATGACCTGGTGCCCTGGTCTAAGTCACGAATTACATTAGCCCATTTGATGGAAGTTAAGAATTCTGCTGCATTTCGTGTTGTAATTATTGGGGGCAAACTTTATGTGGATTCTTATTATGCTTGTGTTCAAAGCCGGTCTATTTTTACAGTTTGGGGTCTGGTGCAGCTCCTAAGGAGGTATCCTGGGAGGGTTCCAGATGTGGATTTGATGTTTGATTGCATGGAAAAGCCCATTATTAATCTGACTGAGCATGCGTCGATGCCTTTGCCCCTGTTTCGCTATTGCACCACACCTGACCACTTTGACATCCCGTTTCCTGATTGGTCTTTCTGGGGCATTATTACTTGCATAAAATATACATGTAGGGTTCTTGTTTCAATAATGGGTACGTGCATACACTTTGGAACAAATTAAGCCCTAGTTGTTTATTGAAGACTTCTGTGTCATGCAAACAAATATATGGAGCCTAAGTTAATTAGCACCAATATTTCCTCCTTTATAGCTAGCTGCTGCTTTCTGAGATGGATTGGATAATGTGTTGAGGACACGAATGATGAGTAGACAATGTTTTTCCTTTGAGTTGCCATCAAAAACAGTTATCAGAGGACTACATTATAGACTAAACTGAATCCATACAACAATAGTGTTCTAGTTTGGTATATGGGGGAAACTAGAACACTATGGTTGTATAGATGTAGGCAAGTGTGATATACCTGAGTGTGGTTGATCTATATTGAGCGGCGCTGATGTTATTGATACTCTTACAGGTCAGAGATAAATATAGGCAAGTGTGATGTTATTGATACTCTAGTTTGCATGTTTCTCCTCTTCGAATGGAGTTGCTTCAATGTAATGACTCGCAGCAGTGGGGAGCACAAATCATGCGTCAGGTTTATACTTTGATATTTATCATGGATTTGGTCCTTTTTTAAAATCAATATTGATTTTGTAATTCCTGAACTACAGAAAGGGAATAATTGAGTGTCTTTGTTCTTTTCCCCCTTCTTTTTATAATGAAATACAGTATTGGTTAGAGGAAGTAAAAAGTGGGTTTGCCAAGTCTAAACTGTCAAATCAGTGTAATCATCGGTAGGTTACTTTTACAAGTGAGATGTGAGTCTTTTTTAGTGATACTTGTTGTAAAAGATAACTGTTAATGCAAATGCAATTGATCTTCTTAATTGGCTTCTAGCGGTATTTTCATTGATCGTATATTAATTGTTCTAATGCTTCTGCTACTTATGCAGGTATAAGATCTATGCGGAATGTTATGCTTTGTCGGTAAGTTTGAAATATATTCTGTCTTGTGGTTCTCTTCCTTTAATAATAACACCACGGTATGAAGATTTCTTTAGCCGTGGCCTCATTCCAAAGAAAAACTATTGGCCCATATATATCTCGTTTTAATTTATGCCCATCAATAAAATTTGTTGTTGACTGGGGTAATGCTCACCTACTTGAGGTATGATTTCACCATTTCTACTTTCATGTTTGCTTTTGTGATATATTCTGTTGCTTCAACATTAGCAGAGGCAAGATCTATGGGTACCTGAGCTATATTGACTCTTGACTCGGTTGCATTCTTAGACATACTAGTTGCAACAAGATTAAAGTAGTAGTAGTAGCAGAACAAGTACATTTTCTTTTTGATTTTCTCAGACTTGGAAAAAAAAAGGGAACATGGAATTTTGACAGGGTTTTGGGCGGGCGCAGGGGGTTGAAATGAAAATGATATGATATTAATGTTGATAGTAATGAATATCTTAATTTGAGATCAAAGAACCAACTAGAAATGCATAGAAACAAAGAAGAAGAGGAAAGGAGATAGTTATTTAAAATTTGGAAAAAAAAGTTTTTCCAATTCTGAGTTGTATACATACATGTTGTTCCAATACCATATGACATTTGCCTCTGAACAAGACTATGCGGACATGATAATTGGACATGAAGACTTTACAATTTCACTTATTTGTATTTTTATCCTCTATTGGAGGTCAAAATACAAATAGGTGAAATTATAAAACATTCATGTCCAATTATCATGTTCACGTAGAGTGTTTCTTTGTCTATCAATTACTGTTGTGCATATATTTTGCTGCATTGAGCGAAAGTTTTGCATGCAATTGATAACAACATATAAAGTTAATGAAATATATTTTCCTTTTCTGAATTTGATTGATAGGCCGAGGCAATAGGAAAAGGAGCTCAAGATTTCATGGAAGGTAAAGCATGGATCAGATATATGATTACATGTAGTCTCATAACAGAATACTCAAAACTGCTGGACTTCAAGCCTACCCGACCTTCATCTGCTCTAGAAGTATGTTCTGATTCTCTGCTTTGCTTTGCTGACGAAAAGCAAAGAAATTCTTTGGAAAGGTCGACTACATTCCCTTTTTCAGCCCCTCCATGCAAACTCCAGCCTCCGGATAGTAATCTTATCAATAGTCGGATAGAAAACAAGAGAAAAGTTATTCAGGAATCTCAAGTTATCTAGTAGCTGAAGAAACACAGACAAGTAGTATGCGCCATTGGTGCTTCTCAAGTGAAATAGTTTTTGTTGATTTTTAGAGGATTTTTTATTTAGTAGTATTAATTTATTTTTATTTTTTAAGAAAATAGAATAAAAGTGTAAATATGCATAATTTTGCCTATTTATAATTTTGGGAAACATAGTTTTTACTTTTTAGTATTTGATTTTTTTTAAGCCCACCTTGACCAAAGTTCTCCTTTTTATAAGGTAAAAAAATCTGTTGCGACTCTCATTTTATGAAGGAGGATTTAAAAATAAAAATTTCAGCAAGAATTTTGGAGGGCGAGGTTTTTGATTTTTTTTAAACTTACACTATTACGATGCATTAAATGTAGGTATATATTTGAAAAAATTTATTTTTTAGTAAGTTGGTCAAAATAGAATGCTAACACATGTAGAACTTCTTCTGCTAATTGACTAATTTATTCAAAAATAAATTTTATGCTACCGACTCCTCTATATTTCAATCTTAAGGGCTCAGGGGAGCTTGGGAAAGGTGCAAGAGGGAAACTAAGGAAACCCAAGAGAAACATACCTTTCAATCTTCTAAAGCCCGCTTGATAAATTAAGTGCCAAGTTGATTATAAAATGCTAATTATAGTGTTTCTTTCGTTTTTTAATATAAGTCGTTTAAATTTATGTATAAATATTAAGAAAATAATTGTCTAACATTAAATATAATATCAATTGTCTATATTACTCTTGTATTAAAAAAAAGAGTATTATTTATCGAGTCAAAAATAGTTAGAGAACCAAAATTATATTTATTACTTAGAGTAATATTGAAACTAAGTAATTAATATTTATTTAAAATCTCAAACTTCTCATATTAAGGAACAAAAAAAATTCTCTAAAACTAAGGAACAGATGGAAAAATATGGAAGTACTCCCTCCGTTCCTTAATATAAGTCGTTTTAGAGACATGTTTTTGTTCTTAAATATAAGTCGTTTGAGAATTTCAAATAAGCATTAATTGCTTAGTTTCCAATATTACCCAAGTAATAATTACAACTTTGGTTCTCTCACTATTTTTTGACTAATAAATAACATTCTCTTTTTTCAATACAAGGGCAATATATACAATTAATAGTATATTTAATGTTTTACAATCATTTTCTTAATACTTGTGTATAACTCTAAAACGACTTATATTAAAGAACGGAGAGAGTAGTTAGTATAAAATTTATTTTTAGATAAGTTGATCAATTAATTAATAAAATACTGACAAATAAATAAGGTTTTATCAACATTCTATAGATCAATTTATCAATTTACGGACAAATAAACTTCATGGTAACTGAATAATAAAGATTTTCCATTACAAAGATTAAATAAATACTAGTGTCATAGATTAGACTAGCCACCAGACAGAATCTCGAACACCTTTTATAAAGCACCGATCTTCTTCGCCCACCACCCCTTTTCATTCATTCATTCATATCCCGTATCTGAAATTGTTCAATTATTGTTCAATTGTTCCGACACAGACTCTTCCTCTCTGCACCAAAATGGCCGAAACCGGTGTCGTAACAGTCTACGGAAATGGCGCAATCACCGAAACCACTAAAAAATCAACCTTCTCCGTCAAAGTAGGCCTGGCCCAAATGCTTCGCGGCGGCGTTATAATGGACGTTGTTAACGCCGATCAGGCCCGCATCGCAGAAGAAGCCGGAGCCTGCGCAGTCATGGCCCTCGAACGCGTACCCGCCGACATCCGGGCTCAAGGCGGGGTGGCCCGAATGTCCGACCCGCAACTAATCAAAGAAATCAAACAAGCCGTCACCATTCCGGTCATGGCCAAGGCCCGGATCGGGCACTTTGTGGAGGCCCAAATCCTCGAAGCCATTGGTGTAGATTACGTCGATGAAAGTGAGGTGTTAACGTTAGCCGACGACCAGAACCATATCAACAAGCACAATTTTAGAATTCCATTCGTCTGCGGCTGCCGGAACCTCGGCGAAGCCCTCCGGCGGATCCGAGAAGGCGCCGCCATGATTCGCACAAAAGGGGAGGCGGGGACAGGGAACATAATCGAAGCGGTTCGCCACGTGCGTTCCGTGATGGGGGACATTAGGGTTTTGAGGAACATGGATGATGATGAGGTTTTCACTTTCGCGAAGAAAATTGCGGCGCCTTACGATTTGGTGATGCAGACAAAGCAGCTGGGGCGGTTGCCGGTGGTTCATTTTGCAGCCGGCGGCATTGCGACGCCTGCTGATGCCGCGCTTATGATGCAACTGGGGTGCGATGGGATTTTTGTTGGTTCGGGTGTTTTCAAAAGTGGGGATCCAGCGAGGCGGGCACGGGCGATTGTTCAGGCAGTTACCCATTATAGTGATCCGGAGGTACTGGCAGAGGTGAGCTGCGGGTTGGGGGAAGCTATGGTGGGGATTAATTTGAATGATGATAAGGTTGAAAGGTATGCGAATCGGTCAGAGTAGTTGAAAATTGGGTTGAAGTTTTAATTGGTGTTGATACTCACCAAAAGTTTTAATCTTTTACAAGTTATTGGTTGTCTCTTTTAGTTTCTGTGTTGCAGGTGTGTTATGGAAGGGTTTTGGGGATGGATTTTCATTTGTAATTGTAGAAATAAATTTGTTTTTTAAGTATCACGTTGTAGTGATAGGGTATAATTGTTGGCTTTGAAGTTGGCTTTGAAGATGACAGTAGCCAGTTCGATAGATTTATATGAACTTCATAGAATAAAAATCGTTAATATATTCAGATGATTTGGTTTTTAATGTATTGTTTATTTTCAAATCTACGTGTTGACTATTTCTCCCATTATTTATGTGAAAGATTATATTTTGTTGACTGCATCTTCTTAACTTGTCTAAGCCCGTTTCTTGATTCTTCTGGAGATGTTTGGAGCACTAGGATTCTTTGGTTTTGATATTTAGGTCATTTCTTATTATGATTGGAAAGGTAGTATATTGCTATACTCAGAACGGCAGAGCATTGAGGCTAGCTTTTGATTCCCATTTATAAGTGTGGTTTAGCCTTTTATCCTTTTTAGGACTGTTTTCTTGTTCAATTCTACTTTCTGGCTGTCAACTAATCCTTTGCATCAGATTATTAATTAGCTTACATAGGTCTTATATTGGATAACATTTTCGTAAACTTCGCCGTCATACCACTATTTTTGTTATTGGCATATCAAAATTGGTTGGTTACATACTCCCTCCATCTGGAAATGAGACTTCCAGTTGGCTTTTTGACTTTCCATATGCATTCTAAGTTTTGCCTAAGACACACTTAAAGATGTTTTTTAGTTATTAATTCTAAGTTTTAAGATATCATATGGGAAAAAATGTTGATATTAATTATGTTTAATTTAAGTGTGTCATTAGCAAATTATGCACAAGGAAAAGTGAAATGGGATTCTTATTTCGAGGAGGGAGTGTGATTGTGTTTGATAGTTGTATAGCTATAGTTGCCCACTAGCTTTCTCCTCAGGAAATTTGCTTTAGAGTAAATGGTGATAGATTCCACTGCGATTGTTTTTATCTCTATGAAATATTAATATAATGGATTGACCTCTTACTTGGATGTAACTAGACAAGTCTCAACAGTATTTGAACTATAGGGGAGTATGGCTTGGTTAACTGGCCTAGTGAGTCCCATGGATATCAATGTAAAGCATGAAAAAGATGGCAGGGATGCTAATTATGTAAATTATGATACTGCTGGATACATGGTTAACTAAAAAAATGAATGTTGTTATAAATACACTGAGAACCAACAACCAAGTCAAAGCTTGAATGACCTTGGATAAACCGATCCCTCTCTCCCCTTTTCCTTGCTTCCTCTTCCTACGGAACATACTTTTTGTCTTCATATCTTTGTAGCGTATTCATCATAATCTTTGTAGTGTATTGGCTAGTGACATCTCATCTTGGATATTTGTAATAAGTTATAAGCTTTATGGTCATGCAAGTCATATCTGGGCATGCCCTGATCCTGTTGGTGCATTTGAAGAATCGTTGTTTTTGTGCATTTGAAGAGTTATTGTTTTATGCTGGATAATTGCAAACTATTTAAATTCCAAGTTTATTACACCAGTCACGTTTCCTTGAGAATTGCAGATTATTTTATTTTCTCTTGATGCTGGTTGATTCCCTACTATGTTGGAGTCCGCAAGTTACTCAAGAAAGATTATAATCAATATGGCAGTATCTATATTACGAGTTTTATCTTAAATCTATGTTTTTAGTCTCTTGAATAATCAATTTTTTTAGTATTTTAGTAGTTGGAGTTGGAGTAATTTAAGTTTATAGAATGGTCTAAAGAGACCCTAGAAGTGTTGAGAGTTCCATTGTGTCAGTTGCGGCAATTTAGATGCAGTCATTTGTCAATGTCAAGTTCTAATGTCTGCATTTATTATCCGAGTCAACTAGATTCTAAGATCTACATAAAGCTCTTGTTGTACTCTTGTGCAGGCAGGCAGAATTGAACTGAATCTCTTATGATCCTGTTGTAGGTTATTCTAACACTAATTGCTGCACTTTGAAGGGTTTGATCACTCCAAAGATGTGCTGAGGTGGACTCCTCCCATCTCCCTCCATTCATTCAACATATTCTTCAATGTTCAGTTTAATCTCTTGGCAGGTCCACATCACTTACATCCTTGCCAAACAAATCTAATTCTCATCCACTCCAGTTCCCACTTTACTTTCCTGCGTCCTTCTTCAGGTTTTTGTACATCCTCGTGTTCCTCTATAATTTCGTTAGCTTACCTGAGTTCTTTCTGCAAAAAAACTAAGCAAAGCCAGAAAGCATGGCTGTTATGAGACCTGGACACTACAAAGCATCACCATTATTTCTGTATATATAACCGACTGTTGTTTGTTTTCAGCATGTGAAAAATTACTGGAAGATGTAGATTCATCCTAGATGGAATATGCATGGTGGAGTTTGTAATTTACAAGCCTATTTCTCTTTACTATCATTCAGTGCTGTGGCATATCTTCTCAACTTCTATTAGATTCTTCAAATATATTATTCACATCATGGAAGAAACAGATTGTTTTAGTTTGCCTAGTATCAAAATGATCAATCGTATTAAGCTTTTGGCTCGACACAACCATATTCTTCCATTCTACAAAATATAAAAATAAATTCATTTTATCAATAAGATTTTTTTTTTCTTTGGGGAATAAATGGAGCATTGAAGGAACTTTCCAATATTTTTTTATATTCACATTTACACAGTTTGACCGTTCAATAATATAATTATTCTAATTTACTTTTGTGATCACAATTAGTTGTTGAGCAAATAAAAACGCTAGTAACATATTCCATATTTGGTTGGTAGATTAGATATAAAATCAAGAATACATGCGGAGTGCTGTGATGAACTTTGTAGTACCAACTACAATACCAGTAAAACTAAAACCAAGATAGAGGCTTTTCACACGTGCAGATATGAACACAAGGACTTCTTGTATTCCTTTTCCTTGCGAATTAATTCTAACCACTCTATTTAGTCTTTATTTATCATTTTTCTTATATATTGTAAATAGAGTTATACTACCTATAGATTGTAGGTATGAATGTGAAAATGTGTTAGAATTGCCTTATATTTCTGCGGGTTCGGAATGACTATTATGACAAGATAGTCGGGGGTTTCGTTTTCCGGTGAGCGAGCGGTTGCCTAGCTCGTCGATGACCTGGCTGGGGGTTGCAAGGGGGCAACGCATCTGGAAGTCAAGTGCAAGGTGTAATTAGGCTTGTTGATTTATTAGTAGTCCGATCTTAGGTTTTACAAATGTATTAGGGTTCAGGTGGTTGGATTCATGTATAACAACTAGGATTTTAATCTAGTTACTATAAAAATATTGTTTAGTGTGTAGATCATTGTAGGGGAGTGTGGAGTATTTAATAAATACATTAGACAAATAAGACTAGCCCAATTGATGAATTGTGTGTTCTTACTTTTTTATAATATTTGTGTGATTGCAATATTATTCGTTCTTAAATTCTAACAAAATAAAATGACTTATTCTTATAAAAATAAATAAAATTACGTTTAATTTTTTTCATTAAAATAAAATGGACCATTCATATTCTATCAAGTCAAATTTGTAAATTTTATTTTTTTAAAAAAATATGAAAAGACTCATTCTACCAAAAATAAAATAAAAATCAATCCCAACACCATTAATCACCCGCAATGTATCATCTTTTAATTTTTTTTTTCATCCCTATTATCAATTTAAGAGAGTATTATATAGATCAATATATGTTCCCCACATCATACTAGCCTAACAAACCAATTCACAGTGAATTTGGCTTCAACCAAAGAAAAGAATATAAAAGTGGAGTGCCTAAAAAGCATATATATACATAATATACATATACAACTATAGTTTTTGAATGGGCTCACCACTGCAGTTCATTGTATCGGATGAGGCTTCCCTCCATTATATTTATTACCTAATTTCATTTAATAAATATCTAATAACAAAAATATATATTTAAAGTTATAATAAATTCGTGGCAAATAACATCACTTATTTCACGTTAAATATAATATTTGTGTCACAAAATATTTATTAAAAAATTGTAAAAAAATTATATTTTTGTTATTATATATATATATAATGGAAGAGATTCTTAACCTAATGGCATCAGTTTAATTGTACAAAGAATGGAATATATAATTGATAATGGATTGCATAAATTCTGTGTGAAGTTGGCGCACGAAATGGGACAGGGCAAGTAGTATATTGATATAAACAACACCAACCCACTTCACGTGATGGGACAGGGCAAGTAGTATACGGATATAAACTACACTGATTAGGATTCTTTTCGTTTCAAATAAAATGATTTATAATTTAAATTTAAAATTATCCCTCTTATCAATACAATATTATATTTTAATATATTTTAAATTTAAATTTTAAAATAAAGAGTCTCTGTAATCCTTATCCAAACAACACTCCGCCCCCCCCCCCCCGGTAAAAAGACACAGCTGAAGTAGTTGAGAAGAAAGGGGTTCCAAGGAACTTATAGTGAACTTTATTTTATTTTTATTTTTTGTGCAAATCCAATTTATTCCATATTTAACCTTTTTATAATTAAGAATCTGTCACTCATAAAAGTGTTTCTCGTCCGACACTTTTTGGAAACTAGGGCGAGTTTACCAGTTGAGCAATCCAAAAGAAACAGACTAAAACAAGAACACCAATCTAGATTTTTTTCGTTTGTGCTGCTTAGCTACTGCCTACTAATTTGATCTAATCATTGACCTCTCAATAACTTTATTATCCTGCGTTCATTTTCTTTAATATCATCATGCTAGCTAGTTGGAAAAGGGCGGGAAGGAAAAGTTAAGACGACGACAATGGCATATTGAGAAGAGATATATAGATATAGATATATTGTGTGTGTGTGTGTATGTATACACACGACACGCATATGACACGTATGCCTGTGTCTGGTATCCGACGGACCTGCTTCAATTTCTCGGTCTTCCCTCCCTCCTAATAGTTTCTCTCTCCTAAATACAATTGACTTTTGCTCTTCACATTCACATAACTTCTCTTAATTAATTTAATTAACTAATCCCATATACTATAATGTATTCTATATAAATATTGATGGTCCATGAATATTGTACAGAGAAGAGAGAGAGAGAGAAATGTGGAGTTACAGAGTATGCGTTTGTTTTACAAGGAAGTTCCGGGTAACAGAGGCAGAGCCACCGCCGGACGTCATAGGATCCTTCAAGAAGTATTCCGAAGGTGGGACCTACATGACGGCGGACCAGCTCCGGCGGTTCTTGGTGGATGTTCAGGGCGACGCCGGATCTACCATCTCCGACGCCGAGCGCATCGTGGAGCAGGTTCTTCAAAAAAGACATCATCACATTGGGAGGTTCATCTTCAGGAATTCTCTCACTCTCGACGATTTTCACCACTACCTTTTTTCTGCTGATCTCAACCCACCTATTGGATCTCAGGTATATTTATGTAAACATATTAGTAGTTCTGTTGGGGGAATGTGTAAAAAGGTTAATTTTTTTTTAACATTTCTACTGTTATTACTGTTTTACTTATATATATTTTCTAATTATAATCATTGCAAACAACTTATGCATATATGGAAGAATTTAGTTTCAAGAACTAATTCTTGATGCATGCTTAAATTTAATGTTTTCCCATAAATGGAGCACAAAGGATTTACTTTAGTTATTGGTAAAAGTTGTCACTTTTTGCTTATATCCATTTGAATTGGGACTTTAGGTTGTGATTGATATGTCATGAAATCCATACTTTAGAATTGGAATTTAAGTCCCAAATGATGAAAATTTTCAAGTTAATAATTCATTTATACCAATTCCAAAGGAGCATAATCTATATTTGAAGGACAGCGTTAGTATTTTTATGTGCAAGGAAGTTCTTAAAGAATAAACTTTGGAAATTTAGAGGGAAAAGGGTTGTGATCATCACTGTTACTTGCTGAGTGTATCAATTTATTCTCATTCAACGCCATTGGGACAAAGTTGTTTTGACCCTGTATATCTATATCAACATCTGATGAACATTTGATGTTTCCCCCTTATTCTTGATCTTGACTATGCTGTTTTTGTAAAGCAGAGCAACTACATTATTTAATAGCTTTATTGCTAATACAAATATATAATTCTTATTAGGTTCACCAAGATATGAGTGCACCGTTGTCACATTATTTCATATACACCGGCCATAATTCATACTTGACTGGAAATCAGCTCAACAGTGATTGCAGCGATGTCCCAATCATAAAGGCACTGGAAAGAGGAGTAAGAGTTATAGAACTTGATTTGTGGCCAGACTCAAACTCCACAAAGGATAACGTGCACGTTAAACATGGAGGGTATGCAACTTGGATTTGGACTTGTAAACCTTGAGTTATAGCTTTGAGTTCTGCTCAATATGTTTCCCTTATGCATGCATAATCCCACAGAGATATTGTCTTATACTAATACATGTTTTTATATATGTATGCTTATAACAACAATATAGCTCATTTAATTTATTAACTTCTTTGTTAATTAGTTCTTTTTGAGGTTTACATACCATATTTGATGAAACATGCAGCGTTCTTAATTTTAGGTCTGTTTATCAAAAAAGAATTGTACCAAAGTTCTCAAGATTAACGTATAACAAGCAATATGAGTATTTCAAATTCACAAAGTAAAATCAATTTAACATATCAGCTTAAATCTTACGCGTGGAGGTAAGATCGAGCTGGAGTTGGATTAAAATAAAAACTTTTATGCTTATCAACACTTTCTGAAATGGGTTAAGAAAGAATGAGAAATGGGTCATCTATTTGTCCGCTGTTTGGTGAAGTTTAAGTAACTAGAGGCTAGAGCTTAGCATTTTCATTCTCTTTCTTGTTTTGTAGCTGTTCTCTAAATATGCTGAAATTGTGTATTATCGACTCTAGGACCCTGACAAGTCCAGTAGAACTCTTAAAATGTTTGAGATCAATCAAAGAGCATGCTTTTTCTGCCTCACCTTACCCTGTTGTAATAACTCTTGAAGATCACCTTACATCGCCTCTTCAGGCTAAAGTAGCTCAGGTGAATGTTAAGTTTCTTCTACTTGCTGATAAAATAAATTTCTTTCATATTTTAATCCATTTCATGATCTAATAGATGCTTGATATTTCACGCATTTTTCATGTAGATGATCACTCAAACATTTGGAGACGTACTTTTTTGCCCTGAATCAGAATATCTAGAAGAATTACCATCTCCAGAAGATTTGAAGTATAGAGTTATCATTTCAACTAAACCTCCAAAAGAGTACCTTGAAGCTAAAAGTTTTAACAAGAGAAATAACACGCGGAAGAGAAAGGATTCTGATGATGATGAATGGGGTGAGGAGCCATCAAACCTAACAGCTGTTCAAGCAACCGATTATAATGTGTGGATGATGAGAGTAGTAGACGTCTCAGCTTGATTTCAATTATCAATATATTCTTAGTTTAGTTTCTTATTAAAATTCCTACTTTTCTGGTTTCTAGATTGATGGAGACAGTAATGATCACAATCAGGATGCTGAAGATTATGATGAAGATGACCAAAAGATGAACTCATCACCTGCATACAAGCGTCTAATTGCCATTCATGCTGGGAAACCTAAAGAAGGTTTGAAGAAGGCACTAAAAGTTGAGACCGACAAAGTTAGACGACTTAGTTTGAGTGAACAAGCTCTTGAAAAGGCAGCAAAATCTCATGGAATGGATGTTGTGAGGTAATCTCTACCTTACGTATCTTGTGCATAATACCATGATTAATGTTTTTCATTTCCTGAATATGGTTAACATTGTATATAATTTGCCTCTACTTTGAAATATTAGAAGTTTACCCAATGATGTGTGCATTCTCTATCACTAGGTTCACACAAAAGAATATTCTGAGAATATACCCTAAAGGTACTCGGTTTAACTCATCCAATTACAAACCGCTAATAGGTTGGATGCATGGAGCTCAGATGGTTGCATTTAATATGCAGGTTTGTTTTGTGTTCTTGTTTTTATTATTGTTTCTAACGTGAGCTGGAAGATTAAAACTCACCCTATTCTTTTTCTGCCTCAACAATTCGTGCTTCTAGAAGTTTGTTTGTCACTTCAAAAAGACGATTGGACAAGCTTCAGTACTTCTATGTTTCCTGTGTTTGATTGGTAGCATATGCACTTAATGTTGACCTACATGCTGTATTATCTTATAAAAAGTTCATTGGACTTTAAGTGTTTAAAATTCTATCAGAAGTAGTTCCAAGCTTCAAATGTTATCAAGACCTCTAAGCCATATATTGGGCTATTAGATAATCTTCTTCTACCTCATTTCTCAAGAACCAAAAATTCTTGTAGTGCTTGTTGAAACTGGCGTAGGATGTCAAACTAAACTACTGATTAGATAAGAGAACTGAAAACACTTCCAAGTATATTTCTTATCTTTGTGGGAATCTACCATTACTTTGCCTCCCTATATTGTCATAGTTTAGTATCAGTGATTTGTGTATTAATCTCACTACAAAGGTAATCCAGATTTAAGGTCATAGATGACTATTTCTGTTATAAGTTGCTTGTATTAGGAATCTTATCTAGTCCCATACGGTCACAGCATATTTATTGATCGGTTGATGGCCTTGAATAATACATTTCGGTAGGGGTTAAGAACTATATTTATGGAGTGATAGTGGACAGTGGCATTGATCAGTTGCAATGATTTTGGTCCAGAGGGCTTTATTAGTTGCAATGGTTTTTGATTATGAGGTTGGTATCATGGATGGTTGAGTCAGTGGTTGTGTTTCTTTGCTTTCTTTCATGGTGATTCTAGTTTGATGGCTAATATGCCATTGTTTTAATTGCAGGGATATGGTAGATCTCTCTGGTTGATGCAAGGGATGTTTAGAGCCAATGGAGGGTGCGGTTATGTCAAAAAGCCTGATTTTTTATTGAACACCGATCCAGATAATAATGTTTTCAATCCTAAAGCAAAGCTTCCAGTGAAGAAAACTATAAAGGTTAGTACACCGCTAAAGCCAACTTCAGCCTTCATTCTTTTTTCCAACTAACAGTATTAATACTTCTTAACATTACATGACAGGTGAAAGTATATATGGGTGATGGATGGCATTTGGATTTTAAGCAAACTCACTTTGATTCATACTCCCCACCTGACTTCTACACTAGGGTAATACTCTATATCCTTTTATTGCTAAGCATAATATGTCCAGAAAGTCCTAGAACCGCTAATATAGGAATACAATCCCAATGTGCACTTTAATAGTTGCAATATCAGCTTTGATAGAATTACAAAAGAAGTTTTGCTGGATTGTTTCAGTTATATATTTATTTCTGAACTTGTTGAACAGGTTGGTATTGCTGGATTGCCTGCTGATGAAATAATGAAGAAAACCAAAATAAATGAAGACATTTGGACTCCAGTTTGGAATGAAGAGTTTGTGTTCCCATTGACTGCTCCTGAATTGGCTCTACTTCGCATTGAAGTACACGAGTATGATATGTCCGGGAAAGATGATTTTGCTGGACAAACTTGTCTGCCTGTTTCTGAAATAAGGCCAGGGATTCATGCAGTCCCTCTTTGTGACCGCAAAGGAGTGAATTTACCCTCAGTGAGATTGCTCATGCGGTTTGAGTTTATCTGAATTTTTTTATTTTGCTGCCACTTGGTTCACTTGTATATTTTAGTTCAGAATTGTGGTTATCGTCTGTTCTACGAGATTGTATACTTAAACAATCTCCAATCGAAATTTGTGCATTTGTTTCAATCGTCTTTGGAATGTTTTTTTTATCAAATTTTAGGATCTCTCTTTGGTGATTGTGTTTGTTAGAGGTAGGAAACTTAAGAGATGAATTGAATCGTTTTGAACTTCCAGGAACTTCAATCAATCGGCAAGGTTCACACTTTGTTGTATAGTTAGCACAGTTATGGCGACAAAGTACTTGAGGTTGATTTCCTTTATTTTTTCTTCTCAGTTTATGGTGTCTGTGCAGTATTTGGCACCTGTTTAGAGGGCTATACTTGTAGTACATGTCACTAATATAAGCGCATCATGTCAGAATATAAAAAGTTGAAATCCCTTTCTTGTGAAATATATTTGAGAATGTTGATAGGAATCAGAAAGATTATAATGGCAGGTATGATACAATATTCTGTGTTCTCATTCCCACCAGCTCATTCTTTCTTAATTTCTATAATCAATCTCTCACATCAGACCATGCATGTAGATGAATGTACATTTGCTGTAGAGAAGTATATTAAACCATGTTAAGAGTTCCTGATTTTATTATTTTATTCCTATATACTCTGTGTTACACATATCCTGGTTCTATATATGTTGACGTATATTACATGAGATAAAATGATTATATGAATGCATTTTCCTTTATATATTACGGAGAGAGCCTAGCACGTTGTTACAGTTGTCCAAAGATATATACCTATTTAACTTGGAGGAAAGGTTGATATGCAACTTCTAGGGACCTTGACCTTTAATTCTGTTATACTAGTGCTACTATTTCTATTTATTAGGATAATGTGTTTGTTGTTGAGTAAAATTGAGGCAGGCTCAAAGTCCATGGAGGTAGTTTACAAGTTATTATCTGCCTATCTGGATTCTGCAGCTGCACTCACAATTATGTATGTTAATTAGAATACACTAATCAATGTAATGATTTGATTAGTCAATGAGTTTTTAAGTTTAATTTTGTCATTAGATGATCTAATAAGATGCTCATGTATAACAAAATGTACGAGTTGTGACAATATTTCAAGTAATATTAGCCCATGTGCACATGCAAATTTTCAGATATCTGAAAATATCACACTACTTGAATTTAATGCTCTTGTGATAGAGCCTAGCATTGACTTTTGTTGCCAAACTCAATAAACTGATGCAAAACTTTTAATAATTTCTATTTCTTCTGCAAAACTTGTTGGTTTATTTGATTTTTATTGTATGAGAAAAAGTTGCATCGCTGCCTATCTGGTGCACAAATTTGGTGGACATAGATAGCATTACTCCAAAAGATATGAACCTGATTTTGCAGACAACAAAAGAATAAATCTAATTTTTCAGAGAAATGGATGAATTTTACTGATGGTATCAGGGGTAGAAAAAACATTAGACTGACAAAATTATAAATGCCCGAAAATTGGAAATTTTATTTTGAAAAAACGAGTTCAATGAATACTTATAGGTGAATCATCATTGTGAAAAGACGGAGAATGTGCTACTTGAGATACTATCACGGCTTTCTTCACAATGAGCCAATGCTCTCTCCAAGTTGGCCACAATCTCTGTCACAGTCGGTCTCTCCACACACTCCAAGTTCACGCAGCGTAGGGCGGTTAAAGCCACCAGCTCCACCGCCTCGGCCTCATTCATCTCAATAAACTCAACCCTTTTATCCAAAATACTTCTCAGTTGCCCGGCTGTGATATTTGGAACTGAATACTCCACCACGCTCATAGGTGCCAATCCTTCCTCTTTAAATACCGCTCTTTTCCCAGTTAAAATTTCCAAAACTACAACTCCTAATCCATAGACATCACTCTTTGCAGTTAAAATGTTGAGCACATAGGACTCAGGGTCAATGTACCCAACCGTTCCGACTGCTCTTATTGATATGGAATCTTGATCAGATTCTGGACCCATTAATGATAATCCGAAATCAGACACCTTTGCTGTCCAATTTGCATCAAGAAGTATGTTTGAGGACTTTATGTCTCTGTGAATTATTGGTGGCACTGCATAATTATGCAGATACTCAATTCCCCTTGCAGCATCTAATGCAATCTTGATCCTTATTTTCCAAAAATTCAAAACACTGCTACCCTTTTCAACATTGTTCTTGCTATGCAGATGATCATGTAATGATCCATTACTCATGTATTCATAAACTAAAAGCCTCTCATCCTTATCTTCACAAAATCCCACCAGCTCCACCAAGTGCTTGTGGTGAAGGCGCGATAACAATAACAGTTCAGAGGCAAATGCATTCTCTTTCTCCTGGAATTTCTTCATTTTAGAAGCATTATCACCCCGTTTAATGGCCACTTCGCGGCCATCAACAAGCTTTCCTTTGTAAACAATGCCAAAACTCCCACTACCAATCTTATTTTCCAACAAGAAATTGCAAGTAGCAACAGCAAGATCTGATAGGGAGAATTTTTCAGCCTTGTCTGAGTGCTTATTGAAAGATGTTCCACTTCTTTGGTGCCTGAATTTCCACGGGCTTTCACGTTTCACAGACGCTGATCTTGAGAACCTGCTACTAGAACCACTATTATTAGTCCTTGATAATGCACCCGCATCACCCCTAGCAGTCCTAGTTTGCACTGAATTATATATTCTCTTGTGCAGAAATCCGCAGCCACTCCAGAACAAGTAAACAATAGTGCAAATGCCTGCAAAACCCCCTACTGATCCAACAATCCCAAATGCTAAAAAGTTGCTGTTTTTCGCATGGGATAATGATGGTGTTGGTGGCATTGTTGGTATTACCAGTGCTGGAATAGGAAGCTCAACCTCCGGCTCGCAGGATTTGCATATACTCCCAGAACCAGAACAAAGACTATCTGAATTCGGATACACCCCACATTTGTTACATGAAAGCTTGAACACAAGAACCCGGAATCACCATTGGCAAAGGAACCACATTCCCTGAATTTAGCCTACTAGACCACCCTGGCCCCCAACAGAGAATTGATAAATTCTTTGAACTCAATCCACAAACAAGATCCAAGCCCGAAACAATCGACTCAAAAGATTCAAATCTTGTTATAGGGTTAACAAAATCTAATCTTTTTGATCCTCCTCCCCAACAAATTACAAATCCATTTTCTCTCCTAATTCCACAACTATGATTAGCCCCCATGGCCAGATTCGAAAACCCGAAAGCAGAATTAGACGGAACATCAAGCTGTCCACCTACATTACTCCCTCTACAAATCAAACTCCCATTAATCTTTAAAATTCCACAAACATGGGATTCACCGGCCACCAAGCTTGACAAAGTGAAATCACCAAATTGGGTTTCAAGTTCATCTCCAATTTCACCAACACCCCAGCATTTGATTCTGTTGTTGTTCTTCAAAACTCCACAAGAGAACCCTTTTCCAGAAGCAATTGTACGGAATTTCCAAGCTGCATCAGGTGATGGAAATGACCTCCAGCATAAAGTCACACCGGAATTGACCTTGAGTGCACAAATATGTGAATTTCCGACCGTTAAGTCCGTTAAACGGTCACCGTAACTGTAATAAATGCGCTTGGCGCGAAAAGTGGTGGTTTCCCAACAAAGAAGGGCGACGCCGTCGGAGGATAAGCCGCAAAAGAAGTTGAAGCCGCCGGAGATGGAGTCGAAGGATATGTTGGGTTGGATGTAAATGGTTTGGCGGTGTTTGTAGCATTGAATTCTTTGTGTGGGTTCGCCGGCGATGATGCCGCAGACGGTGGCGGAGGAGGTGGAGCTGTAGCTGATGGCTATGGTGGAGCTGAAGCCGAGACCAGTGACTTTGTTGGGCTGAGAAATGGTGGCGATGAGGAGGATTACGGCGGTGATGGTGGTGGCGGAGGGGAATGCTGTTGTCATGTGAACTTGGGGGCTAAATTTTTATTTGTTGGGCCAATTGCAAAATAGCATCTTTTCTTTTGTTATTAATTCATTGCAAAAAATTGAGAGGTGGGATAGGAAGGTGTCAAAAAATAGTGTACATGCGGTACAGGAAGTAGGGAATATATATATTGATATTTTCACTTTATATGAGAAGAAATATCAAAAATTGGTATGGAAATAATACTCCCAAAACTAATTATATTAAAAGAACAAAAAATATAAAGTCGAAAGATTTTTTTTTAAAAAAAAATTAACAAAGTAGTGTTTGATTACCTCTTTTTATTTTTTGACATCATTTCCTTATCTTTTCTTCCCAAGGCCAAGTGGGTTTGGAATCTTCTGGATTATGCCATCAGGACCATTCCAGAGACGGTTAGATTTTTCCAAGCTCTCTCTTTCTCAAAAACCCAGTCTTCTTCCATGTATATAAGACTATCTGTGTATCTGTATCTATATCTGTGTATCTGTGTGTCTGTATATGTATAATAATTAAAGCTCAGAATAGTGGTCAGATGAGAAAATAGATCGAATAATAAGATGTGCTTGGTATTTGTATGCGATAAAGATGAGAGGGTGGTGGGAAGGCAGGCAGCTCCAGGTGCGTGTCCGTATTGCGGAGGGATGATTCAAGCTATGGATATAGAAAGCAACTGGAGGCTATGTTTTGTTCCCTTGTTTTTCAACAACAAGCGCAAATACTTTTGTTCTTTCTGTTCCAGGCGATTACTAGTACAACATCAACACTCAACATAGATACTAGATACATAGTTGGGTAATTTTTACTCAAGGTAAGGGATCCTTTACTTGATCATTTCTGTATATATAGGTCGTGATCGGTGTAGGGATCCTTTATTTTCTTAAAATGAGAAATCTTTTTTTTTTTTTTTTTTAAAACAAAAAAAAAAGTTTAATATTTTATGGGCCTGAAAATTTTTCATAATACAATGTTTTGGGTGTGTGATTTGAGTGACGATAACAAAATATGTATGCATAGTCAGGCAGATTGTACTACTACTTTTAGTATAGGTATTCAAAACACGCCCAAAACATCAGACATGAAAAAAATTTCAGCCTATAAAATATTAAACTTTTTTAGTTGTTTTAAAAAAAGCAAAAAAAAAAAAATAAAAAATTCCTCATTTTAATAAAGTAAAGGATTCTTTACTTGATCATATATATATATATATATATATATATATATATATATATATATATATACCCCAACCAATATGCTAAGGATATGTATGTATATAGAAACAACTCTCGACTCATTTCAACATATTGTCTTGGATATGTAAATAAAGATTGTTTTTGCTGTTTAATTTCTTTTTCATTTTACTCATTCTATTCATTAACTTAACGGATATTTAAGATTTGGTGGTTGAATTATGACTTTTTAGATCAATTCTCTGAATTTATTTTTTTTAGTGTGAAATTTTATTTTTATGTGAGGTTTGTTTGTGAGTTTATATTTAATTGATTCTTGTAATAGTGTAATAGTGAATGATGTGTTTAATTATTAAATTATTGTATTTTAAAAATGTGACTTTTTAAAAAATAACTTTAAAATTTAGAATGAATTTTTTGTAATGATTGATAGTTTTGTTATATATTATATAATTATAATTATTATATTAATTAAAATTAAATATTTTTATAATAATTTAAAGTTTAATATATCAGCATTTGATTTTAAAATTCAAATTGTATTTGTAATTTAAGAACAGAGGCTTTGTTCCATTTTTTATTTTCTTCTTTTTTATGAGAAAAAAAAGTTTTATGTTTTTGTGTACAAGCAATCTAAAAGTATGTTGTTCGTGAATGTCTTATTTATTTTAAAATAATTTATAAGTTTAAACTTAAAATGATTTATAAGTTATTTTAGCTGTGATTTATAAATAAAAGTGTTTGATATTATTTTGATTAATAAGTTAGAAATTAAATTATAATAAAATATGAAGATTATTGAATAAAATAACTTATAAGTTAAATTAAGATATAAAATGATTAAAATAAGGGTAAAAGTGTCTTTATATTTAGTCAAATTTACTTATTTTAAAAAGATTTATAAATTATTTTTGAGAAGTTAAAATTTGTTATTTATCAATAATAATTTATAAGTTAAAAACTAAATTATTTCCAAAGTAATAAACAACGTCTAAGTGATTTGATGAATTTATAAGTTATTTTCGAACAACCTCTAATGGTGCATCTTTTAATCCCTATTACATTGGCCGGACAAAAAATCCCCATGATCCTAAAATGTGATATAAATTTTCTATTATACAGGTCAAATTAAAAATTTATAACTTTGTTAATTGAATTTTAATTACATATAATTCATATCCTTTCAATATATATATATATCTCTATAATATTTTAAATTAAATAATAATTTAATTTATATTATTTTTAAAAATAAATAATAAATTATTTACTTATGAATAGTTGTGATTAAAAAATTTATTATGAAATAATATAAATAGATATATACCATATATTATTATTTATTATATTTTTATTGTAATATAGTATATATATATATATATCCGAAAGTATAAAGTATTATAAAAAAAATTAACTCAAGGGCGCTAACTCTTGCTAAATTTTTTGTAGCTTAATAATAATTTCGCCCCATTGATAAAATTTTCTGACTTGCCCCCTGAAGGGACCCATGCTACAACAGAACGAAAAAGAGAAGAAGTAATAAAGACTTTGATTGTACATCCTCTTTCTTTCTGAGTTATCTGAATCGACCGCCTTTTGGTTCAGTTAGGATGACTAGTCTTGGATCGCTAGAATACTGATAGGTGAAAAAGGTGAGTACGTCGGCTTAAGACGAGTGTATATTAATGCAAGCTCCATATTAAATCGTAAGAAATAATTTTATATCGGTTGAAAATGCAACTTGAACTTTTCAAGGTGGATTTAGAGTTCAAATGGAATTTTGATTTTTCATTTCTTATAATAGTTGGAGAAAAATTAAATTGTTAACTTTTAATTTAATTTTTCTTTTTGAACACCAAAAAAATGAAGAAAATATTGTTACGATTATGTCGATGTAAACCAAACAATAAGTAAACAAATATAATGCAATACAAAAACCTTTAAAAGAGAAAAATTATGTGTCAAACTCCGAATCTCTACTATAACACTATATTAACAATAATGAGATATAAATACCTATTAAATTTTACGTCTTAAAATTTGAGGATACACAATATATAATATGATTATCTACACGACAACATTTTGCATGGAATACAAGCCGCAAAACTCTCATTCCCAAGTTACATTATTTTGCACAAAATAAAAAAAATTGCAGAAACCTTTTCCCTCACATAAACTTAAAATCCACTCGCACTCCCTCTCACGACAATCAGGATGTTACATGAATTTTGGTTGTTGTACACGTCAACAACTAAACATAAGACTATCCATAAATACCAATAATTTTCCTCTTTCTATTCAAAATAGAACATTTTCAAAATAAAATTCTTCCTAAAAATAATTTTCTTTCCAAAATAACATTCTTATTAAAAATAGGATTCTCCTTTAGTAACAATTTTTTTCTTAATAAGATTCAAAAAGTAACCCAACAAATATAATATAACCGACTAATACTATTATGCTATAAACATAAATAGGTATATTACAAATTCCTTCTAATTATTGAAACTCTTATTTTTGTATCCAATTCAAGAATACTATTCCATCTATTTCAAAATTAAAGATACATTTTGACTTTTAAAATTAATTTGAGAAATTCTAAAAAAATTCAAAACTAATATGAAGTTATTTAATTTTAATACAAACAAATATAACAATTATAAACTAACTATAAAGTACTATTATTAATTATCATATTCGTTGTTTTCAAAAATTGAACGAAATTATATCATTTTTGAATTTTAAAATTTAGCGAATTGACTCCAAAAAGAATAAATTTATCTCTAATTTTGGTGTACAGATAGTATTTCTTCTTCTTCTTCTTTTAATTTTTAAAAAGAACTATTTCCAATCACTTTAATTTAGCAAAGTATTTTATATGAATGTGCCATTTTTAGTCATAGATATTGTGCTTTGAAATTACATACTAAATAAGGAATTAAACTCCCAAGTATTAACGGTTACCAGACCAATACTTAAAAAATCTTGCTAAAATTAACACAATATACCATCTATTTCTTTGACGTTATATACCATCTACTAGCTTAGTGACATTTTCTTTTTCTTCTTTTTTTTTTAATTTTTAAAAAGAACTATTTCCAATCACTTTAATTAGCAAAGTCTTCTATTTGAATGTGCCATTTTTAGTCATAAATATTGTGCTTTGAAATTACATACTAAATTAGGAATTAAACTCCAAGTATTAACGGTTACTAGACCAATACTTTAAAAATTTTGCTAAAATTAACACAATATACCATCTATTTCTTTGACGTTATTGTAACAATAGCCATTCCAGTACATAGCTGATTAAAAATCATCAAGTAGACAAGATGAATCCAAAATAAAATTATATGAATGGGTTGTATTTATTGCTAAAATTAAAATATCTCAAAATATATCTTTCTTCCCTTCATTTAAATCTATAAATTTGATCCACGTGAATTTAATTCATTCATTCAGCCAAAAATCCTGTAATTTACTCATATCGACTACTATATATGGGGAATCTTAAGATCTTGATTTTGGCATGTTCCATGCTTTTAGTGACGATCAAACTTACTGAAGGGGCTGTAGTTGGAGTAAATTATGGAAGAATGTCAAGAGTAATCCTACTTCCCGCTTTAGTGGTTGATATGTTTCTGGCAAATGGTATCCGAAAGATGAAACTACATAGCTTTAATAGAGCCGTTGTTCAAGCTTTCACCGGCTCCAATTTAGAGATGATGATAACTATACCAAATGTAGAAGTTGGCGCTGTAAATCAACCATGGGGAGCTGAAGCTTATGTTAAACAAAATATCACTCAGACTTATAAAGAATTTGATTTAAACGTCAAGTAAGATTACGATATTTCCCCTTATAAGCTAGATCTTCATGTGCATATTTTTTTGGTTCGTGTGCATTAATAATTAATATCTATTACTTTCTATATTTTGTTAATTTCGTGTTATTGCATTAATTATATATGTGCAGGTATTTGTTGATTGGAAATGAACCGTACACCATTACAGATAATTTTACTAACGCATATCAGTTCTTTTTTGTTCCCGCGCTCATTCACGTTACAAGATATCTCAAGGACCAACCTTACCCCTATAACCAAATCAAAGCAAGCATTCCCCATGCTCCGGATGTTCTTATATCCAATATTACCAAACCATCTGACGCTGATTTTAATGACATTGTTAAGGAGCGTATGCTGAGTATATTAGAAATTCTTGATTCTAGCAATGCTCCTTTTACGGTGAACATATATCCACACTTGACCCTCGTAGAGAAAGGTTATCCTCTTGATTTCGCATTCTTTGACAATGACTCGGATTTTAAAATCACGGATGGAGCTAATATTTACACAAATGTGTTCGATTTGGTATATGATTCATTTGTATGCGCTATACGAAAATACGGATATGATAAGATGGAAATAATTGTTAGTCAGGTTGGTTGGCCATCTGACGGACATATTTACGCAAATGTTTCAACCGCTCTAAGGTTTCACAACGGATTTCTCAAGAAAATGGCCAACGACGAAGGAACTCCACTTCGACCGCGGCCAATTGAAGCCTACTTGTATAATTTAATTGATGAGAATAGTAGGGACATTACATATCGTGGTCCCTCAATAAGACATTATGGAATTTATGACTATAAAGGAAAGCCTAAATATAACTTGGATTTAACCATGGAAGGGCGCAAGGATGTTAAACTAGAACCAGCGCACGGTGTTATTTCTATGCCAAGAAGGTGGTGCGTTTATAACAACAAAGCAATGACAAAGAATCATACAGAGCTGATGTTAGAACAATTTGATTATGCATGCAAAAACTCAGATTGCTCAAAATTATATTACGGAGCATCTTACAACAATTTAACATTCGAAGGGAATGTTTCGTATGCGTTCAATAATTATTTCCAAGTACGTAATCAGAAAGAGATGGAGTGCAACTTTAAAGGGTTAGGAGAAATACACCTAGAAGATCCTTCGGAAAAATATGGATGTCAGTTCCCTTTGCAATTTATATCCACCATTATCGGTTGGGGACAAACAGAGATGGGGTTGACATTAGCGGCAACTGGAGCAAATTCACTAATATCCAATGCGGTGGAGAATCGCGGCATGGCGTCTGGAATGATAATAGTAATTATGCCATTATTATTATCCTTAATTTTTCTGGTTATTGGTGTATAACAATAAGTTAACTATCATCATCAACTAAATAAAAGTGTTCCATGTGTTTTAATGTAATTTTTCTGGTTATTGGTGTATAACAATAAGTTGACTATCATCATCAACTAAATAAAACTGTTCGATGTGTTTAAATGTAATTGTAACGAGGTTACTGATAATAAAACTTTTATATTATTTCGACAAAAAGAGTATTGTTTGCAATTTTTTGTTTATTAAGATTGTATTTTTATTTTAAATTAATGTCTGAAACATGATAATGATATTATGGGCTGGACCATTTCCAAAAAATGTGAACGTGCCAAAAATCAAATAAAAAAAGTTTATTATAATACTATGTGAACAAATCATAAACGAAAAATTATGCACAAAAAATTGGAATCATGTGTTAAATATGTAAATAATCTAATAATAAATTGTCCGTGTATTAAATATGTAAATCATCTAATAGTAAGTTCTCTTCATATTTTCTCTCCTATTTTATATCACGCACACGCGATGCTTGTAAATATAGTAAATTATTTTCAAAATAAATATATTGACCTTGAAAAATACAATATTAGTAAAAAATAGATAAAAATAATAAATATACCTTTCTCATTGAATTTAAAAACTCTCATGTAATTAATGATAACTGATTTAAAAGTTATGGAACAAAATATCCTTGTTTTGACAAATCAAAGCGTCCAAAAGTAACCAACTTTTTACTCTTCCTTAATTAATACTAATATAGGTTTGATCTTACATTTTTTTTCTTGTTTAACCTCTCTTCTTCTTCTTTTTTTCCTGCAAAACTTGAATTTAGAGTACAGTAGAAGAAAAAATAGAATTAATATTATACAAGTAAAAAATGATAGTTTCACACTGTCTCTCTCACATAAATAGTAAATAGACCCACGTGCGCTCTTATGAGAGGAATTTGTAAAAATATTAAAATTACAAACTGCATATTTTATTACTTATGGATGAAAGCATTTTATTCCTAAAATACGTAGACTCAATTTGCCAATTTTTTTCTTATAATGAAAATGTTGAAAAAAGAATGTCTGGCAATTACATTATTCCTAAAAACTTTTGTTCATCTGCATATTCTTTTACAATTAAAGGAAGCCGCAATCATCATTAATCCAATATCTAACTGAGCTACTAGTTCATGAGCTACTATACTTGATTGCTTTCTCTCAGCATTTATCAGCTCGACTTATAGTAATTGCTTCAGCACAAGCAACTTGTAAAATATTTTTAATTACAAAGTTTTTACAAAAAATCTTTAATTTGTAAAATATTTTTAAATGTAAAGTCTTGACAAAAAATCTTTAATAACAAAGTTTAGATCGATAGTGTCTAAATTACACAATTGAAAAAGTACTTGTGAGAAATAAGACTGCAAGTCATGTAATTTTTTTTTTCTTTTTAAACATTGGGAAAATAAAGAAAATACAATATTACCAACTATTACTATTGTGCTATAAACATAAATAGGTATACTACAACTTCCTTCTAATTATGGAAACTCTTATTTTTGTATCCAATCCAATCCAATATTACTATTTCTATTTTTAAAAAGATTACTATTTCCGATCACTTTAATTCAGCAAAGTCGGTCTTTTTGTTGAATATGCCATTTATTTTTTAGCTATAAATCCTGTGTTTTGAAATTACATATTAAATTAGGAGGAAAAACTCTATGTGCACATGGAAATTGGATATGAAAAGTGGATATAAGTGTATTTAAATTTTATTTATTTGTATTTTGATCCCTAATGATAGATAAAAATACAAATAAATAAAATTTAAATACATCATGTCCATCCAATTAAGAATTAAACTCCAAGTATTATATATGGTAACTAAAGCAATATTTTGAAAAAAAATCTAACCCAGCCCAACAAACAATCTATTTCTTCGGCATTACCATAACAATAGCTATTCCAATAAACAATGGTTTCCACATTTAGAAAATAGCTAATTAAAAATCATCTCAAGTAGACAATTAAGATGAATAAAAAATTATACAAATGACTTCTTCTTTTTTGTTGCTAATATTAACATATCTCAAAATAAATCCCTCTTCCCCTCCTCATTTCTCTCTAGTCCCTCAAATATTTAAATTTGATCAATAGCATGAGCGAAAAATCTTGTAAACTCATTCATTTCTCCATGCACCACTTTCATTAAATTCAATTATACCATTCATCCAAAAATCTTGTAATTTGCTCATCGTCTCTCTCCATCAATATTTTAATATACTTATGGGGGGGACGATGGGGCATCTTACGACCTTGATTTTGGCATTTTCTATGCTTTTTGCGAGTGTTAATCTTATTGAAGGGACTGCAGTTGGATTAAATTGGGGAAGAATGACAAGAGTAATGTTACTTCCCTCCATGGTGGTTGAGATGCTTTTGACAAATGGTGTTCCAAAGTTGAAACTGCATAGCTTTAGGAGAGGCGTTGTTCAAGCTTTCACCGGCTCCAAATTAGAGTTGATGATTACAATACCAAATGTAGAAATTGACCTAGTTAATACACCATCGAAAGCAGAAGCTTATGTCAAAGAAAATGTCACTCAGGCTTATACAGAATTTGGATTAAACGTAAAGTAAGATTATGATATTTCCCCTTAATTATAAGATCGATCTTCGTGTTTAGATGTTCTATACATACATGTTTATAATTAAATATTTGATTATATGCAGGTATTTGCTCGTTGGAAATGAACCGTACACGATAGTAGACAATTATACTAGCATGTATCAATCCGCTTTTGATGTCGCGCTCCTTCAAATTACAAAATATCTGAAGGAGCAACCTACGCCCTACAACCAAATCAAAACAAGCATTCCCCATGCTCCAGATGTTCTTATACCCAATATTACCAAACCATCTGATGCTGATTTTAATGACATTGTTAAGGAGCGTATGCTCAATATATTAGGAATTCTTTATTCTAACAATGCTCCTTTTGTGGTGAATATATATCCACACTTGACTCTCCTAGAGAAAGATTATCCTCTTGATTTCGGATTCTTTGACAATGACTCGAATTTTAATATCATAGACGGAACACATGTTTACACAAATGTGTTCGATTTCGTATATGATTCCTTTGTTTGTGCTCTGCGAAAATACGGATATGATAAGATGGAAATAATTGTTAGTCAGGTTGGCTGGCCAACTGATGGACATATTTACGCAAACGTTTCAACAGTTAAAAGGTTTTACGATGGATTTCTCAAGAAAATGGCCAATGACGAAGGAACTCCACTTCGACCCGGGCCGATTAATGCCTACATATATAATATAAATGATGAGAATAATAAGGACATTACATATCGTGGTCCCTCAATAAGACACTATGGACTTTATGACTATAAAGGAAAGCCTAAAATTCAGTTGGATTTAACCATGAAAGGGCGCAAAGATGTTCAACTAGAACCAGCGCACGGTGTTGTGTCTATGCCAAGAAGGTGGTGTGTTTATAACAACAAATTAGCAATGAAAGAGAATCAAACAGAGCTGATGATAGAACAATTTGATTATGCATGCAAAAGCTCAGATTGCACAAAATTATATTACGGAGCATCTTACAACAATTTAACATTCGAAGGGAATGTTTCATATGCGTTCAATGGTTATTTCCAAGAACATTATCAGAAAGAGAACGAGTGTCACTTTCAAGGTTTAGGAAAAATACTAGTAGAAGATCCTTCGGAAACATATGGATGTCATTTCCCTTTGCAGTTTTTATCAACGCTCGTCTTGTGGGGACAAACAGAGATGGGGTTGACATTAGCAGCAACAGGAGCAAATACGCTAATGTACAATGCGGTACACAGACTCGGCATGGCGTCTGGAATCATAGTTACTATGCCATTGTTATCCTTGTGTTTCCTTCTTATTTGTGTATGACCATAACATAATATAACTAGGGAATTATTATATATTTTCACATATAAAAATGATAGTTCCACGAGTTTTGTAATAGTTAATAAATCTCACAGAGAGATTTCAATTTTTGTATGTGAAAAATAACATTTCTCAATAAATAAAACTGCTCTGTGTTTAAATATAGTTGTAATTCACCAAATTATCATCAAGGCTGTGTGAAAATATCATAAATCCGAGTAAAAATAGTACTCTCTTATTAATATTAAGTTTGTATTTTTATTTCAAATTAATCCATGGATTATGAATGAAATTATGGGTACAAACTTAAAAATATTATGGAACTTTATATTATTATTTTAAAATGAACTTTTTGTGGGAAAAAAAAAAGGAGTCTTTTCTCTAAAACTGAGGTAGTACACTTTTGGACCAAAAATTTTAGAATTATAAACATATTAATTTTTTATAGGACTTATAATATGTGCTAAATGAGGCCTATGAACATGTAAATTATTACCAATCAAGTTAACCATATCTAAAGACTAGACACAATATAAAGACTGCACAAATTTTGTTTTTTGCATAAGAAAGAGAGAGAAATAAGAGAGTGATGTTTAATGTAATGTTGATAATTAAATTTTCGTATTAAGATAATCAAACTTTTATATCAAGGTAACCAAATCTTTATACCAAGGTAATCAATCTACCTCATGCATTATGAATTGGTTACATTGGTCTGAAAATTTGGCAACCAACTGCATGAAGGTTTGGTTATCAATTACATCACATTCAAAATAAATTGGTAACTTAATAAAATTAAATTGATTTGGTATGAAAGTTTGACTACCACAGCATGAAGGTTTGGCTACTAACTACATCACACTTAAAATAAATTGGTAACCTAATAACACTGAATTGATTGCCTTGATATTAAATATTAATTGAAATTAGAATATCACACTATATCACCATGACAACATGGTCTTATCATCCTTTATATATGAAATCCGAAATTATCCATCAATTTCAACTAAAAAATTAAAACTAACTGACAACCGCTACATATAAATTACAAGTCCCAACACTCTGCAATATATATAATTAATATTCTCACTTAAGGAAACGAAAACAACACCAAGCCATGTCTGATAAGGTAAGCTCTCCCGGAAGCTCCAGATATGGAGTCACCGGCAAAGAACAATCCTTCACCTTATCAGTCACCTCTCCGTCCGTTCCAACCGACAGAACAGCCAATTTTGACCTGTCCGTCGATTCCGAACACAAAGTCAAAGCCACCGCCTATCAACGCCTTTGGTTTATAATATGAAAAAAGATGATGAAGAAAAAAAAGAGAGAAAATCAGAAATGGAGATAAAAAATGGGTCTGCTCTGTTTGAATAAAAAAATAATAATTAACGGGAATGGATAAATGGAGATAATTGTAGGCCACAATTAAAGGATACTGATTTATCATGTCAGTCTATCAATACTAATCTTTTAAATTAAGGAATTCTAATTACATTAATATTGTAAATAAATATAATAAAATGTATTACTTTTATAATTATTTTATGGATACACTGTTATTGTAATTATTTTTAAAAATAGACTAAAATATTTAATTAACCCAAATCATATGTTTTGTTGTGCTCAATGGCTAAGTTGTGGGCTGCCCAATTACCGAAGGTCTACTTCTGTTTATGGGCTGGAGAACTCCCAAAAATGTGAATGTGCAAAAAATCAAATAAATAAATAGAACAATTATATTTTATATTACATTTTAAAATATAATTATATCAATAGTGCACTCATTATATATTTACATAATTAATATTTTTAAAATTTTATTTTCATTATTAGTACATATTTATGTTTCTTTTAATTATGGGATGTGTTTTAATTTGTTGATGACATGGCAATTCAGTTTTTTTTTAAAAAAAAACTGAATTCGCGTTTTTTATGGGATCGCGTTCATTTTAAATTTGTTTTTTCTCTTTACCGTCTCTTTTCTTTTGGAAACCCTTATTTGGTGTTTTGGGAACTTTCTTTGCAAACCTATCTACTTCTCTGTCTGGTGTCTGTCGATATTTCTGGTTGATTGTTGGTGTCGGCGTTTGATTTTTACTTCGTCGTTGTCGTATTTTGCTTCAGTTCGTGTTTATTCTTAAGGTTTTCCGGTTGTTCATATTTTTCGGTACCACATTTTTTGATTTCTTCCTTTCTTTTTTCGTGATGGTCTCTACGAGGAAGAGCATGGAGGGAATGGGGGATAAGAAACCTGATAGGAAGAGGAAAAGAGTTTTAGATGATTATTATTTGAAGGTTTCGAAGTTATCTGTAATGGTGAAGGATAATATTCCAAAGTCTTCAAAACAGGGGAAGAAGTTATTGTTGAAATCAGATGTTGATGATAAGAATATTGTGAGACATACGAAGAAGAAGGATAAATCTCTGGTGTATATTGATTCCGATTTTGAAGGTTCTGTCGAAAAAGTTACCAAAGAAGATGAAGTTGAGGCTCATAGCCGAAAAATTGTTCCTCGGCAGAAACATTTGAAGGTTTGTTATTTTTTTTTAAGAATATATATATTTTACTTGTTTTTGGTTTTTTATGTTTTTGTTTTCTGCGTGGTGGTGTTTTGGTGTATGTTGTTTATTTTGTTGTTCAGTAGTATTATTGATGTTGAAGTTGTTGTTTGATAAAATTATTGTTTCCATTCCGAGTGTATTTTTTAAAACATAGTTTATTCTGTTTCAAGTTTTGTTCAAATTGTTGTTGATAAATTTTTTGTTTTCATTCATATTTTAGTGTCTGATACAAGAATATTCTCGGTTGGTCCCTACATTTCATTTCTGTGATTATACAAGTTTATTATGTTTTGTTAGTAATTTGCTTAATTCTTTGTTTGGTTACCTTCATTTATATGTTTGGAACCGATTTTTGTAATAGTTGTTAAAAAGTTTTATATTTTATTAGAGTTTGTGTTGTTTTTAAGGATTGTTCAAATTGTTCTTGTTTAAATCATTGTTTTCATTATATTTGAATCTCGCCATTATTAGATTAATTTTTGGTTACTACATTACATTATTATTATTATATAGAGTTAAATAATACAGGTAACTTGCTAATTTATTTTTGGTTACCAATATTGTATTTAGAGGTGGCAAAACAGTAGGTAGCAATAGAAACCCGGGCAATGACGACGAATCAGGCCAAAATGGCTTCGGTTTTGGAGGGTCACAAAAGTGAGGCCTGTGGGTCCAGGGTTAAGGCAGGGCAATCTGCAACCCACCTGCTTCTTCCTATATTTTTTTTTTTTACAAAATCTTGCTACACCAAAAATAGTAATAATAATAAATATTACAAATAATAAAATAATTTATAATAAACAATAATTCTAATTACCAAAAAATTTCAAATTATAATTAAAGATAGAGTTTCACCAAAAAGAATGTTATGCCCAATTAAAAATAAGAAGTTTGATTTTGGAACAAAGGAAGTTACCATATTTAATTGGAAAAGAAAGAACAAAAGGAACAGAACCGCAAAGTTGATGTTCAAAAAAAAAATCGAACTGAAACATCATTCCAAAGAGAAGTGTGAAAAGGGTTGAAAAAATTGCAATAATTCCCTCCCATGAAAGCCATGACAACCAATATGCAGTATCTTAAAGACCCATCATAGTCATTGTCTGTTAAGAAAATGTGAGATGAAGAGCATAAGAATAGTTTCACATGGTTTCTTCTTGAGATCATAACAGTGACATGCCATTAACAGTTTTGAACTCTTATTTATATACTTACAAGTTTTATGTTCAAGCCTCATAACCCACAAGTAGTAACATTTTGTTTAAAAAAAAAAAAAAAATAGTCATGAACCCACGTGCCATGGTAGAAGCCAAAATGGGGCGGCCAAAAGGCCCAACTTTTTGTGGGCTAAAAATATCAATTTCAAAGCCCAACCTGGTGGAGGAGGGGCCACCACCAGCGAACTCGGGCCATCTTTACCAGGTCTAATTGTATTGTTTGGAAACTGCTAATATCATAGTTGTTTGTATTATTATCTAAATTGTTTAGTATATAATTTGTTATATATTAAAGAGTCTAATTAGTTTGGGTTATGATCATTTGCTGAAATTATTTTGGTTAACATTGATATTGTTCATTTAATAGTTTTTGTTTTAAAGTTTTAAAGTTGTTTTTATTTTGGTTAATGTGTTTTAATGTAATTTTTGCATTTTCGATTTGGGATCTATTCTACGAGGAGCATAATCAAAACTTTTCAAAGAAAAGTTATTTATTGGTGTGATATGGAGGTTCCAAATATTATTAAGAACAAATTGTCTCGAGTACAATTGAATAAGTTTAAGTTGACATGTTTTGGAAAATTTTTTTAGAGTTTGGGCACCGCAGATGTTTTCCCGATAATTCATTCAGGCTTTGATTAGGGAAGTTTATCAAAGGGATGATGGGGAGTTGTGGTTTCTATTTGGTGAGAGAAGGGTAAGGTTTGGATTGCCCGAATTTTGTTTGATTTCTGGTTTGAATTGGCAAGGAGTTGAAGACATTGATAGTTTTAAATACATTGAAAATTTGATGGTGGAGAAGTTTTTTGGTGATGAGGTTGTAACCCATTCTACTATCGGGAGGATATATAGGAGCGTTGTTTTTTATGATGATGATGATGAGCGCAACAGATGTCCATTATTTTATTGGTTTTTAATTTCATACTAGCTACTGTTCCTGACAATTATGTTGATAAAGCTTTGTTTAACTTTTTGTCTTATGGAGATATTGAAAGTTATCCATGGGGTAAATTTGCTTTTCAACAAACAAAGAATTCTCTATCCCTTGCAGTTAAGGGTCATGTAAGGAAGGATAAGCATGGTGGGGTGATTTATAATTTTTATAGGGATAGTTACTGTAAATCTTACAAACTCAATGGATTATCTTATTTGTTTCAAGTTTTTTTGTTTGAAACAATACCTACTTTGAAAGTTAGAGGCTTTTGTGTTGACGATCATGCTGCAGAGTTTAGATTATTTAGATGGAGGGAGATAGGAAAGCCTCCTAAGAATGAGAAATTGAATGGCCTTGTTTTTGGATCTGGTCAGGTATGTTGGTTACCATTTGTTTTATATTTGGTTACCTTTATATATGTTATTGGTTACTATTTTTTTTGTGTAATGTTTTGTTTATGTTTTATATTTAATGTTTTTGACATCGTATATATGTTGCTATTATTATGTTTTAGTTGATTATTCAAAATCTTGTTCCGACGGAGGATGAAAAGGTTCAGTTGGGGTTAGGGGGTTTTCATTTTTTAATGAAAATGATAGTGGAGCCAAAATTTCTGATTTTAAAGTTGAATCATCAAGGAAGGTTAAAGATATTAGGTTTTCTATTTCTGATGTGGAAAAAGTTTTCGATGCACGTATTAAACCTTTAGAAGGCAAGGTGATGGAGGTGAAAAAAAAATTTGATAATTTGAGTGTTGAATTAAAAGATCAACTGCAAGTCTTTCAAATTCAGATTTGTAGGGATGTAAAGAAGATGTTTAGAAAGTATTTATGTGGTTAGTCTAGTTATATCAAACATAGAGATTTTATTGTTGTTGAAGATGATGATGATGATGATGATGATGATGATGATGATGATGATGATGATGATGATGATGATGCTGATGGTGTTGATGATGGTGATGATGATGATGGATTTGATGATGATGATGATGATGATGATGATAATGAGTTGGGTGAGAATGTTGATGGTGGTAATGCTAAAGGAAGTGTTGATCCTCCTGTTGGTGGTGTTGTTGAAAATCAGTTTGAAGAAGAGGATGCAAAGGTTGACATTTATTTTTGTTTTTCATTTTTTTCCATTGTTAATAATCAAATGCTTATTATTCTGTTTTTTTTACAGATTGAGAGCAAGAATGTCACTTTAAATTCTGATGGGAAAGAGATTGTTGTTTATACGCCTAGAGGGGTTCACATTCATTTTGAGGACGAAAAGGTTAATCATTTTTTTAAAAATGTTATTATTTTTTAACGTGTTATATTTATTAATTTTTTTTAACAGGCTGAAAAGATCAATGACATTCCTAGTTTTGATATTTTAAGTCAATCTAGTGGAAAATTAATTGTTGTTTTTACCCCAATTGAGGTTTGTAATTTTTTCCATCAGCATTTATCTTCATATGTTGTATTAGTTACTTTGCCATATTGTTTATGTTTATTTTGATCAGAAGTTTTGTATTTTTAATTTGCTATTGTCATTGTTTTTGTTTCATGTATTGTAAAACATTTAAGGGTAATAAAATTAAAGAATCAGACAAGGCGATACTTGATGAGATGGTGTTAACAACCCATGATTTTCTTCATTGTGTTAAAATTGAGAAATCATGACAAAAAACCCCTTGGCGGCTGCTCGCATTTACATGCGAAGAGTCTTTGTGTTGAAGAGTCCTTTTACGTCAAAGTTCGGTTCGACTGATTCAACTTCTTCTAATGTGGATGTTAGTCAATTACGCACATGAATGTCAGCATTTCCAGATATTTGTATGGGTATTCCTTCGAAAGGTGAAGATGTTATGTTTGAGTAGTGGTTTAAGATTGGATTAAATAACAGAAAAAGGTATGTATATTGGAGTTTAATATATTTGCATTATGTTTTTTAATAGGTTATAAAATCATTTCTTTTATTTTTCCAATATGTTATTGTTTTGAAGGATTGATAAATTTCCGGGTAACAATGGCAAAATCGAGCCTTCATTCAGATTTGGGTCTGTGTCAATTTTCTCAAAAATGTGGTTTTACAATCTAAAGACCCCTGGCAGTGGCTAGATGATGATGTGAGTTTTTTTATTACGTTTATAAATATGTTTGTTAGTTTCGATTACCTTAAGCAATCATATTGGTTACTATATGTGTATGTATTGGTTACTATTATGTTATAGTTTTTTTTTTCCTTTGTTTATCTCTGATTGCTATTCTGTTTTTAATTTTTGTTCAAATTCAACATCTCTCTTCATTTATTATTTGAACACTGTAAAAAAATTCAAATAAGGGTTGCAATAACCGATTGTTGGTTCCATATCAAGTTGACCAATTTGTATGGGGAATATTGTAAAAGAAATTGTGATAAGAATCTGTTGTTGGGCTCTGGTTGTAAGACCCCAACTGACTATTAATGAAATTGAATTTCCTCTATTTATTATTTTGAAATAGTAAGAGTTAATTTGATTAATGTGGTTAGTTATGGGTAAAATCGCAAATATTTTAAATATGCAAGTGGTTATAAAATATTCATTGTTGTCAGGGAATATTAGTTTGGTGGTGGAATATTATTACCGCTTGTGAATATTCGTATTTACGCCAAGAACTTTGCAATGGGCCCCATAAGCGAAAGCGATTAGATGAAGAAAACGACAAGTATAAGTTGTTTATAAATAACGGGCGTAGTTATTCACAGATTATCTTTGTTGGAATACCGGTGGTTAAAATACGTGATGATACGATTTTTGAATTATTGATTCTTACTTAAGAAGGCCTTTACTCAATAATTGTTCTGACGGTAATTCTTTATTCAATATTTTATTTTATTGATTCAATCATTGTTGCGTTGATATTTTATATTATTGTTGTTTTTCAATAATTGTCTTTTACATATTTTTCCTTTATCGAATCAATAATTCATATTATTTGAATAATATTATTAGATAACATTATTGGCAATGTCTAAAAAGTTACATCTAAGGAGAGGTTTGGTCACTTAATTTACGCGCCCGAAGGAGAAATCCTTATTGAAAGCCCCTCTTTCTGCAGGAGCGGCTGGTTGTCATTATTGTGATTACGTAATATTATTTGTGAATAATTAATTTTTAATTTATATGATAAGAAAAATATTCATTTTATGTGGATATAGATGGAGAAAATTTTAAAGTGATAATTGTTGAAAAATTGATATTTTATCTTTTCTGATAAATAATTCATTTAAATATATTATTATATTATAATATTATAATAATAGTGATATTTTTACAATGAATGTGGGATATATGAATAATGAGGAGGAAGAGTATTTTTGTTACTAAAAATATTTAAAACATGTTTTTCATGTTTGTGGACTCCATTTCTTGACTGAAATTTAATTATAGCCTGTAAAATCGTCCGTTTGTGAATTTCGGTCAATTTCTGTTTGAAATTTGGAAAAACTTTCTTCTACAAAGTTGTAAATAATGGAATTTCCTATGGAAAAGACATAATGTTTGAATTTTTCAGACAAAAGAGCTATTTATTATGAATTATTGAAATTCCGAAATTATTGATTTTTGGAAGTTTTAATTATTTTTAAGAAAAACGTTTTTGTTATTGTTGGTGGGCCCCAATAGTATTGAAAACATGATGAATTCAGATTCAAGAGGTGGGGGTGAAGATTTATTAAAATATATTAATATTTTATTAAATTTTACTTTTGGTGTTAAGCATTTTCCTATAAATAGGGTCTTGGGTTAAATTGAAAATCACACCGAAAAGCTGAAGTTTTCTCTATATATTATCGAAATATATTCTTGTGAGTATTTTGATACTTTGAGTGTTGTTATATCGGTGCAAGTTCCTTGACGTTATATCTCTTATATTCGGTTTTGAAGTCTTATTCTTTTTAGAGGTAAGGGATGTTATTTTTTTAAAATGATATTATTTATTCTAATATCATTATGCTTGGGAATATTGGTAAGATTTTTCTTGTGAAATTTCTTGTCTTTTAGTGTTTGGGTTACTATTCACGTATACGACCTTATTCACGTATCTGACCTTATTCACGAATAACCAAGACTATTCACGGAAAAAATTAAATTTTTGTTTTTTCAAAATATCTATTATGGATACTAGCTTTGATTGTATCCATATTTTGATCATTCTTGAATTTTACTTCACTATGGTTATTTATGAAGTATTTTTGAACTTGGATTTGTTTAAAAAATCTGAATCCTTAATATTTGTTCTTTTGTTTCACCGGATTCGTTTTCTTTAAAATATTTTTCATCATCCTCGGTCTAAATGATGATATTATTGAATATCTTTGGCTGTAGTGCAAAGATGGTTGATTTTCTTATGAATATCTTTGGCTTTGTAGTGCAAAGATGATGCAGTGTTGAGATGGACATGACCGATGATGAATATCTTTGACTTTGTAGTGCAAAAGATGAATATTTGATTCAAGATGTATATTGATTGATGTTACGAGGATAAAATATTGATGATGGACTTTTAAATTCATAGATAATAGTAGATTTAATTCTCTACATAACTCTTCTATGAATTATTATTTCATTGCGAATATTGATCTGAAACTTGTTGTACATTGTATTTTATCGAGATTTTTCCTGTTGAAGACTAACGATAATTTGTTACATATTATCTTAGTCATAATACTCTTTACTGGGCTAGTTGAGCTCACTCTTTTCCTTTTTGTTCCATTTTTCTTCTCAGGAGGCGAGAATGTAGCGAGTACTAGTCGGGGTATGGAATGAACGTTCTAGAAAGTCGTTTTAGTAGTCCTCACCATTTTTATAAAATAATGTATCAATAATTATAATGAGGACTTATTTGGGTGTGAATATTGTCTAGATGATAATATTTGTATTTAAACTCACAATTTATGTGTTATATTAATAAAGTTGAAGCTGTTTCTGTACCATGTTATTGACAACTCAAAATGGGTGATGTATACCTATTTTGGGGGTGTAACAGTTGGTATCAGAGCTTAGGAATATGATCTCTGGTGGAGATCGTGGAATAGAACTAGGAGGGGAGAGACGAGTAAAACCTTTGCTAGTGTGTCTTACCTAAGCTTATTTGTTGGTTGGTTTGTATATAGGGATATTATGTGATATGTTGATTTCTTTAATTAACCCTTGTTTTATGGCGATTTGAGAATGTTGGTGAGAATGTTAACGATGGGAGCAAATGAGGCCGTGGAGACACCTTTACCCACCAATGAGGGAACGTCTGCAACAGTGGCAATGTTCCTCCCCGTGAACAACACCAATCAATGCAATGATGATGAGCAGCGAGAATGTTTAGAAGCTTTTTGCGATTCATGCAAAATCGAGACGAGGAGACTTATGCATAAAATACGGTGTGAAATGATAACAACGCATGCGTTTGTCACAACCAAGCGAGTTCAAAGAGTTGGGACCACCAAAATTCGCAGGGGAAGCCGGATCCGATTAAGAAGTAAAGCGTGGGTCAAACAAATTACCAAGATATTCGATATCTTGGGATGCACTGAGGAACAGAAGGTTCCATTCACCACCTTTATGTTCCGTAATGAGGCCAATTACTTGTGGGAATCTGTGAAGCGTACCCATCTAGCCGCACTCAGCATGTCTTGGGAGACGTTTCAGAAATTGTTCAATGACAAGTACTTTTCTTAAAGTATTCGTCATATGAAGGAAGTGGAGTTTATTAGATTGGAACAAAACAACAACATGGCGGTGTCCCGATCTGAAGCGAAGTTTGCGAGTTATCCGTGTTTTGCACCTCATTTGGTGGAGAATGAGGAACGTATAACGCGGATGTTTCTGAGAGGTTTGAAACCCGACATACGTCAATTTCTCATTTCTCATAAATTTTCTCTCTATTCAGATGTTGTCAATAGGGCTCAATTATTAGAAGCGAGATAACGAGACGTTCAACCGGGACCACAACCGAGGATCATACTGTGATGAGTCATCGTAACAACGATAACTAGCGGAGAAAGAAAAAAATACGGACAAAGGCTAAATTCACTCTTGTGGTAATCATGGCCATGAAAATAGAAGAAGTGAGTGGGAGGAGATTTTAAAAGAGGAGATTCAACAATGACCATGTGAAGACGTCAAACCAAAGAAGAATCGGTTCTAAGGGAGAGAATGACCACCACCATATCTTATAAATCGGGAAGAGAGGGGCATATCAGTCCAAACTGTCCACAACAGTTCAAGGTATGTTATAATTGTGGAAATGAAGGACATATCGCTCGAGATTGTACGGTAGTGAAACCAAGTCCAATGGGATGGTGACTCGTAAATCGTCCCGAAAAGTCAAAGTCAACGGTCCCTGGAAGAGCGTTTATCGTGACTGGTCAAAATATAAGAAACCCAAACGAGGTGATCGCGGGTAAGCTAATCATAAATTCTTGCGAAATTTATACCTTACTAGATACCGGTGCTACCCATTCATTTATCTCTCCTGCTTGTGCTCAACGTTTAAACTTAACTCTGGAGAAATTAGACTTTGATTTATCTGTGGAGACTCCATTAGGAGAAACTTTCATCACATCCACTGTTTATAAATCTTGTTTGATCCAAGTTGGCACCATCACATTACCTGTTAACCTTATCTCTTTAAAAATACTTGCTTTTGATGTGATTTTAGAGATTGATTGGTTAACTACTCATCATACCAAAATTGATTGTTTTCATAAGGTAGTTAGTTTTCATATTTCTAACCAACCTGTTGTACGAATTCAAGCAACTAAACCGCTAAAATCAATCACTGTTATATCAAGTCATAAAGCTATTCGTTTATTGAAAAACGGATTTTAAGCTTTCTTAGTCCATGTTATGGATTTGAATAAAGACACGTCGGATTTGAATAATATTCCTGTTGTTAGTAAATTTCCTGACGTATTTCCTGAAGAACTTCCCGGTCTACCCCCAGAACGTGAAGTTGAATTCTTTATTGATCTTGAACCTGGTACAAAGCCCATTTCTAAAACCCCATATCGAATGTCACCTATTGAACTTCAGGAGTTAAAAGTCCAACTACAGGAGTTGTTGGATATCGATTTCATTCATCCTAGTACATCTCCTTGGGGTGCTCCTGTTTTATTTGTAAAGAAGAAAGACGGGAGTATGCGACTTTGTATTGACTACCGGGAATTGAACCATGTCACTATCAAGAATAGGTATCCGCTACCTCGTATTGATGACCTGTTTGACCAATTTCAAGGAGCACAATTCTTTTCAAAGATCGATCTTCGTTCTGGATATCATCAGCTGAAGATTAGAACTGAGGATATTCTAAAGACTGCCTTCAGAACTCGGTACGGGCATTATGAATTCTTAGTCATGTCTTTTTGATTGACTAATGCTCCTGCGACTTTCATGGATATGATGAATTGAGTATTCAAGGATTATTTGGATCAGTTCGTTGTTGTCTTTATTGATGTCATCCTCATATATTCCAAAAGACGTGAAGATCATGAGCACCATTTGAAGCTGGTACTCCAAAGGCTTCGTGAAAACAAGCTTTATGCCAAGTTGAAGAAATGTGAGTTCTGGCTTTTGGAAGTAGCATTCCTTGGGCACGTGGTGTCAAAACATGGAGTATTTATTGACCCAGCAAAGATTAAAGCAATACAAAGTTGGGAGCAACTGAAGATGGTGACCGAAATACGTAGCTTTCTGGGCTTAGCTGGTTATTATCGGAGATTCATGGAAGGATTTTCTCGAATCGCTACTCTATTAACTCAGCTGACTCGGAAAGATACAAAATTCGTATAACGCGAGGAATGCGAGAAGAGTTTTCAAGAGCTTAAGAGGAGACTCATTTCGGTTCCTGTTTTGACAATACCATCTGGTTCGGATGGATTTGTTATCTACAGCGATGCTTCGGGAAAAGGGTTAGTGTGACGCCCCCAAAATAGGTATACATCACCCATTTTGAGTCATCAATAACATGGTACAGAAACAACTACAAATTTATTAATACAACATATAAACTGTGAGTTTAAATACAACTTTTGCCGTCTAGACAATATTTACACCTAAATAAGTCCTCATTACAATTATTGGTACATTATTTTACAAAAATGGTGAGGACTACTAAAACAACTTTCTAGAATCATCATTTCACACCCTGACTAGAACTCGCTACATTCTCGCCTCCTGAGAAGAAAAATGGAACAAAAAGGAAAAGGGTGAGTTCAACTAGCCCAGTAAAGAATATTATGACTAACGATAATTTATAAGATAATATAGAACAAATTATCGTTAGTCTTCAATAGGAAAAAATCTAATAAAATACAATAGACAACAAGTTTCAGATCAATATTCGCAGCGGAAATAATAATTCATAGAAGAGTTACGTAGAGAATGAAATCTACTTTTATCTATGAATTTAAAAGTCCAACATCAATATTTTATCCCTGTAACATCAAACAATATTCATCTTGAATCAAATACTCATCTTTGTACTACATACCAAAGATATTCATCAATCGGTCATGTTCATCTTAACACCTATATATCTTTGCACTACGGGCCAAAGATATTCATTAGAAAATCGACCATCTTTGCACTACAGGCCAAAGATATTCAGTAATATCATCATTTAGGCCTGAGGATGATGAAAAATATTTTAAAGAAAATGAATCCAGTGAAATAAAAGAACAAATATTAAGGATTCGTATTTCAAACAATCCAAGTTCAATAATACTTTATAAATAACCATAATGAAGTAAAATTCAAGAATGATCAAAACATGGATACAATCAAGCTAGTATCCATAATAGATATTTTGGACAAAAATGAAAATTTGATTTTTACGTGAATAGTCTTGGTATTAAGTGAATAATGTCGATATCGTGAATAGTCTGAGTATCGTGAATAAGAACCCCAACACAAAAAGTTCCAAATTTGATTAAAAAGTTCACCAATATTTCGGCATAATGATATTGAAGAAAATAATATCATTTAAGAAGAAAATAACATCCCTTACCTTGAAAAGACTGTACTTTTAGATGGAATGCCGGATATAGTGCTGAAGGAAACTTGCACCGTATAGCAACACTCAAAGTATCAAAATACTCACAAGAATACGCTCGATAATATAGAGAGAGAAAGAGAGAGAAATCTTCAGTTTCTGTTGTAATTTTCCTTTATCGAATCAATAATTCATATTATTTGAATAATATTATTAGATAGCATTATTGGCAATGTCTAGAAAGTTCTGTCTAAGGAGAGGTTTGGTCACCTAATTGCGTGCCAGTAAGGAGAAATCCTTATTGGAAAGCCCCCTCTTTCCTAAGAACGGCCTGGTTGCCAGTATTATGATTCTATAATATTATTTATGAATAATTAATTATTGATTTATATGATAAGGAAAATATTCATTTTATGTGGATATAGATGGAGAAAATTTTAAAGTGACAATTGTTGAAAAATTGATATTTTATCTTTTCTAATAAATAATTCATTTAAATATATTATTATATTATAATAATATAATAATGGTGATATTTTTACAATGAATGTGGGATATATGAATAATGAGGCGGAAGAGTATTTTTTGTTACTAAAATATTTAAAACATGTTTTCATGTTTGTGGACCCCATTCTTGATGAAATTTGATTATAGCACCGTAAAATCGCCTGGTTTGTGGATTCTGGTCAATTTTTATTTGGAATTTGGAAAAACTTTCTTCTGAAAAGTTGTAGATAATGGAATTTCCTATGGAAAAGACATAAGGTTTGAATTTTTCTGACAAAAGGGCTATTTATTATGAATTATTGAAGTTCCGAAGTTCCGAAATAATTGATTTTTGGAAGTTTTAATTATTTTTAAGAAAAATGTTTTTGTTATTGTTGGTGGGCCCCACTAGTATTGAAAACATGATGAATTCAGATTCAAGAGGTGGGCGAGAAGATTTATTAAAAATATTAATATTTTATTAAATTATCTGATTTGGTGTTCTAAGCATTTTCTTATAAATAGGGTGCTTAGTTAGAATTGAAAATCACACCGAAAATGAAGTTTTCTCTATATTATCGATCAGTGTATTCTTGTGAGTATTTTGATACTTTGAGTGTTCTTTATACGGTTGCAAGTTCCTTCAATTATATATCGATATTCCAAATGAAAGACTATTCTTTTCGAGGTAAGGGATGTTATTTTTTAAAATGATATTATTTATTCTAATATCATTATGCCAGAATATTGGTAAGATTTCTCTTGTGAAATTCTTGTCTTTAGTGTCGGGATTACTATTCACGTATACGGCACTATTCACGAATACGACACTATTCACAGAAAAATTAAATTTTTGTTTTTTGTCCAAAATATCTATTATGGATACTAGCTTTGATTGTATCCATGTTTTGATCATTCTTGAATTTTACTTCACTATGGTTATTTATGAAGTATTTTTGAATTTGGACTGTTTATAGTACGAATCCTTAATATTTGTTCTTTTGTTTCACTAGATTCGTTTTTTTTAAAATATTTTTCATCATCCTCAATCCTAAATGATGATATTATTGAATATCTTTGGCCTGTAGTGCAAAGATGGTTGATTTTCTTCTGAATATATTTGGCCTGTAGTGCAAAGATGTACAGGTGTTGTTGAGATGAACATGACCGACTGATGAATATCCTTGGCCTGTAGTGCAAAGATGATTTTTTGATTTAAGATGTATATTGATTGATGTTACAGGGATAAAATATTGATGATGGACTTTTAAATTCATAGATAATAGTAGATTTCATTCTCTACATAACTCACTACTAGAAAAAACAAGAATACGTGACGGAATTTTGTGACAGTTTTTAAAAACAATCACAAAAGATAGTTGTGAGACCCCAAATTTTACGAATAAAGATTTAATTTTCTCGAAATATTTTTTGAATATTATGGTGTGAATTTGAGATAAAGTTATAGTTGTGGGTAGTATTTATAAATTTTGTAAAGTATACAAGTTATTATATTATATTCGATTGGTCGGGGAATATTCTTTATGTCGGGGAATATTCGTACAACGGCACAATCATTGGTGGACCCCACAATGAAATTATTGTCGGATAGAGAAAACGACAAAAGTATTTTATTGAAAATAACGGCGGAAGTTTTATCGTTAATACTGTTGAACTACCCGGTAGTAAGTATGCGATGCTCTGGCGTGGTTGCATAGTAGCACACGGTATTGATTATTGATGCTTACGTGAGAAGTCACTCAGTTATACTCAATTATTGCTACAATAATTGCTGCATCATATCTCTCATATTATTGATTCGATTATTGTCACAGTATCATCTGCATTATATGCTATATAATTAAATCAATAATTGAGATGACAAAGTTATTCATATTATTAAATTGCAATATTTACAATGTCTAGAAGTTCTGTCAATGAGAGGTTTGGTAACCTAATTACGCGCCAATAGGGAGAAATCCTTATTGAAAAGCCCCCTCTTTCCTGGGAACAACCTGGTTGCTAAATATTGTGAGTTATAATATTAATGATGAATAAGTTCGTGTTGATTAAAGATGAATTTGATAATTTCATTGTGTTGGGATTATTTGTGTTAGTAGAAATCGACATGTATTCTGATGATAATTGATGTCTGGAGGTTATATTGTTCAATCGGGTATTCGGGAAACTTTTCGTGTCAGAGTTACTATTCACGAGTTTTAATAGTAACTTGTCCTTTCGGTTTTCCAAGAGTTATTTGACCCTTCAGCTTTCCAAGAGTTATTTGCCTCTTCGGTGTTCCAAGAGTAAATTGCCCCTTCGCAAATAGTAGTTGTCTTTTCAATATTACCAAGAGTCATTTTAACCCTTCGTTAAAACCAAGAGCCACTCTTAGTTCTTCTATAAATAGAAGCTCATTCCTTCATTATTTCTTATAAATTCAGTGAAACTCTAGAGAGAGAGAAATTATAGAGAGAAAGAAGAAGAGTTTTCTACTACTTCACTACTTCGATATCCAGTTTCTTTATGGTAAGGGATATTATTTGTTGTACCCGTAAGGGGTGTTATTCTTTCTTATTCATGAAGAGAACTTTTGTTATTCCATTCTTTATTATTATTACATTGGAATAACTCAGTATACGCCGACATACCCTATACATAACTTTGTATCGCCAGCATACCCTATACTTGGTGAAATCCTTATGTTATTCCATTCTTTATTATTCATTGGAATATCCTGCGTGTGTTTTACCTAGGACTGGTTCCGCCTTTATTATTATGTTGGAATATCACATGCGTGTGTTTTACACTGGACTCGGTTCCACATTACTTATTATTCGTTGGAATATCACATGTCTGCAAAGTACCGCATGCATGGTGATTTCTTTTGTTATTCCATTCTTTATTATACTCGGTTGGTTAAAGTTTTGACTTCTATACTCCATGAAATTAGTGGAATATCCTTGATATTTGCGCTTCATCCAATATCTTTTCATGGAAATATTCTTCTGAGTATTCTTGAATTTTACTTTACAAAGAAGTATCATGTTGACAATTTGGATGTTATTAGTTCCTGGATAAATTAATTCTTGAACTTGTTTTATTGAATTCTTATATCATTGTCATCATCCTCATGTTTATATTTTTGAAAGTCATCTCATGGCACATAGTGCATAGATGGACTTGGTATGATTATGACCAGGGATTATTCGGTATAATCATGACCGTAATGTTACAAATGATGTAATAAAAGTCCACATTGGCCCGTAGTGCATTGATGGACAGTTGTTGGCATGATCATGACCATTGATGAATACACAAATATTCTGGCGCGTAGTGCATGGATAATTGTGGTCGTGATACTAAAGAATATCATTGGGTACAAGTGCGGGGTGATTCGATGATGTGGTTTATTTATTAAAATTTGAGTCAAAGATAAAAGTGATGAAAAACCTTTTAAATCATACAAGATAGTAGATTTTATTCTCTACTTGACTCTTTTAATGGATTGCTTATTCCACTGCAGTTAAACTTGTTGTCTATTGTATTTTATTAGTTTAACATTGTTGAAGGCTAATGATAATTTATTCTGCATTATCTTAGTCATAATATTTCTTACTGGGCTAGTTGAGCTCACCCTTTCTTTCACTGTTCTCTTCAGGAAATGAGAACGTAGCAGGGACTAGTCGGGGGACGGAGTGATGGTCCAGATGATAGCATTAGTAGTCCTCACTATTTTATGAAATAGTGTGATAATAATTGTAATAAGGACTTATTCTGAGAGTGGATATTGTCTAGAAAACAATATTTATATTAAAACTCATAGCTTTTGTTGTATATTTAAGATTGTATTTGTATTCTGTACCATGTATCTGGCGACCCAAGATGGGTGATGTATACCTATTTTGGGGGCGTCACAATAGTAATTTGTGATGGACTTTTTAAGCAATCACAAAATAATAGTATATATGATGGCTCTTAGTGATGACTAATCTTGCCATCAATGTATTATAATTGTGATGGCAATGTCAAACACACAAATTTTTTCATGCAAAATAAATTTTCTTTTTGTGACGCACTAAGTCATCACTTATAGATATACCCTTTTCGTGATTGTATTTAAGTTATCACTAATATTTTAATGTAAGAAATAATCAAAACAATATTTTATGACGGCCGTGATAATCATTAAAAAAGATAGATTTTTGTGACGACTTTTATTTGCAATTACAAAAAGAATGTATTTTGTGATGGAATTTTCAAACCATCACAAAAGAATAAAATATATGATGACTCTTAGTGATGACTAATTTTACCATCATTATAGAGTATTTGTGACTGCCATTGCAATCACCAAATTTATGTTGAAGTAATTTTATTTAGTAAGTCAACTCACATATGTTTCCTTTTATATTTTGTTTTAAAAATTATAATCATGATCTGGACTTTGGTGTAGTGGTAATACTCGTTATTTAGTTTGCAAATGGGAGAGGGTTCGAATTCTATAAGTATCATTTGATACAATTAATATAGATACAATTAATATATATATATATATATATATATATAATTAATACAGTGAAATAAATTATACATAAATAGAGATTCACGTTCTTACATTTGATTCCTAAAGTCTTATTTTTTTTGTGATGACTTTGACAATCGATTATGTGTTAATGTGATTGTATTAATCATCACAAAAACTGTGACGCCCCCAAAATAGGTATACATCACCCATTTTGAGTCACCAAATACATGGTACTAAATTCAAATACAACTTGATTATACAACAGTCGTGTAAAATACGACAAAATACATGCTGTGAGTTTTAATACAAATATTGTCATCTAGACAGTATCCACACTCAATTTAGTCCTCATTATATTTATTATCACACTATTTAACAGAATAGTGAGGACTATTAAGACGCCATCTCGGACCATCACTCCGTTCCCCGACTAGTCCCGGCTACGTTCTCATTTCCTAAAGAGAACAGTGAAAGAAAGGGTGAGCTCAACTAGCCCAGTAAGAAATATTATGACTAAGATAATGCAGAATAAATTATCATTAGTCCTCAACAAAGGTTAAACCGATAAAATACAATAGACATCAAGTTTAATCTATGATGGAACATACGAATCCATTAAAAGAGTCAAGTAGAGAATAAAATCTACTATCTTTTATGATTTAAAAGGTTTTCATCACTTTTATCATTTGAGACTCGACAATAAATAATCCACATCATCCACGCACTACTACCAAGGATATTTATTAGGGTCACGACCACAAATTATCCATGCACTACGTGCCCGAGGATATTTGTGTATTCATCAATGGGCATGATCATGCCAACAATCATCCCATCAATGCACTTCAGCCAACGAGGACTTTTTCCACATCATTTGTAACATTACGGTCCATGATTACACCGAATAATCCCTGGTCATAATCATACCAAGTCCATCTATGCCCTACAGGCCACAGATGACTTTCAAAAATAATATATATATGAGGATGATGACAATGATATAAGAATTCAATAAAATAAGTTTAAGAATTAATTTATTCAGGAACTAATAACGTCCAAATTGTCAACATGATACTTCTTTGTAAAGTAAAATTCAAGAATGCTCAGAAGAATATTTCCATGAAAAGATACTGGATGAAACGCAAATATCAAGAATATTCCACTAATTTCATGAAGTGTAAAAGTCAAAACTTTAACCAACTGAGTATAATAAAGAATGGAATAACAAAAAAAATCACCATGCATGCGGTACTTCGCATAGACAGGTTATTCCATTAGAATAATAAATAACGGAACCAAGTCAGGTGTAATACGCACCGACAGGATATTCCAACAGAATAATAAAGAATGGAATACAACAGAAATCACCATGGATGCGGTGATTGCCCGATAGGCGAGTTATTCCAATGTAATACTAAATGACGTAAAGCGGATCGTGTGAAATTCACACCAACAGGATGTTCCAATGTAATAATTAAGACGAAACCAGTCCCGTAAAGCATAGTTAGGATATTCCAAAGAGAATAATAAAAAGATTTTAACCGTGTCCCACAGAAAAATGCATGAACAGGATATTCCAATGTAATAATAAAGAATGGAATACGTAAGAATTTCACTAAGTATAGGGTAGCACAGATATCAAAGTTATTCCAATGTAATAATAAAGATGGAATAATAGAAGTTCTCTTCATGAATACAAAAGAAATAATACCCACTACAAGTAAAAAGAAACTTGATATCGAGTAGTGAAGTAGCGAGAATACTTTTTTTCTTTCTCTCTATAGTTTCTCTCTCTAGAGTTTTAGTGAATTCGTAAGAAATAATGAAGGAATGAGCTTATTTATGAAGAATGGAATGAATAAGAACCAATCCATGAGCGGTCGATCGATTGATTTACTTTAATCGGACGGTCATATATTTAAAGCAAAATCTTTTAAATAAAATATAATATATTCTATTTATAATCTAATAAAACGAATAACTTTTAAAAAGATTTTACTATGAAAACACTATACAAGCCTTATCTGCAAACACTATGCATAATAAAATATAATATATTCTAATTATTGTCTAATAAAATAGATAACTTTATAAAAGTATTACATTTTATATAAAAAGATTTTACTATTAGCCTAATAAAATGAATAACTTTATAAAAGTATTACATTTTATATAAAAAATTTCGCTTTTATTACGTTAATAATACGAATAAAACAAAACGTCATCATCATTATTATTATTCACACTATTAATTGACCAGGTCGTTCCCAGGAAAGAGGGGGCTTTTCAGTAAGGATTTCTCCCTATTGGCACGCAATTAGGTGACCAAACCTCTCCTTGGCAGAACTTCTAGGCATCGTTAATAATGCAAATAATAATATTAACAACTTCGTCATCTCAGTTATTGATTTAATAACATATAAAATATCGACAATAATTGAATCAAACCGAGTGACTTCTCGAAATAAGCATTAATAATCAATACTGGTATGCTTTATTATGCAACCACGCCAGTATTCTTATACTTTTACTACTGAGTAGTTCAACAAAGATCAACGGTAAAACTTCCGCCGTTATTTTTATAAAAATATTTTTGTCGTTTTCTCGATCCGATAATAATTACATTGTGGGGTCCACTCAATGATTGTCTTGAGTCATTGCGAATATTTACTGACCAATCGAATATTATATAACAACTTGCGTACTTTGCAAAATTTATAAATATTACCCACAACTATAACATTATATCAAATTTATTCCATAATATTCAAAAATGATATATATATAAAATTCATTTTTATTCATAAAAGTTGGGGTCTTACAAAAATACTAAGCATTTGCGTGATTGCCAAAACCATCACGTAATACCTTTCATGATGGGCGTATACAAGACGACCATTGTGATGCTTAAAGCCATCATGTAAACCTTTCGTGATGGTTTTCCTACTTTTTGTGATGGATTTTGGCCATCACAAATGACCATTTTTTTAGTAGTGACTCTTCAATGAATTATTATTTTCGCTGCGAATATTGATCTGAAACTTGTTGTCTATTGTATTTTATCAGATTTTTCCCTATTGAAGACTAACGATATTTTGTTCTATATTATCTTAGTCATAATATTGTTTACTGGGCTAGTTGAGCTCACCCTTTTCCTTTTTGTTCCATTTTTCTTCTCAAGAGGCGAGAATGTAGCGAGTACTAGTCGGGGTATGGAATGAAGGTTCTAGAAAGTCGTTTTAGTAGTCCTCACAATTTTTGTAAAATAATGTATCAATAATGTATCATATAGGTAACGGGTTTTAACCCATCAATAATGGGTGTGAATATTGTCTAGATGATAATATTTGTATTTAAACTCATAGTTTATGTGTTGTATTAATAAAGTTGTAGCTGTTTCTGTACCATGTTATTGACAACTCAAAATGGGTGATGTATACCTATTTTGGGGGTGTCACACTGGTGATATAGCTGAGTATATTCATGGATTTCTTATGGAAGTCAGCACACCGTTGGTTAACGTTGATTTTTTCATGTTTCCCGTTCATATGTCAGCTTCTGGTCATTGGTTTTTGCTGGTTTTTGATGTTCATCGCATAGTATTAGTGGTTTATAATTCTCTACAACAGAACAGGAATATAATGCGCACAAATATTATGGATGTGTGTGAGCCATACATTTTTATTCTTCCCATAATTTTTTCTAGTTGCGGGTTTTGGAAGAATAGATTTGATATTGATTTTAATAGTGTTCCATACCGCAATAAAGGAGAACATGATATTATTGATCTCGAATTTGCCGAGGGTCTTCCTGAACAAATTGAAGGGTAAGTTTACATTATTTTTATTCTTTCAGCTTTCCATATATCATGAAGTTTGTTTTGATTTGTTTTATATCTTTATTATTTTTTCAGCAATTACGGAATGTTTACAATTTCTTTTGCGGAACATTTTCTTCATCAGATGATTTCTGAAATGCAAAAACCATTTTCAATCCTTCAATACCGCAAGAAACTATGTGTCAACTTGTTCAACCACGCGAGGAACAAACAGTTAGGTGGATATGAATCTGATTAAGAATATCCAGGAAGATTCGCTAGTGATTATTCATCATGTTATTTTTATTTTTTTGTCTATTTGATACCATTTGATATGGTTATTGGTTGTGGAATGTTTTGTAATTATTCTGCTAATTGAATGATGTATTAATTTTTACTATTGGAAGTATGAGTATATTTTGTTGGCTCACATTGTTGTTTTTTGGTTTGAATTTATTTATGGTTCAGTGGGTTGCTAAATTTGCATATTAAGGTAAATATTTGTTCTATTATTGGTATCCAATTAGGAATATAAAAACTAACAACCTTACGAAAACAATCAATTTTGGCATGATGAGTGGGTAACCAATCAATTCCTAAAATCACATCAAAAGCAAGTATCTTTAAAGAGATAAGATCAACAGGTAATGTGATAGTGCCAACTTGGATTAAGCAAGATTTATAAACTATAGATGTAACGAAGGTTTCACCTAACGGAGTTTCAACAGATAAGTTAAAATCCAATTTCTCCGAGGTCAAGTTTAAGCGTTGAGCACAAGCGGAGAGATAAAAGAATGGGTAGAATCCCAGATTCTAGTAAGGTATAAACTTCGCAAAATTCAAGATTAGCTTACGTGATCACTTCGTTCGGTTTCATCACGTTTTGGTCGATCACGACAAACGCTTCTTCCAGAACAGATTGACTTTGACTTATCAGGAGACGACTTTGTAGGGATTTCGGCACAAAAATGCAATGAAATAAAATAATCAAAGCAATTTCCGAAACCCAACCACAGGATCCATGCGAAAAATCAATTAATTCGAGGTTTAGATATTATACCGAAAATGAAAGTGTTTACGAAAGCGGCTTGAATCCTTAACGCAATTCCTCACGAAACTACGTCTCTATGGTATCCACATCGAGCAGCGCATGCGAACCGTCGAACGATTACGCAATAAGAGGGACTTCACAGACTAGCCACCAAAGGTACCTTTATGAAATCAGACGTTTTCTCTCTAGTCTCTCTCAAGAAGCGGCTAGGGTTTTTAAGTTATGATCTAACCTAAGTAATTTGCTATATATCCTATATATATAGTAGTTAAATAGAATTAATCAAAACCTAATTTCATAAAATCAATTTATATATATATAACTTAATTAAGTCTTACTTAATTAATATACATATATACTGAACTTTCCTTTTAATTTAAATTAGTGATTTAAATACTATTAATCATATTAATATATTTAAATCCTTAAAATTTAAATTTATTCCCTTTAAATTACGTTACATGTGTGTGACCTATAGGTTATTATCACGTTGGCAATAATTTTAAAATCATATTATAAAATTATAAATCGTGAAATGGCGTCAAGTAATGCATCACTGCTTTACCCAGTAATAATAAGATCGATGATTCGATGCAACCTTTTAGTGACCAATGTTTCAATGTAATTTAATCCTTTTAACCTTAATATCCAAGATTAAACTCGAGTCATGGAATGTGTCATACTCTTCATAATTTAATCTGAGTTTTCTTGATCAATGAGTAGACTATATGAAATAAATCACTATTTGAGCATGGCCATGCATTTTATAGTCCTACTCAATCAAGAGGCTTATGGATATCACCCGTAATATATAGGAGGGTTAAATTCCATCTAGATCACTCATATTCCTCACACGATTCATGATGTACCCAATAATCACCTTTATAGTCCACCCTATTAAAGGTGACATTTAATGATATCAAAGTACATAAATTCCCGTGTAGTAATATAATGATTTCAAGTCGGAGGACCATTACATCATTATCACTATGAGAATTTCTAATGACACTTCGCATAATGCTCCACATAGAATTCTCATGGTGGGTCTGTCCAGTACATCGTTCTCTAACATGTACATATGCATTGACTTAATATCTCATATATTTATGACCAATGAGATTTGGTCATCAGTCAATCCACATACTAGTCTTAATGCATCAATGTTGTCCCATCAATAATGATACTCGACTAGGGACATTTAAGAACAATGATACTAATTGTAATTATATAATCTCATGTTCAAGTCACATACTTGAAACCATATAATTTGTATCACTATTCTAAGGAATTTTATTATGTTAACAATTATATAACGCAGTAAATAAAACCATAATAAAATCATTCATTTATTCAATCAAATATAATATCAAAACGTTAAGCAATTATATCAAATAATTGGCCTCTAGGGCATAAACTCTAACAAGCTTTTGGAGTCACCATCCCCGCTGAACTTAGTTTTGCTACAGAACACTCTCGGGCTATATGACCCTCCTTTCCACAGTTATAACATACCTTGGATTGTTGTGGGTAGTTTGGGTTGATATGTCCTTCTTTTTCGTATTTGTAACACACGATCGGTGGTCGTTCTCCTCCCCTACCAATAGTTGATGCTGGTGTTGCTGCTGATGTCTTCCCGTCATTTTTGAATCTCCTCTTTTTGAAATTTCCACTAGACTCACCTCTTCTATTATCATGGCCACGATTACCACCCAGGTAGTTCTGGCTTTTATCCGTATTCTTCCTCCTCGTTTGGTTATCATCGCTCCGAGGATTTCTTTATCACCAGTATGACCACAGGTTGTGATCCCTCGGTTGAGTGTACTCATTATCTCGCTCTAATAATTGAGCTCTGTTGACAATATCTGAATACAGAGAAAATTTATGAGAGATAAGGTATTGACGAATCTCGGGTTTTAGACCTCTCAGAAACATCCACGTCATACGTTCCTCATTCTCCACCAAATGAGGTGCAAACCTGGATAACTCTGCGAACTTTGCCTCGTCATGAGACACCGCCATGTTATTCTCGCTCCAATCTAATAAACTCTACCTCCTTCATATATTTAATACTTTCTGGAAAGTACTTGTCATTGAACGATTCTGAAATCTTTCCCAAGACATATTAAGTGCGGTTTGGTCAGTGCGCTTCACTTGATTCCCACCAATGAATCCTCTCAACTAACATAAAGGTGGCGAATGGAACCTTCAGTTCCTCCGTGCATCCCAAGACATCGAATATCTTGCTGATTTGCTTAACCCATGTTTCCGCCATAATCAGATCGGGCTTTCCCCAGAAATCTGGTGGTCTCAACTCCTTGAACTGCTTAGCTGTGACAAACCGCGCGTTGCCATCATTTCCACCTGTATTTTGTACACGAGTCTCCCTCGTCTGTTTTTTCATGAACTGCAAAAAGCTCCTAAACATTCCATCATTCATCGCTTTACTCGGTAGTGTTGTTTACAGGAGGAATATTGTCTTCTTCTGTTGCACGTTCTCCCTGGTTTGTGACTAAAGGTTGTTCCACAGCCTCATACACTCCATTGTTAACGCTTCTCAAGCCCATTCTTAACATCGCCATAAAACAAAGGTTAATTAAACAAATTAACATATCACATAATATCCCTATATTATGACCGACCCAAAAATAAGCTTTAGATAGACACGCCATCGAAGGATTTAATCATCTCTCCTCCGGTTCTATTCCCCGATCTCACTTGAGAGACCATATCCCTAAGCTCGATACCAACCGCGATGCCCCCAAAATAGATATACAACACCCATTCGAAGTCGCCAAATACATGGCACAGAAAGCAAACTACAACTTCAATAATACAATTGTCGTGCAAAATACGATAACACATACTGAGAGTTTAAATACAAATATTGTCTTCTAGATAATATCCACACCTAAATAAGTCCTCATTACAATTATTCAAACACTATTTTACGAAATAGTGAGGATCGCTAAAACATCTTTCTAGAACCATCACTCCATACCCCATTAGATCCTCGCATGTTCTCACCTCACGAGAAGAAAAATGGAACAAAAAGAAAAAGGTGAGCTCAACTAGCCTAAGAAAGAATATTATGACTAAGATAATATATAAAAATTATCATTAGTCTTCAACAGGAAAAATCGATAAAATATAATGTACAAACAAATTTTAGATCAACAACTGCAATGAAACAATAATCCATTAGAAGAGTCAGTAGAGAATGAGTTCTACTATCTTCTAAGATTTAAAAGTCCATCATCAATATTTTATCTCTCAGTAACAACAATCAATATATATCTTTAATCAAATAGTCATCTTTGCACTACATGTGCCAAAGATATTCATTCGTATCACCAGGTTGGTTATGTTCATCTCAACACTGTTCATCTTTTGACTACGCCCAAAGATATTCATCGATTAATCATTCATCTTTTGCACTGGACCAAAGATATTCAAAGAATATCATCATTTAGGAGTGAGGATGATGAAAAATATTTTAAAGAAAACAAATCCAGTGAGATAGAAGGTCAAATATTAGGTATTCGTATTACAGTTTATCCAAGATCAATAATAGTCTATAATAACCAAATTTTGAAGCAGAATTCAAAAATAACGATCAAAACATGGATACTGTAAGACCCCAGATTTTATAAATAAAGATTTAAATTTCTCGAAATATTTTTTTGAATATTATGGTGTGGATTTGATATAATGTTATAGTTGTGGGTATTATTTATAAATTTTGCAAAGTATGCAAGTTGTTGTATTATATTCGATTGGTCAGGAAATATTCTTTTTGTTTGGGAATATTCATACGACCAAGACAATCATCGTGGACCTCATTAATGGAATTATTGTCGGATTGAGAAAATCGACAAAATTTTTTATTGAAAATAACGGCGGAAGTTTTACCAGATTATCTTGTTGAACTACTTTCATTAGTAAAGAAAAGATGATGAATACGTGGTTGCATAATGACAATACGGTATTGATTATTAATGCTTACGTGAGAAGTCACTTTGTTTTGTTCAATTATTCTTTATAGTAATTGTTGCGTAAGATCTCACATTATTTAATTCAATTATTGTCGATATTTTATATAATATTAAATCAATAATTGAAATGACAGAGTTATTAATATTATAAATTGCAATATTAACGATGTCTAGAAGTTACATCGAGGAGATGTTCGGCCACCTAATTAGGCGTCGATATGAAAAATCCTTATTGAAAGCCCTCTTTTCTGTGGAACGACTGAGTCGATTAATATTGTGAATTATAATAAAGATGATAAATGTTGTTAAAATTATTAAGGTGTTTTTTTTATGAAGTTTTGCTTATTTTATGGATTCCTATTTACCCATTTTCAAAATAATTGGTAGAAAATTATTTAAAGGTGGGGCCCACATGTGGGGCCCATATGTGTTGGGAAATGATTTTGGAAATGGAAGAGTATACGTATGGAAGTATATGTATGTTTTGAGTATATAGTGGAAGAAAATGATATGTGAAAGTGATAGGTGTGTGATGTGTGTGTGAGTCGAAAATGATGGAAAAGTGGTAGTGTGATAGTGATGTGTAAGAGTGTAGTGAATTTGATTTTTGGTTGGGTGGGTTGGTGAGGGATAGAAGTTGGTTATGGGGGAGAAAAATTAAGTGGTGTATATATAATATTGATATATATAAGTTGAAAACATGTGTTTATATATATGTATTATATTTTAATTTTTGTTGTGATTTTATTGGTTAGTTGATTAACTTTATTGTATTTGGTTGAAGAAATAAATCTGCAGAATTATTTTTCCTTACACAGTACACTTCCATTCTCCTATAAATAGAAGCTCATTCCTTCATTATTTCTTACGAATTCACTGAAACTCTATAGAGAGAAAATTATAGAGAAAGGAGAAAAGATTTACGCCACTTCTTAACTACTCATATATTCAGGTTATTTTACTTAGTAAGGGGTGTTATTCTTTCTTATTCATGAAGAAACTGCTGTTATTCCATTTCTTATTATTACATTGGAATAACTTTATACGCTGATCTACTACCTATACTTGGTGACATTCTTCTATTATTCTCATCTTTTTATTATTACATTGAAATATCCCGATTGTGTGTTTTACACCGGACTGGTTCCATTATTTATTATTACGCCGAATATCCTCATGCGTGTGTTTTTTTACACCTGCCCGTTCCATTATTTATTATTCCGTCTTTATTATTCTCATTTAATATCACATGCGTGTGTTTTACACTGGACACTGGTTCCATTATTTATTATTTACGCACTTATTATTACATTTGGAACATCCCAGTTGATTGTGAATTTCACCGACTTTGGTTCCGATATTATTATTCTCATTGGAATAACTTTGACTATGCAAGACCGCATGCATGCATGGTGATTTCTTTTGTTATTCCGTTATTATACTCAAATTGGTTAAAATTTTGACTTATACTCCATGAAATTAGTGGAATATCCTTGATATTTGCGATTCATCCAGTATTTTTCATGAAAAAAATTCTTCCGAGCAATCTTGAATTTTACTTTCTCTGAAGCGATTATCATGTTAACAATTTGGGCGTTATTAGTTCTGAATAAATTAATTCGTGAACTTGTTTTATTGAACTCTTATATCATTGTCATCATCCTCATGTTTTGTATTTTTTTGAAAGTCATCTACGCGGCACCAGTAGTGCATAGATGGACTTGGTATGATTATGACTGAGGATTTTTCGGTGTAATCATGGTAGTAATGTTACAAATGATGTGATAAAAGTCCTCATTGGCCCGTAGTAGTGCATTGATGGACAAATTCTTTGGCATGATCATGACCATTGATGAATACACAAATATCCTTGGCCCGTAGTGCATGGAATTTGTGGTCGTGACCCTAATGAATATCCTTGGCCGTAGTGCAGTGATGATGTGGATTATTTATTAAGCTGAGTCCCAGCAATAAAAGTGATGAAAAACTTTTTAAATCATAAAAGATAGTAGATTTTATCCTCTACTTGACTCTTTTAATGGATTGCTTGATCCGCTGCAGTTAAAATTGATGTCTATTGTATATTATCAGTTTAACATTGTTGAAGACTAATGATAATTTATTCTGCATTATCTTAGTCATAATATTTCTTACTGGGCTAGTTGAGCTCACACTTTCTTTCACTGTTCTCTTCAGGAAATGAGAACGTAGCTGAGACTAGTCGGGGAACGGAGTGATGGTCCGAGATGGTGTCTTAGTAGTCCTCACTATTCTGTAAAATAATGTGATAATAAATGTAACGAGGACTCTATTTGAGAATGGATATTGTCTGCAGAAGATAATATTTGTATTTAAACTCACAACATATGTTTTATCGTCGTATTTTACACATTAACAGATTATTAGTTTGTATTTGAATTTTGTACCATGTATTTGGCGACTCAAGATGGGTGATGTATACCTATTTTGGGGGCGTCACAGTTGGTATCAAAGCTTAAGGATATGATCCCTGGCTAAGGTGTGAGAAAAGAACTAGGAGGGTAGAGACGGAGAATTCCTTCGCTAGTATGACCTACCTAAGTTTATTTGATATTTAACTGGTCGGTCAGAGTATAGGGATAATATGTGATACGTTTATTAACCCTTGTTTTGTGGCGATGTCTGAAATGGCATTCGAGAATGTTGAGAACATCAATGGAGACAGGAGAGCCGCCGAGTCTCCACGCATCAATAGTCGGGGATAATGTGCATCGAGGCGGCAATCCTCGGCAAACAACAACACCGACCAAATGATGAACGATGGAATGTTTTGAGGCTTCATGCAATTCATGCAACATCGAGCAAGAGCGGGCTCTCTGTCTAAAATGCAGGTGGAAACACTGCAACTCTCGACGGTCATCATTAAGCGAGTTCATGGAACTGGGACCACCGGGAGTTTTTTGGAGAGCCAAACCACTTAAAGCGGAGACATGGATAAAGAAGATTTGCAAGATATTTGATGTCTTGGGATGCTCCGAGGAACAAAAGGTTCCCTTTGCCACCTTCATGTTGCGTGCAGAGGCGATTCTTGGTGGGAATCAGAAACGATATTCAACTCCGCCGCATCAAGATGACTTGGGAGAAGTTCCAAGAATTGTTCAATGACAAGTACTTTCCCGAAAGTATTCGTCACATGAAAGAGGTAGAGTTCATTTAACTGGAACAAAACAACATGACCGTGTCGCAGTACGAAGCTAAGTTCGCCGAGTAGTCCCGGTTTGCGTCCCATTTGGTTGATAATGAGGAGAGAATGACGCAAATGTTTTTAAGAGGTTTTAAACCTGAGATATGTCAATATCTTATCTCTTATAAACTGTGTTTGTATTCGATATTGTTAATAGGGCTCGATTATTAGAAATGTGATAATGAGTCAACCCAACCAAAAGAGAGCGGTAAACAAAATGATAATACCAAGGATAGATAGCGATCATCGAGCGGTGAAAATAAGCGTGAAGGGAATCAACATGCCATAAATGGTAACCACTTGGTGGTAATCATGGCCAAAACAATAAGAATGGACATTTTAAGAAGAGGAATTCATGAATGATGAAAAGACGTCAAAGACCACCGACCATTGTTAAGGAAGGAGAACGACCACCTATCATATGTTTCAAATGCGGAGGGAGGACATATCGGTCAAATCTAGCAGCGATCTTAGTCAAAGCATGTTATAATTATGGAAAGAAGGTCACCTAGCCCGATTTTGTCGCTCACCAAAGACAAGTTCAAATTAGGATGGAGGCACCAAAGACCGTTCCGAAAAAAACAAAACCTAGAGTTCAAGGAAAGCGTTTTTCGTGACTTCTCAAAAAGCGAGTAACCCGAACGAAGTTAGCATGGGTTAGTTAATTATAAATTCTTGCGAAGTCTGTACCTTATAAGATATCGGTTCTACCTATTATTTTATCTCTTTTGCTTACGTTCAACGTTTAAATTTGACTCCGGAGAAGTTAGACTTTGACTTATTGGTTGAAACTTCGTTAGTAGGAGCCTTCGTCACCTCCACTATTTATAAATCTTGTTGATTCAAATCGACATTTTCACGTTACCTGTCGATCTTATCTCTTTGAAAATACTTGCCTTTGATGTGATTTTTTAAACAATTGGTTAAATACTCATCATGCTTTTCGTAAGGTTGTTAGCTTTCATACTCCTAACCAACCTGTTATGCATCTCAAAGTAACCAAACTACTAAAGTCAATCATTGTCATATCAAGCCATAAGTAAAGAGCCCGATCCTTTCGATGTTGACTTCCTTGTGTGGAATGCTTGCAAAACGGACTTCAGATAGCTGACATCGTAATTGAAGATGGCAAGTTGATAAGTATCATTGTGACTTACTATCCAAGTCTTGGATGAGGGTCACAGATTTGAATGATATTTCTAACGTTAATAAAATTCCTGACGTATTTTTAAAGACTTCTTAGCCTACCCTAGAGCGTAAAATCGAATTTGTATTGACCCCAGTACAAAACCCATTTCTTAAACCCTCAAATATTTCTGCAACTAAAATAAGCGTAACATGCGCCAAAGACGTTGACTCGAGCTGTTGAAGATTACGATCGTACCATTCAATACCATCGTGGGAAAACAAACGTGATAGCTGACGTGTTGAGTAGAAGATCGTATGCGTTTATGAGTGCGATGTTATTAACACAAAGGATCATTTTGTATAAATGATGAAGATAGAGTTAAAAACTCTAGGGACCCACATGAAGATAACGAATATACGAGTAGAATCGACTTTAATCGATAAAGTTAAAGCCTCTCAAGCTACACTTTTGAATCGATGAATGTGAAGAATAAAGGTTCAAGAGGGCATTATTCTAGAAGCGAGAATCGAAGAGAGGAAATCTCAACCCTCAATTTTATTGGCTCATTTGAAATCCTAGATCGGTAGTAAGCTGTGGCTTATAGGCTCGTTTTACCGTCGAATATGTTCATGTGTTCATAACGTTTATCACGTGTCGATGTTACGTAAATATGTGGATGACCAACCACATTATTAATTTAGAACCGGACGAGATAGCAGAAGATTTAACGTATGAGGAGATACGTGTTAAAATCTTGGATAAGAAGAATCGTATTCAACACTCAAAGGTTATATCTCAAGAGTTAGAATTTGAAGTGAAGTCAAGGTATCCTCACACTTTGTTAAATATCGAATATCGTGCACGTAAATTTCGAGGAAAATTCCATAAGGAGGGGAGATTGTGAGACCCCAGATTTTATAAATAAAGATTTAAATTTCTCGAAATATTTTTTTGAATATTATGGTGTGGATTTGATATAATGTTATAGTTGTGAGTAGTATTTATAAATTTTGCAAAGTATGCAAGTTATTCTATTATTCTGTCTTTATTATTCTATTGAAATATCCTGATTGTGTGTTTTACAATTTTCACAGTTCCATTATTTATTATTCGCCGAATATCCCATCGTGTGTTTTACACCGACTGGTTCCATTATTTATTATTCTCGCCGGAATATCCTCGTCGTGTGTTTTACACCGGACACGGTTCCATTATTTATTATTTCACTTATTATTACATTGGAACATCCTGCATGCGTGTGAATTTCACCGACCGGTTCCGATATTATTATTCTGTTGGAATAACTTTGACTATCTGATCCGCATTTACGGTGATTTCTTTTGTTATTCCGCTATTATACTCAGGTTGGTTAAAATTTTGACTTCTATACTCCATGAAATTAGTGGAATATCCTTGATATTTGCGCGCTCATCCGATATTTTTCATGGAAATATTCTTCCGAGCAATCTTGAATTTTACTCTACGAGCGATGATCATGTTAACAATTTGGGCGTTATTAGTTCTGAATAAATTAATTCGTGAACTTGTTTTATTGAACTCTTATATCATTGTCATCATCCTCATGTTTGTATTTTTTGAAAGTCATCTCGTAGCTGTAGTGCATAGATGGACTTGGTATGATTATGACCGAGGATTATTCGGTGTAATCATGGCCGTAATGTTACAAATGATGTGATAAAAGTCCTCGTTGGCCCGTAGTGCATTGATGGACGATTCTTTGGCATGATCATGACCATTGATGAATACACAAATATCCTTGGCCCGTAGTGCATGGAATTTGTGGTCGTGACCCTAATGAATATCCTCGGCGTAGTCGCGGTGATGATGTGGATTATTTATTAAAAAATCGAGTCCCAGTGATAAAAGTGATGAAAAACTTTTAAATCATAAAAGATAGTAGATTTTATCCTCTACTTGACTCTTTTAATGGATTGCTTGATCATTGCAGATTAAACTTGATGTCTATTGTATATTATCGGTTTAACATTGTTGAAGACTAATGATAATTTATTACGCATTATCTTAGTCATAATATTTCTTCTTTGGGCTAGTTGAGCTCACACTTTCTTTCACCGCTTTCTCTTGAGAAATGAAAGCGTAATTTGGACTAATAGTCGGGAGCGGAGTGATGGTCCCGAGATGGTGTCTTAGTAGTCCTCACTATTCGTAAAATAGTGTGATAATAAATGAAACGAGGACTCTATTTGAGAATGAATATTATACAAAGACAATATTTGTATTTAAACTCACAAACATATGTTTTATCGTATTTTACACATTTATTTGTATTATTAGTTTGTATTTGAATTTTGTACCATGTATTTGGCGACTCAAGATGGGTGATGTATACCTATTTTGGGGGCGTCACAGATACAATCAAAGATAGTAACCAAAATAGACATCTTGGACAAAAAAGGAAAATTTTTATTTTTAGAATATAGTGTTGTATTCGTGAATAGTCAGATATCGTGAATAGTAACCCGACACAAAAAAAAGTTCCAAATTTGATTAAAAGTTCAGATCAATATTTCTAAGCATAATGATATTGAAAGAAATAATATCATATATGAAGAAAATAACATCCCTTACCTCAAAATAACTGATACTTACGATCGAAATATCTGGATAGAAAGCCGAAGGAAACTTATCTTAGAAACGAAACTCTCAAAGTATCAAAATACTCACAAAAATACGCTCGAGAATCTAGAGAAAGAAAACTTATTTACGTGTGATTTTCAATTCTAACCTAAGCGTACTATTTATAGGAAAATGCTTAGAAACTACATAGGAGACTAAAATAATAAAATATTATTATCTTTATATTCCTTCCACGCATACCCACTTTGTTGAAAGCCTAGCATGCCAATTCTCAATTTTTCCAAAGAACCCACATGTTATTAACACCAACCAAAGTAGGTCCCACCCCATAATTTAATAAAAATCATTTTATTTTTCAAACTTTAATAATTCATAGAAAATAGCCGTTTATCGGAAAAATACGAATTTTATGTCCATTCTTTGAAATCAATTCTCTACAACTTTGTAGCTTTGAGTTTTTCTAAATTCTAAACAAAAAATATTCAAAATTCACAAACGGGTGATTTTTAATACCTCCATTCCGACAAAATACTGATAAAACACCTCAGCATTAATTCCTTCATTAATAACCACATAAAATAAATAAATCCATCATTTATATCAAATAAATATTTTATTATCATATAAATCAATAATTAATTATTCACAAATATTATTATAGAATCACAATTATGACAACCGGTAGTTCCTCAGGAAGAGGGGCTTTCCAATAAGGATTTCTCCTTCTTGGCGCCTGATTAGGTGACCAAACCTCTCCTTGTGTAACTTTTTAGACATTGCCAATAATGTTATCTAATAATATTATTCAAATAATATGAATTATTGATCCGATAATAGAAAATATTGTGGCGATGACAATTATTGAAACAATAATAATATAACTAACAGCGCAGCAATTATTGAATCAATAAAATAAAATATTGAACAGTAACTACTGTAATAATTATTGAGTGGTGCCTTCTTACGTACAAATTAATAATTCAACAATACTGTAAAATACCGTGTACTACTGTGCAACCACACATATTACTATATTTTAACCACCAGGTAACCCAACAGTGTTAACGGTAACAATTACGCCGTTATTCATAAAAACTCATACGTTGTCATTTTCTTCCTCCGACAGTTATTCCGTTATGGAGCCCATAATTGACTGCGCCGTCGTACGGATATTCCCGATAAAAAAAATATTCCACGACCAAATGAATATTTCCCGACAGAAACGAATATTTTATAACCATTTGCTTATTTTGCAAAATTTGCACATTTCACCCATAACCAAAATATTATATCAAATTAACACCTTATTAATTTAGAATAATGAATAGAGGAAAATTCAATTTTATTTATAATAAGTTGGAGTCTTACAGTTAAAATTCAATTTGTTAGATTTTTTTAAAGATACAAATTGTTGCCAGATTTGCATATATAGTTAACAATTTTCATTGTTATTAGTAACCAATCAGCCATAATAGGAAATTATATCACAGTTTACACTTTATATTATGTTTTATTTTTTTATGTTTTAGTTGGTTCACAAACAACATATATTGTTTATAATAATCAGTATTTGTAGTTTACCAAATAGTTATATTAATTTAAAATTACTCTATTTGTGGTTTACAAAATAGTTATATTTGTAATAGCAGATATGTTTTTTATATGAATACAATGGGTAGTCAAGATTTAATTTACAATAACTATTTTAGTTTTAGATAGTAACCAAAATATACATAAATATGTTTGTTATATATTATGTTATTTGAAGTTAGAATTTCTTGTTGTTAAAAGGAAATTAATGAAAATAAACATATTTCAAAAACAGAAATCGGCCATAACAGAAATTATATAACAATTTTCACTATATATATTATGTTTTTTTTTTATGGTTTAGTTGGTTTAGAAACATCATATATTGTTTATAATAAATATGATATTTGTTGTTTACCAAATAGTTATATTAATTTAAAATTTCTCTAATAATGTGTGTAATAACATTTTTTTACATGGTACAGTAGGTAGTCAAAATTATATTTCTGAGTAACTATTTTAGTTTTAGTTAGTAACAAAAATATATATAAATAAGGTTGTTATATATTATATTATTTGAATTTAGAATTACTTGATGATAAAAGGAAATTAATGAAAATAAACATATTTCAATATTGTGCAATATAAAATTTATTTTATTTAATCAATAAAATGATTACAATATGTATGGATATTGAGCAACCTCAGTAAACATCAAGGAGTCTGTTATAATTTTTTTGATGTTGAAGAATATTATAACGTTTTTGGCCTCAAAATTGGTGGATTATTGCATGTTTTCTTGTTGTGTCCTTTTTCTTGGCATCGTCTGCATTTATTCTGAATTGTATTTTCAGACACATGCTTGTACCTTCCAATCTTTGGTCGTCCAGCCGGTCTTCTTGTATTTGTTGGTTTGACACATATATTTTTAATCTCATCTGGAACATCCCAATTCTCTTTGTCATCTAATTGCATGATGGAAGTTGAATATGTATCTACCAAAGTTTTTTTTGAATTGTATTTTGAGCAAAAATCATAACAGCTCATATTCCTTAACAGCAGCAGCGTGTGAGCAAGGCATCTTATGGTATTGAAATTTACGGCATGTGCATGTCTTTTTTTCCATGTCCATGATAAATTATTTGGTGACATCATAAACAGTAAAAATCACTAGATTCGATGTCTCAACCTACAACGCAATTTAATAGTGTAGTTAGTATGTATAATAATTTTTTTTTTTTTGGGGATAGATGGAATAATTAAAGTCATTTATACTGTTAGTAACTTTTACAGTTTATATTGGTAACCAAAAATGCATAATGTGGTTTCCTATGAATGTAAATTCCATTTTTTCGAAGATATGCAGTAACAATTTAGGAGTTTTATGACTTACCTTAAGTTTCTTTGACTCGATGATATTATCTTGCAATCTTCTCTCAGCTGTTGTGGAAATGTTTGTGAAAGTTGATATTGCTAATTATTTGTTTGTGAAATACCATCTTTGAACCATACAACGTAGGCATTCAATCATCGATGCAACTGGAAGATCTCTGATTCCCTTGATTGCATGGTTAATAGATTCAGCGGTATTTGAAGTCATTGTTGAATACCTGCTTACAGTTCCATGGAGCCTCGTGCACTTTTCTAGCTTAACTTCTTCCTCCAGATATGTCCTTATTCGAGTATCAATTGCATGAAGTTCAGCCATATGTATGTTGAATTCTTCTATAGTGTAAGCCCTACAAGCTGCGTTGTATGATTTTTTTATCTCTTCTCCTTTCTTTTTGAATCTGTTTTTAATATTTTTCAAAATATGGTATGTGCATGAACCGTGCATGACATCAGGGAACACACAGTTAAGTCCCTTAATAATTGTTTCACGTCTGTCTGAAACGATGCATTGTCCTTCTCTAACACCACAAGCATTTCTCAAATTGATGAAAAACCATATCCATGATAATTCATTTTCACTGTCAACAACTGCAAAAGAAATCGGTATAATGTTCCTGTTTGCATCTTGCGTGCTTGCTATGAGCAGTGTACCCCCGTAGGTTGATTGTATGAATGTGCCATCAACTACAATGATTGGGAAACAGTGTTTCCATGCTTCAATGGATGCTCCTATTGCGAAGAAGAGATATTTGAAGCGACCATTTTTTTCCAACTCCAAGGATGTGATGGATCCTGAAATGAATTTTAAATTAAGGTTAATGCAATTATATGTAATAAATATTGTCCAAATCTGTAGTTAGGATTACTATGTGTATTACTTTTGCTATCTAATTTCTCATATTTTAATGTCTTTCGTAGTGTTCAGATGGTATCTAAATTGCTATTTAATAGTTCCATTTCATATAGATATTTGTCTGCTGAAAAAAGCAGATTTAGTTTTATTTCATTAAAATAGGTAGTAGCCAAATTTGTATTTATAGGTAACTAAATTATTTAATTTGAGTATCCAAAATATTTAAAACATTAAATAACAGCTCATATGAAAATCATAACAGCTCATATGTGTATTACATATAAAAATCATCACAGCTCATATGTGTATGTTATGAAAATCATAACAGCTCATATGTGTATGTTATGACATTAAAAATCATAACAACTCATATGTGTATTACTTTTGCTATCTAATTTCTCATATTTTAATGTCTTTCATAGTGTTCAGATGGTATGTAAATTGCTATTTAATAGTTCCATTTCATATAGATATTTGTCTGCTGAAAAAAGCAGATTTAGTTTTATTTCATTAAAATAGGTAGTAACCAAATTTGTATTTGTAGGTAACTAAATTATTTAATTTGAGTATCCAAAATATTTGAAACATTAAATAACGGGTCATATGAAAATCATAACAGCTCATATGTGTATTACATATAAAAATCATCACAGCTCATATGTGTATGTTATGAAAATCATAACAGCTCATATGTGTATGTTATGACATTAAAAATCATAACAACTCATATGTGTATTACTTTTGCTATCTAATTTCTCATATTTTAATGTCTTTCATAGTGTTCAGATGGTATGTAAATTGCTATTTAATAGTTCCATTTCATATAGATATTTGTCTGCTGAAAAAAGGAGATTTAGTTTTATTTCATTAAAATAGGTAGTAGCCAAATTTGTATTTGTAGGTAATTAAATTATTTAATTTGAGTATCCAAAATATTTGAAACATTAAATAAACAGTTTCCAATTGATACCTGGATTTATTTTTTGCAACATACGTGGTAACGAGAAGGATCGAGGTGTAGTCGTATGGATTTCCTCTTACTTTTTCCATTGCTTTTTCCTTTAATCTCTATGCTTTTTGGTAGGAGATGGACACATTATACTCCATCATCATCTCTTCAACAATGTCGATTGGTGTGTAAATTTTCTTGAAGTTAGTTAGTTTATGCTTTATGCACTCACTAACCATCTCACTATTTGCTTGTCTGTGATCTCCAAGCAGTATGTTGGACGAACAAGTGTGTACATCATTAAATTCTCTTACCTTGAACATAGTTGTTTTCCAAAACTTTGATGCTCTTAGTTTTCATTTGCAATTTCCATTGTCTATGCATACCAGAACAAAATCTCTACCACTTGTTCTTTCAACCTTGTGTTGTCTGTTTTGTCTTATGGAATGTAGCCTTATTACTTGTGAAAGAATTTTCTTGTCTTTATAAGTTTGATGTATTTTGACTTTAAACTTATTCGGATCTGAAATGACCTCATCACATTGTTCTCCAGTGTTTGCTATGTTCTGGTTTCTGGCTTTCTCTTTGTCAATAACTTCAATTGCCAGCTGCTCAACATATTGTGATCCAATTTGGTCTTCTTATGTTGCCAATGAAACAAATTCAAAATTCCATTGTGTCAATCTCAGTGGCATTTCTGCTTGCACTATATTTTCTTCTTCATTTATCACGTTATGCAAGATTGTAGTCCCTCCAATGTTGTATTCAGAATCTATAATTAGTGGAAACTTGCCATGTTCATCTGAAGTTCTACTGACTTCCATATAGAATCTTAAGGTTGCTTCATTTGTCTCCTTGATCGGAGGAATGTTGCTTTTAATCTAAAATTTGATTGTCAATTCCGTTCTGCTGTAGTCTAGACTTAATGCAGTACATATCAAGTTGTGCATTTTTGTGAATGAACAATTTGAAGGGACTAGTAGGCCGGTAACTTCGAAATTTTGATATTGGCTACTGTCAGTCCACGTTTCGTTGAAGTAAACTACAATTGGAAGCATATCCATGGTCTGGATACTAAAACAGTAACATTCAAACAATAATGTAATTAGTTGCCAAATCTTTATATGAATGTTCCCAAAACTTTGTATGCGTAACAAAATATGATTGTGTAATAAGTACGCTTTGGTTACTGTAATAATTTATATTCTTTAATTGGTGACCAAATTAACATTATTCAGTGTCCAAAATAGTTTTTTTTAGTATACATACTTTTTAATCATTCAGTTTTTTTCCAATTTAAAATCAAATGTGTAAATCCAAATTTAGATGTTTTGAAGGTGAAATACTAAAATATCAGCTATTAAATCTAGGTAACCAAACATTTTTATATGCATGTTGCCAAATCAAATATTTGAATTATGTCAAAATATCGAATGTGTATCAATAACTATTTTGTAACTGAATCAAGGTATATTCATTAGTTGGATTCTAAAGTAACTTTTTTCAGTTACCAAAAGTAGACGTATTAAGTATTAATTATTATGCATCAGAATGTTTTTAGTTTGTTTATAAACACATCACAATTTATAATGTCCTGAAGATGTAATGTTAAATATTAAACTCTAAAAACAAGGTATCCAAATCTTTATATGAATGTTGCCAAATTTTTATATAAATAATTCCAAAATATGAATTTGTATCAAATACTATTTGGTTACCAAATTAACATTATACAGTAACCAAAATATACGTTATTGGTATAATTAATACTGTAAAGTAATGTTTTCGTTCCTTCTATATTCAAAACAAAAATTATGATGTCGTGAAGGTGATTTGCCAAATATTGAACACTTAAATCAAGGTAACCAAATCTTTAGATGAATGTCCCCAAAACATTGTATGCGTAAAATTGTATTGAACAACAAAGAAAAAATTTAATATTTATTTCATACAATCTATCATATTACTGATATGATATATATTAATAGAAATCTAAAAATTTTTATATTCTATTTTTTTTGTTATTGTCATAAAAATTACACTCTCAGTTGAATTCAAAGGTAACAAAAAATGATATCAACATATATATTATATGATTCATACCTTTGTATTCTCTTTCCAGATTCAGTTTGAAATCTCTGTTTAAATCTCTTCTTTCAGTTTCTGAAACCTGTGATCGGTGTGTGCATGTCGATTTTCTGATACTCTGATTTTGCCTCTATGTGATTTTGAATTATGTTTTTTTTGTATGATTGTTTCTGCTTCTTTCCGATTGATCCGATGTTGAAGATGATTTTTATCCGTTACAGCTTTTCGATTGTTCTTCTATGGAGCATTCGTTTCTTTTCTCGCTTTTTGAATGTTTTGTTTAGTTGGTAACTGCCGTATATGGTGGGAGTAGTTTTCTCCTTGAATCAAGGAGTTTATATTTTAGTTGGTCTAGTTTATGTGACGTGGATTGTTCTACTATTGATATTAATAGATGAATAATGTTACAGCCACAACCAATTTTACAAACTTTTTACAAACTAGTGAGGTGGCATTCTCCACCTCAGCTTTTTAAAAACTAAAATACCACATCATAAATTAATAAAGTAAATTAAAAATAATAAACCAAAACAACGATCTGCAAAAAACCTCATAAACATTAGCTGAACTAAACAGTTCCCTCAGCTGAGACTCTTCTTCCTTTTCTTCTTTGTTTTCCTCGTAAAATCAGATACAAGCCATGGCGGTGGTTCAACTAATTTAAAGGAACCAAATTTGGGAGTGAACTGAAGTGTAGAAGCTTGGGAATTTATGTCGAAAGTGAATTTATGTCTAAACGCCTACAAGCGTCGTTTCTTCTGCGAACTTCTACTGCGGTTTGGTGGTGGAGATCGGTGGATCTTCGTCCTTAATCTGAGGTCTTCTTGTTTCTTATGTCTTAACCTCTGCCATCTTTGGTCGTAGAGGCGGGGTCGGCGGAGAGAATAAAAGGTCTACACACGTTTAAAGCTCCTACAAGAATTCGGTATATGATCCAGGGTTTGTCACGCTTTTACGATTTTACTACTAAAGAAGATGAGGAGTGGATGAGTTTGATTGAGAATATTAATAAGAAGACAAATAGATTCTTGCTGTAGAATTTTTTAGAGTTATTACAGTAGGTAATCCTTATTAACTCTGTCAATGTGAACTTATGCCTGTAATGTGTTTGTTTAAATGCTTGTGAAGAATTTGCTTGATGCCGTTGGCCATTTTTTGGCTAATTTCTGCAAGATGATAAGTATATTTTTACTAATGAATCAAGTTGGCATTGATATGCTGATGTTTACATTGTAAATAAAATCTGTATGGTTTACCAATTTGTAAACCAACTCTATTGCGTTCATGATTATCAAGTACCATTATTACCACAATTTTATCTTTGATAAATTTGATTACATTGCATTTATTATGTAATTAAAGTGAGTCCAAGATCGAGTGAAGATAAAATTAAAGCGTGTGTAGATCCAAAGCTTAGGGAGAATTTCCTCCAAAAGCGATTGCAAAGGTTTCTACTCCTCCCTCTTTCTTACACACAAATACACCAATGATGTTTCTACATGTAGTAATTAACAAAGTGAGTTTTTGGTCTTTCTTTTTGCAAATTTGGCAATATGTGTGACATTATTGTGTGCGATCTGAATGAGTTTAGGCCAAATATAAGCATCGTTGTCAAAGCTCTCCAACCGCTTCGAGGGTTGCCGCCACCTCCCGAGGTGTGGGGAGTAAACTCAATTGTTGGAATTTCATGGCATCTGCATGATTGGACAATTATGTCGGATTTCATTAATCAGTTTATATACATATATGATAAATTTTTATTCAATTTGGGATTTGAGGTATAGGAGTGGCTTTGCCTATTTTCTTGTTTGGTTTGTTAAGTCTGGTTTAGATGTAAACCAACTCTATTGCGTTCAAGATTATCAAATATGATAATGAGTTATCCTCTATTCAAGGAGAAGCTTGGTTGTATTACAGTATATGCCTCTTTGTATTTTATTGTATTTATATCTAGTTCATGTTGAAGTAAATTATGTAATGAACTTGAACATAATGAGGATCAAACATGTCCATCTCTTAATAACATAAATAAAGAGCAAACAAGAAAATAATACCAGCATTTTCATCAAGTTGAACTTAATTTTTACAGAACTTGTCAGCATCTTGATCTTGGGCAAATAATACCATAATATTTATTACAAATGAAGAACTATGTTGTGTTCAACACAAAAAGGAAAAACATGAAGTTTGTCATCTTCATCAAGTTGAACTTAATTTTTACAGAACTTGTCAGCATCTTGATCCTGGGCAAATAATACCATAATATCTATTACAAATGAAGAACTATGTTGTGTTCAACACAAAAAGGAAAAACATGAAGTTTGTCATATTCATTAAGTTGAACTTAATTTTTACAGAACTTGCCAGCATCTTGATCCTTAAATTGATGCCCATGTTGTTGAGCCTACAAAAAGAACAAAAGAAAATGTATTAAATTATTAAAAATCAACGTGCTTAAAATTATAATAGTTAAATATACAATGTAGTGACAATACTTGTAGCAGATCCAAATGATTCAAGTTGGTTATATGATGTTGTGTTCCATAAACACTAAGCTGGTCAGTATTTGGCACTTGACATCCACTTCCCCAAAATTGATTTGGATGACCCTACAAATACAAAATTCATTAAAAAAAGGTTAACTTTTAAACTATTAACAAGTATAACATTGAATAAACGTTAAGGAAAAACTGATAGTCGGCGTATATTGCTTTCCGGAGTACCAAAATATATTGAGTTAATATTAGTTACCATAATTTGATAAGTATAGAATAAATTATAAATGATAAATTATACCTGCATTTGGCTTCTAGCAAATAAAAAAGTGTCAAAATATGACATCATATATCCACCACTCGAACCTTGACTCGAATAACACTGTGCAATTAAAATAAATCAAAAAATTACATATCAAGCAAAAGAGAAAAAAATATGCAAAAACCAAGGGACTAGGAGGGTAAAAACCTGCATTTGGTAACCTATACCTGCATTTGGTTTCCAGGAAATAAAGGAGAGCCAAAATATGGCATCATATATCCATCACTAGAACCTTGACTCAGATGACACTGTGCAATTGAAAATAAATCTAAAAAGTTAAATTTGTACCCTAACCAAAATAAGTAGAGTAATTTTTGTTGATAGATAGTTATAATAGAAGTGAGTGCAGTTCTATGAATGAGCCAAAATGGGGCATAGATGCTTGCAGGTATACTGGATTCTACAAGGGAGTGCAGATTGCAGGGTCAACAAGCAGTTTGGTTTGGTAATGATGCAATAGAGAAAATGGTTATGATTTTATTGACACTGGATTCTAGCCAGTATAGCTTTTGCCTTTATATTTATGGTTGGAATAGGTTTTCTATAGCTTCATTTTGAAGTATATGTGTATTTGATGGCCTGTGCTCTTTGAGTATACTTGTGTACTGAGGTTTCCCCATTGGTGTTTTCCTATTCCTGAATGGATCTAAATAAGATGGTTAACATTTTCTAGAATCATAAGTGAACCTGTAATACTACTCCTGAGTACTATATAACAAATGCAATTCTTTATGTGAATCAGGAGCCAGAACCCTAGCCTGTGGGAAGGAGGATTGCAGAAAGTAGATAACAATTGAAACACTCAACAGAGCATTCACTCCTTAAGTAATCAATAGATGATAATAAAATTTTAGTATATCAATAGATGATTGAGAACTAAAATTAGATTAATAAAATGCAATAGTGTAAATTATTTACATAGTAGATTAAAATCTCAAACAATTAATCTCATAAGTTTTTCTTATTCTTAATACCTGAACATTACTTCTCTCTTGTGTTCCCATTTCATGATCTTGAGTAAGATCTTAAAGTAAAAAAACCAATTTCACCTGCATCGACTTCAATTTCTTGTGCCACTTGAGAATTCTTTCATTAGAAAGAAAGAGATGAATTAGACAAGCTATTCAGATAAACAAATATACATAATAAAACAAAAAAACTAATAAAATAGGTTATTAGCTAAAATTAAATAGGCAAGTACCTGTTTTCCTTTTCCTTTTTTTTGCTAATTTTGTTCCCTTCCTGTCTCTTTCTTGTTTCCAATTTCCTAATCACTTGGTCTGTTTTAGATTCCTTTCGCTTTGACACCGGGTCGCCCTTTCTTGAAAGTTACTTAAAGACTAAGCTTTGAATCATTCCTTTGATGTCCCATTAATTACTTCATTAGCTATTGTCATTGTACCCGGTGTGTGATGAGATGTTTGACCACTTTCACAACTTGACACATTCGGACTCAACTTTTCCTTCAACTTATGTAAAACTGTCATCACAGTCATACAACTTTCTTCAGTTTTTGATGCCATTGATGCAACTTCATAAAAAGAAGTTTGTAATTTATCATAACGTTGTGCTTCAGGATTTCCACTCAATTCATCGTAAATACATTTAATAAATGTATATCTTCATTTTGAGTCCTTACTCCACCGTGGAAGAATATATTTTGATGGCAATATTTTAATTTTCTTTATCATCATGAGCACAGAAAAGGCATGCCTGCAGAGGATTCCTCTAAATTCAAATAAGCAACAATTGCATTGTACCTCCCATTCATCTTCATTAAAGTAAACATGGAAGGTTACTTCCTTTGTATCAGCATCAATTTCTATCTCGTCAACAACTTGATATGTAGAAATTGCACCTTCTTGTTTAAGAAGAGAAGGATGACAATACATTTTCCTCCTAATCTCATTTTGAACCTCCTTGAACTTTGAATTGGTATAACTATCCTGAAATTGCTTCTCAATAGCATAATGAGTTATGCATGGAACTCTTGAAGTTAGAGAAATAAAATCTTCTGTGTTCTTCTTTTCAACCTTACTTTTCAAGGCCTCATCATATTGATCAACAAATTTCTTCAACGTAGTCTTTGGCCCCACATAACCGTCAAAAAAGGCATTCATACTTTCACTACGTTGTGTAGTAGACATTCCCGCCCAAAATGTATTTTTCACATATGTTGGTATCCAATGATGTCATTCATAATACAACCATTGCAACCATTCATTATCTTGAAGATTGTGCACCTTAAGTAATCTTTGCCAACTATCTTCAAATTCATCACGACTCAAGGAGTCATATACACAACGGTCTATATCCCTCTTAATCGCCTCATATTGAGAATATCCTTTAAATTTCTCAGGAATTTTCTTCATTATATGCCATAAACAAAACCTATGTTTAGTTTCATGGAATACTATTTCAATTGCTCTCTTCATAGCTTGGTCTTGATCAGTTATAATTGCTTTTGGAGCTCGACCTGACATATACTTCATCCATGATTCAAACAACCAAACAAAAGTATCAACATTCTCGTTTGATATTAGACCACACCCAAGAAGTATTGATTGACCATGATGATTCACTCCTACAAATGGAGCAAATGGCATTTTAAATAGATTTGTTAAGTATGTTGTGTCAAATATTATAACATCCCCAAAATATTCACATGTGGCTCTACTTCTTGCATCCGCCCAAAACACATTCCTCAATCGAGAGCTATCATCCACATCCATTACATAATAAAACCGGTCATCCTTTTCTTGCATTCTAACAAAATAGTCACGAAGTGCTTTAGCACCTCCCACCCCAAGTCGAAGCCGCCTTGCTTTGTCAACATGATTTCTACAGTCTTTCTCTCCAAATGGAAGCTTCTCAAATCCTCCACCGCTTCAATAACAATAGATTTATAATTTTTCTTGTCACAATTCCACTTTATCATTTAACTCAATAGTCTTTTCACATAAGAGTCCATCTGTTTATGACATCTAAAATATCTAGCTTTTCCAGGACTCAAAGTATGGACATGGTCAAGTACAACAGTAGTCAATGTAAACTTTCCATCAGGACAACAAGTAGCATTAATCTTGGCCTTGCACCCAATATTTTTTTTTGGTCTCGGTTTAAGAGCATTAGTTGCCTTACTTATTGCCTTGCCTTGATTAACACATGAAATAGTGAAATATTTTAAATTTTCATCATGTCCAAGTTTAGAGGTTCTCTTCGACACACCAAAACCTGCTTGTTTAGCATATTGCGTATAATATGCTCTAACTTCTTCCTCTGAATTAAACATCATCCCAACCTTTGGTTCCAAAACAATTTGATTTGCATCTAAAATCTTGTTGAGCTCATGCTTCTTTTCTTCAATCTCTTCAATCTCTAACTTTTGCTCATTTTCTTCCTCATCATTGACAATTTCTTCATCTGAAGACATGTAGTCTTCATTGTCTGACAATCACATGATTGTTTCTATTAGAAATATTATTCAATTATTTAGTTAAAAATACAAAAGTTTAAACCATTCAAAAGTCGAGCATACAAAAGTTTGACTACGAATGATATTCTTATCTAAAGCATGCATGTCTCTGTTATCTAAAGTAGTTGAGGAATTACCAAACGTAGAAGAATTAGAAGCATCAGATACCGCAGTGGGAGCATCATTCTCATCAGATGGGATTGCAACACCGTTCTCAGCCATGGCCAACGGCGTCAAGCAAGTTCTTCATAAGCATTTAAACAAACACATTACAGGCATAAGTTCACATTGATAGAGTTAATAAAAATTATCTTTTGCAATAACCCTAAAACTCATCACAGGTACACCCAATTCAACAAACAAAGCAATCACTAGAGTATTCATTGACATTGAAACCTCATATGAATTAATTGAATAAACAAACAAAAAACATACTTTGAGGGTGCAGACAGGTGATTGACAGAGGGAGACGAGAGGGAGAGGCGCAGAAATGGAGGGGAGATGGACGGTGCAGAGAGGTGGTGAGGCAGAGGGAGACGAGATCATAAGATCGGCATAAGAAGGAACATCATACTGTAATCTTCTAAGGCCAACAGTATAATAAGTATTGGCAAGGTAAATCGCTTTACTGCTATTATTCTATAATAGGTATTTGATAAAACAGAGGGACACGAGAGGAGAGAGGCGTAAAAGGGAGGAGATGGAGGTGCGAGAGGTGGTGGTGGCGGAGGGAGGCAGAGGAGAGGCGCAGAAAGGGAGGGGAGACGGAGGGGTTTTGCAGATCGTTGTTTTGGTTTATTTTTTTTTAATTTACTTTATTAATTTCTGATGTGGTATTTTAGTTTTTAAAAAGCTAAGCTAGAGAATGCCACCTCACTAATTTGTAAAAAGTTTGTAAAATTTGTTGTGGCTGTAGCATTATTCTTAATAGATACTATTGCACTATTACTATAATTATTTAATTGGTGCATTATTCTTGTAATATCTTTTTAATAGTTGTATACTTATGTAAAGTACCCTAAATAAATTTAATCTAATACTATGTGTATAAATTAAAAACCCAAAATTATTGTGCACAAAAAGTAGGAAACATGCATTAAAAAAATATAGACCATCTAATGGTAGGTTCTCTTCAAATTTTTCCCTTTATTTTATAGTATTAGTATGCACGCACAGGCGATGGCAATACATATCCTAGAAAATTATAACTTGAATCATCATTTTGAGAACGGATGAAGTAAGCCAAAGCCAAACACTTGAATAATTAAAAATAATTTATAAATTAATTTGACCAACTTATAAGTTGTGGCTGAACAAGCCCCGAATCATATTTAATAATTTTTTTCATTTTTTCCTCTTCAACATTGGCGGATCTAGACTTAGCCAGTATAAGCAATTGCCTACACTGATTTTTTTGAAAAACAAAAAAAAAATTAGGAGTACTATCAATATATATATATATATATATATATATATATATATATATATATATATATATATATATATAAAATACATAAAGTTAGGGAATTAGATATAATTTTTTCAAGTGTTTGGATAAGAAAAAAGGGGAACTTTTACATTACATTTATGAGTTTTTGAAAGATAATAATAAAAAAACTTAATTTAGAATAAAAAACAAAAAAAAAACTATAAATCTACCTTTGTGTTATGTGTGAGTTTAGAAAAATCATAAAAAAATTAACTTTTAAATAAAAGATTACCACTAATTTACCCTTATATTAAATTTTCTTGTGTTCGTATATAAAAGGTAATGTAAGAACTACAAAATATATACCAAGTTTTTTTTTATTTAATTCAAATCTATTCACTCTAGACAAAAACTTTTGCAAAAAAAGTGGTGAGGTCTTCTATTCATTTTTTTTTATCTATTAAAAAAACTCAAAAATAAGAGAAATGAACATAAAATTAATGGTTTCCTTCATATTTTTTTTGTTCGTTTCATGACTCAAAAACATAGTGTCATGGAGAAAGTAATTTTCTCTCATTTTCAGCACATACCTCCATTTTTGAAAAAGAATTATGGAGTGGAAGGAGTATATTATATTTTAATTTTATTTACTTTGTTGTAATATTTATTTAATTAATATTTTATTATAAAAATTAATTTTGCTTACACTTGAGTCGAATCCTGAATCCACGACGGCTCTTCAAGGAACAAAAGCTGGAAAATATTTCTTCACTTGTGTCGTTAGCTGCACCAAGTGAGAAAAATAATGATTGCGACTGGAAAGAAGGAGAAAAAAGAAGGGATAAAGATAAAATAAAAAATAAAATCATATATTCAAGAAAAAGGAAGGGAAAGTTTAGTCATTTCATTCAAAATTAGCTAAATAAATTATAAAACATTCAAACATTAGTTATTCATAATATCGGCTGGATCTTAAATTTCACTTTATCCCATTCACTGAAGCTCACCTCTTTAGCGAAGGATCGAGATCGACGATTCGGTTATAACAATGAGTAAATACTTTTTAGCGACGCTATATGTCTGTCCGTCGTTAAAAGTATGAAGGGCGATTATTATCGACCGAACTTAATCACGGGTCCGTCGCTAAAGAAGGAAATGAGCTTGGATGAGATGAATAAGAGAGCGAAATTAAGATCCGGACTCTTCATAATATTATACTATAAGGAATTAAACTATATATTTATCTCCCATTTAATTTCAAAGAGTAGATTTAACAATATTCACCTTCCTTAGTGTGGAGATCATTGCCACAAAAGATAGATAATGATTAATAAAATTCAATTCAATTTCAAAAACAAATAAACCCGATGATACAAATCAGTTTTATTATTGTTAATCAATTTTTGAACAAGTTCACCAATATCTTTTATATTAGAAAATTTAGGATTCTTTTTTACATATTTTCTAATCCTAAATGAACTAGTACTTGCTACTTCACAAGATTTTGCCATGAATTTCCAAGCTTCTTGATTGGCAAAGTATGTTAAAATTAATTATTTGTTAAATAAATATTACTCCCTCCTCGTTCCAAAATTATTTGCTATATAACATCTTGCTTACCAAGTTAAGTGGATTTAATTGTGAGAGTTCAAAATTATTGGACTATATATATATTGTTTGAGTTGAAAATTTTGTTGGACTAATTTGTCTTATTTTTTATACTTTAGAGAAAAAATTTGTATTTAAAGAACGTCCACCCACTCACCCTAGGAACAAAAGTTCCAACTTTTTAACTCACTTTTTGCGTCTATTTTTACTGTTTTCCTTTTTAAAATTAGTCAAGTGACTTACAAAATTTAGGTCATGTTCAAATATACTTATTTTTAAATATTTAATTAAATCTATATTATAATTTCTAATATTGCATATTAGATAAATATTTTTACATCTTAAATTGTACTTTTTTATAACAAAGTATAACTAATTTATTTAATGGAGAATATCTAGCAAAAGGTTGTTAGTTAGTAGTTATAACAAATTTTATTGCAATTCTTACCAAAACTCACCACCACTTAAAATATAATATCTTCAATTTAAAATAAGAGATATATTTTGACATTTTAGGAAATTTTAAATTTTAAAATTGATATAAAGTTATTTAATTATACATATATATATAACAATTATAAATTAATTATAAACAGTACACTATTAATTATCATATTTGTTGTTTTTAAAACTTAACAAAATTATATCAATTTTAAATTTTAGAATTGTCTCAAAAAAATCAAAATGAATATATCTCTAGTTTTAGAACGAATAGAGTATTTGGTTTAGAATTGATTTACATTGTGACGCCCCCAAAATAGGTATACATCACCCATTCTGAGTTGTCAATATATGGTACAGAAACAACTACAACTTTATTATTATAACAGTAAAACTGTGAGTTTGAATACAAATATTATCTTCTAGACAATATATATACTCAAATAAATCCTCATCACATTTATTGATACATTATTTTACAAAAATGGTGAGGACTACTAAACAACTCTCTCTAGAACCTTCATTCCATACCCCAGGCTGCATACTGCTTATATTCTCACCTCCGAGAAGAAAAAATGGAACAAGAAGGAAAAGGGTGAGCTCAACTAGCCTAGTAAAGAATATTATGACTAAGATAATATACAACAAATTATCGTTAGTCTTCAACAGGAAAAATCTAATAGAATACAATAGATAACCGGTTTTAAATCAATATTCGCAGCAGAAATAATAATTCATTAGAAGAGTTAAGTAGAGAATGCAAACTACTATCTTCTATGTATGAATTTAAAAGTTCATCGCTCATCTTTTATCCCTCAGAACATCAATCAATATATATCTGAATCAAATATTCATCTTTGCACTACACAGCCAAAGATATTCATCATTAGTCATGTTCATCTAAACACTGCTCATCTTTTGCACTACGGGCCAAAGATATTCATAAGAAATCATTCATCTTTGCACTGAGGTGCCAAAGATATTCCATAATATCATCATTTAAGACTGAGGATAATGAAAAATATTTTTAAGAAACGAATCCAAAGAAAACAAAATGACAAGGATTAAGGATTAAGGATTCGTACTTTGTTTTATCCATGTCCAAAATACCTCAAAAATAATCATAGTGGTGTAAAATCAAAGAATGATCAAAACATGGATACAATCAAAACTAGTATCCGAGAATAGATATTTTGACGAAAAGAGAAAATTTTCATTTTTCATGAATAGTCAGATATCGTGAATAAAGGTCGTATGCGTGAATAGTAACTCCAGACACCAAAAGTTCCAAATTTGATAAAAACTTCATATCAATATTTCAAAGATAATGATATTGAAGAAATAATATCATTTAAAAGAAAAAAAAATATCCGTACCTCGGAAAAGGCGAAAGACTTAACCTGAATAATCGGATATAAAGTATAACTCGAACTTGCACCGTATAGCAATACTCAAAGTATACTCAAAATACTCACAAGAATACGCTGATAATATAGAGAGAAAACTTCAATTTTGGTGTGATTTTCAATTCTAACCTAAGCACCATATTTATAGGAAAATGCTTAGAACACAAGCGTAAAATTTAATAAAATATTAATATATATTTATTAAATTTTCTACGCACACAAAATTTGATTCAAACCATCAGCCACTAAGAGTGACTCACCTTGCCTAAATAAAAAAAAACGTTTTTCTTATTAAAAATATTTAAAACTTCAAAAATTAATTATTTCGGAGCTTCAGAACTTCAATAATTCATAATAAATAGCTCTTTTATCAGAAAAATTCGAAACCCGCGACTTTCCATAGGAAATTCTATTATATACAACTTTACAGAAGGAAGTTTTTCCAAATTCCAAACAGAAATTGACCGAAATCCACAAACCGGCGATTTTACAAGCTATAATTAAATTTCAGTCAAGAAATGGGGTCCATAATACACATAAAACATGCTTTAAATATTTTTGGTAACAAAATACTCTCCACATATACCCATATATCCCACATTCATCGTAAAAATATCATCATTATTATATTATTAAAATATAATAATATATTTAAATGAATTATTTTATCAGAAAAAGATAAAATTTCAATTTTCAACAATTGTCACATTAAAAATTTTCTCCATCTATATCCACATAAAATCAATATTTTCCTTATCATATGAATCAATAATTAATTATTCACAAATAATATTACAGAATCACAATATTGACAACCAGACAGTTCTCAGGAAAGAGGGGGCTTTCCAATAAGAATTTCTCCTTATTGGCGCGCAATTAGGTGACCAAACATCTCCTTAGACAGAACTTTCTAGACATTGCCAATAATGTTATCTAATAATATTATTCAGATAATATGAATTATTGCTTCGATAATGAAAAATACTTGTGTAATGACAATTATCAAAAGCAAGACAATATAAAATATCAACGCAAAGAATTATTAAATCAATAAAATACTCGAACAGTAATTATCGTAACCATTATTGAGTAGTGCCTTCTTACGTAAGAATCAATAATTGGTGCAATACTGCAGTGTCTTCTTCGTGTTTTTTAACCACCGAGGTATTTTAACAAAGATTATTCAGAATAACTATGCTTATCTTATTTTTAAACAACTTATTCTTGTCGCTTTCTTCCTCCAATCGCTTTCCGCTTATGGGGCCCACATATGATCGCTACCGCCGTCATACGAATATTCCCAAAGATCTGAATATTCCACGACCAAACGAATATTCCCCGACAATAATGAATATTTTATAACCACTTGCTTATTTTAAAATATTTGCGTATTTTTTCCATAACTATCCACATTAATCAAACCAACCCTTACTATTTCAAAATAATAAATAGAGAAAATTAAATTTTATTTATTAATTATTTGGGGTCTTACATACATTATATAATTTTATAAACCTTATTTTTCAAAATTTATTGAATCAAATAGTTTTTGTATTGATTTTATAAATTCTATCCCATATGCAATTCAAATATTTCTTAATGAATGAATATTTCCTAAATAAAAACAATAGAAGTTGAACACTTCAAACCCTAATCCTATCTTGAATATATCTTACTCTCTCGTTCTTAAAAAATTGCCTTTTTAAAAGAAAAAATGTGTTCTAATTTATTTGTCATTTATAATTTTTTAAAAGAATAAATTATTTATTTTCCTATATCATTTACACCTTCTCTCATTGTCCTAAGAAATTCTTACCCTTGTATTAGTACATAGTTTTCAACTTCTCATAAAGGGGTAGTGATAGAATTTTAAATAAATTTTAATTATTAAATAATAGTATTAAATGACTTTCTTAATCCAAGTATAAAAAATTTAAACGTTAATTTTTTAAGAACGGACATAGTACTGCTATATACTCATAAATTAAACTGTATAATCATATTTTTGTATATGTATCCAAATTACACCTAAAATACTATATTTTATAAAAATTCAATTTAAAATAAATACTATATATTTTTTAAAAATTACAAACAAAAAATAAAATAAAAATTCATCTGTCCAATAAACCGGTCTGTGTAGCATTGCTAATTGTTTAAACTGGGATTGACATAGACACCAAATAGAAAAAAGAAAATGAAAGATAAAGGCAGAGATTTATTTAATCATACACGCAAGTACTCGGTCGGTCCATGAAACCAACTTATTTAAAAGTTGTAGCTTCCGTCCCATGGTTTCAATTATTCACTTTTTAATGTTTAATCAACATTTTAAGGGGAAAAAAACAAAAAATCAAACGTTTTCGTTTATTAACAACCAAAAATACAACGACAAAACTCCATAAAATATTCACTGTTGTAAAACTTTAGCGAAGTGTATAAATATATTCTTATAATTGTTACATAAATTTAGAGAGAATAAGTAAGAGAAAGAGAGAGAAATTCTTCTGAGATATTTTTCTTCTTAATTTTCATTCAGCATTCATCCCTTTATATAGGGAAGGAAAAGGAGTCACGGGTAGGAGAATCAATTATCACGGAGGAAATAAGAAGGAAAGAAGAAGCATGCTAGCTGGCATATGAATTCCCTCCAATCGAGGGAATCACATGTTTACAACACTTTCCCTGATTCCCTACAATAGAAGATTATGTCTCATTAAAAACCTTGTTAAGAAAATTCAGTGGAAAAAAATTAACGAAGGGAAAAAGAGTACATATCTTTTACATAAATATCTTTTAATTGACTGCCTCGTTAAAACCTTGTCAGAAAAAACCCATTGGGATAAAAACCGTGACTAAAGAAAAAGAGTACAGTCTTCCCCTCAAAAAGAATTCATTACTTCTGGATGAAATGTTGTCACAAGTCTTTCAGTCGACACATTCCAATCTTTTTCTGAAGTTTCGCAAACGTTGCATTTGGTAGCGACTTTATGAATAAGTCGGTTAGATTATCACATGATCGAATTTGATGCACATCTATATCACCATTCTTCTGTAGCTCATGTGTGAAGAAAAATTTAGGTGAAATGTGCTTTGTTCTATCTCCCTTGATGTAACCTCCTCTAAGTTGAGCAATGCATGCAACATTATCCTCATACAGAATTGTAGGAATGTCTTTGATTGATGGTAATCCACATGACTTTTGAATATGTTGAATAATTGATCTCAACCAAACACACTCTCTGCTTGCTTCATGTATAGCAAGAATCTCTGAGTGATTTGATGATGTAGCTGTCATGGTTTGCTATATGGATTTCCAGGATATATCCGTGTCACAATATGTAAATACATAACCTGTTTGTGATCTTCTATTATGTGGATCTGATAAATATCCTGCATCGGCATATCCAACCAATTGTGACGTTGAATTTCTTGGATAAAATAATCCAAGATCTATACTTCCACTTGAGGTATCTCAAAATGTGTTTGATCCTATCCCAATGTCTCTTAGTGGGAGAAGAACCAGTATTTGCTAACAAGTTGACACAGAAAAAGTAATATCGGTCGTGTATGGGTTTGCAAAGATACATAAGAGCACCTATTGCACTTAGGTATGGAACTTCAGGTCCAAGAACTTTTTCCCCACTTTCTAGAGGCCGAAATGGATCTTTATCAACTTCTAAAGATCGAACAACCATCGGGGTATTCAAAGGATGAGCTTTATCCATATGAAAATGACTGAGAATCTTTTTAGCATATGTGGATTGATGAACAAAAATTTCAGATGCTAAATGCTCCACTTGTATTCCCAAACAGAATTTTGTCTTTCCAAGACTTTCATTTCAAATTCATCTTTTAAATAAGTAGCCGTTCTTGTGAGTTCTTCAGGAGTACCTACAAGATTCAAATCATCCACATATACAGCAATAATGGAAAATCCACTTTGTGATTTCTTAATAAAAACACATGGACATACTTGATCATTTATATATCCATCTTTTATTAAATAATCACTAAGTCGATTATACCACATACGACCAGACTGTTTTAACCCATACAATGAGCGTTGTAACTTGATTGAATATATGTGACATGGCCTTTATGATTCAACCATTTTTAATCCTTCTGGGATTCTCATGTAAATCTCACTGTCAAGTGAGCCATATAGGTATGCTGTTACAACATCCATCAGACGTGTTTCCAAACCTTCCATGGTTGCCATACCTATCAAAAAGTGAAAAGTGACTCCATCCATTACTGGAGAGTATGTATCCTGATAAACAATACCAGGTTTTTGTGAAAATCCTTGAGCTACAAGTCGGGCTATGTATCTTACAATTTCATTTTTCTCATTTCGCTTTCGTACAAATACCCATTTATTTCCAACCGGGATTACACCCAGCGGTGTTTGGACTACTGGTCCAAATACTTCTCTTTTCAATAGAGATTGTAGCTTAGTTTGAATAGCATCTTTCTATTTTGGCCAATATTTTCTTTTCCGACATTCTTTCACGTTTTGTGGTTCAGGATCCGTGTCAGGAATCAAAGTAATATCTGATACTACAGAGAAAGCAAATATGTCATCAATCATGACTTTGCTTTGATCCCATATTTTCTCATCATGTACATAATTTATTGAGATCTCTTAGTGTTCATCTCTTATCCCTTCATTGAGATTTTGAACCTCTCCTGGGGCTTTTCCCACTCTTGGAATATGTGCTTCTTTTGGAGCGATTTGTACCTCTTCTAGGGCTATTTCCACTCTTGGAATAAGTGTTACTTCTGGAGCGGGTATTCCTTCAGGGATTCTCTTATTTGCTTTTCATTTTTGTGGTACAGTGTCTTTTGCACCAACCGGTCTTCCACGCTTCTGGCGTGGTTTAGATTCTTCTATTACATTATTTGTCAATTCTCCAGGAATTAATTTTTTAATAGGTATTTCTATCCTTACTGGAGTATTCACTGCAGGTGTATGTGACTTTATCACTTTTCTAGCATCATTAAATGCATCCGGCATTTGATTTGCAATATTTTGTAAATGAATAATTCTTTGAACTTTAATTTCACATTGTCCTGTATGAGGATCAAGTGAATTTAAATCAGATGCATTCCATGATATTTCAGAGGGTTTTTTATTTAAAATTTTCCCTCCTCCTAATGTTGGAAATACAGATTCATCAAAATGATAATCTACATAACGTGCAGTAAAAACATCTACAGTTAAAGGTTCAAGATATCTGATAATAGAAGGAGAATCAAAACCAACATAAATACCTATTCTTCGTTGGGCTCCCATCTTAGTTCATTGTGGAGGTGCAATTGGAACATATACTGCACTTCTAAAAATTCGAAAGTGTGATATGTTGGGTATTTGTCCAAGAACTAACTGTAGAGGAGAGAATTTATGAAGTGTCGTTGGTCTTACTCGAATTATGGCTGCAGCATAAAGAATTGCATGACCCCAAACTGAGGTAGGTAAGTTAGCCCTTAACATTAATGGTCGTGCAATTAGTTGAAGTCTTTTTATTAAAGAATCATCTAAACCATTTTGTGTATGAATATGAGGAACAGAATGCTCAATGGAGATTCCAATAGTCATACAAAAATCATTAAAAGTCTTTGATGAAAATTCAGTTGCATTATCAAGTCGAATTGACTTGATTGGATGATCCGGGAACTGAGCCCGTAACTTGATTATTTGAGAAAAAAGTTTTGAGAAGGCAAAATTTTGAGAAGAGAGAAGACAAACATGAGACCATCTAGTTCAAACATCTATTAAAACCATGAAGTATCGAAATGGGCCAGACAATGGGTGAATAGGTCCACAAATGTCTCCTTGAATTCTCTCTAGGAATTTTGGGGCTTCTTTATAAACTTTTACTGGTGATGGTCGAACAATTAATTTTCCTTTAAAACACGCAGCACAAGGAAACTCACTACTAGGAAAAACCTTCTTATCTATGAGAGGATGACCAGTAGAATTTTCAATAATACGACGCATCATAGAAGTACCTGGATGACCGAGTCTTTCATGCCAAAGCATAAGGGATTTGGGATCTATGATTTTTGGAATCATAACAGTATGAGACTCAATTGCTCTAATTTTCATAGTACATAATCCAGAATAAATTGAATGAAGTTTTTCTATGATATTCTTTTTTCCAGAAATAGTAGAAGTGATGAGAAGATATTCATTATCATTCTCATTGGTTGTTTTAATGTGAAAATCATTTAGTCGAATATATTTAAAACTAAGCAAATTTCTTCTTGATTTACTAGAATATAGAGCATTTTTGATAAAAACTTGTGTCTCATTTGGTAGCAAGAAACTAGCTTTTTTAAATCTCTCGATTAAATTTGATGTGCCAGAGATAGTTCCTACATTTTCCTTAGTCTTGATCAGTTGTGAAAAATATTTCTCATTTCGAAGGATTGTATGAGTTGTTGCACTGTCTGCTAAACATATATCCTCCATATCCATTAAAAATGGTCTTACACATAAAAACATAAATAAGAAAAGTTATATCTCAAATATAATTTTATTCATGAGAAACACATACCACATATAGAATGAAATCTAATAATATTATACATGCATGGTGTTTAATTAAAACATGAAATTAAACGATATCCCAAAAGATACTTTCAGAAGGTTCAGTAATATCAACAATCTTTTTCTCATTGTTGGTCATTGGTGGATCATCACCAATATTCAATTGATGATTAACAAAGTTTGTTTCTGCCTCAATTACTTTGTTCTTTTGAGACTCCTGGAATAAATTAGCCAGATGCATCGGCGTACGACAGGTACGCGACCAATGCCCATTCATTCCACACCTAAAACAAACATCTAGTTTGTTATTTTTCTGTGTTGTATTTTTTTTATTTTTACACGACCCAGACACTTGCCACTTCTGGTGGCTTGAATTGTCGCGGTTCTGGAATTTGTTGTTATGATGGCCTCGTTTATTCTTTCGTCCCCAAGACTTCTTATTATATGACCATCTCTTGTCACGTTTATTCTGCTGGAATGACGTCTTTGTTAATATCCCAAGAATGGGGTAACACCCGTTGGTCAGTGCTTCGATGATTTTTCAACAACAATTCATTATTTTATTCCTGCAACAAGGAGGATAGACAACAAGTCACTGAATTTTGTGAACTTACTCTGTCTATATTGTTGTGACAGAATCATGTTGGTGGGATGAAAAGTTGAGAGTGTTTTCCGTAATTGATTTGTAATCTTGTAGCCTTAAATTAAGCCACTCAAATTTGGCATTAGGGAGAACAACTAATTTTTGGTGGTCAAATCTTTCCTTCAATTGTGTCCATAAAGACAAAGGATCTTTGACTGTTAAATACTCAGTCTTTAATCCTTCATCAATATGGTGACGAAGAAAAATTATGGCTTTTGCATTTTGTGCCGAAGTTGTTATATTTCCTGATTCAATGGTCTTTTCTAACTCATTTGCACTAAGGTGCAATTCTGCATCAAGTGCCCAAGCCAAATAGTTGTCTCTAGAGATTTTTAAAATAGAAAAATCTATTTTTACCAAGTTTGCCATCTATTCTGGGTTAAAACACAATTATTATTTATTAAAACAATAAATAATTGCATGTATGATATAGAAAAATAAACTACGTCACGACCTCAAGTGGTGATAAAATACAAATATAAATATTCTTATATTTATGTTATTAGCATAATGCAAATGGATCTTTACTCGATATATGGTAGTTCGCATAGACATGTTATTCCAACAGAATAATAAATAATGGAATAACAGAAGAATTTCACCATGCATACGGTAGTCCGCGTAGACAGGTTATTCCAACAGAATAATAAATAACGGAACCAGGTCATGCGTAAACGCACAAACAGGATATTCAAACAGAATAATAAATAACGAAACCCGTGTCAAAGTAAAATTAGACCGACGGGATGTTCCAATGTAATAATAAATAATCTAATCGTGTCGAGGCAAAATTAAACAGACCGCGAGGATGTTCCAACGGAATAATAAAGAATGAAATAATAGAAGAATTTCACCATGTATGCGGTACTTCGCATAGACAGGTTATTCCAACATAATAATAAGCGGTAAAAAGGTTCCCACCAAGTCTTGTAAGATCAACAAGGATAGATGGTACCATTGTAAATAACAGAATTTAATTGCAATTATAAGAATAAAATTATATTATTGGTGGCATAGCCCAACCGGTAGTATAATAATAAATTGCAAGAATTTAATTTTACCGTCTCAGTTGGTTAGAGCTTCGTGCTGATAACGTGTTGTAAAACTTTAGCGAAGTGTATAAATATACTCTTATAATTGCTACATAAATTTAGAGAGAATAAGTAAGAGAAAGAGAGAGAAATTCTTCTGAGATGTTTGTCTTCTTAATTTTCATTCAGCATTCATCCCTTTATAGGGAAGCAAAAGGAGTCACGGGTAGGAGAATCAATTATCACGGAGGAAATAAGAAGGAAAGAAGAAGCATGCTAGCTGGCATATGAATTCCCTCTAATCGAGGGAATCACATGTTTACAACAATCACCAATTTTTTCATGATTCTACAGAACCCAATAAATTAGTAAGAATCTGACTACGACAAATTTATATCGATATTAAATTTAGATGCATATAAATATATATAATACAAAAAAAATCAAAAAGAGACTACTTGTATATTGTTATTCTCTTATTACTTAAGCTATGTTTATTTATAAAAATTATAATCTCAAGACTATTAATACTAAGATTAAATAGTCTCAATGACGTATTTATTTTTATAGGATTATTCATGGGATAACTTAAAATAATATCATTTATGTTTGTTTTTTCAGGATTAATTAAAGTATTTGATTAAAAAATATCGTTTGGACTATTATACACTTACCAATAATAACATTTTTTAAACTTATTTATACATTAATATATATATATATATATATATATATATATATATATATATATATATATAGCCTAACTCCCATCACCCATCACCCACCACCTAAAAAAAATATTTACTAATTATGTATACAACCCACCTCTGCCCAAATTTCAACCCCCCCAACCCCAACAAATGATATTTACTTATTATGTATACATCCACCCCTACCCCTACCCCCCTTCACCCTTCACCTTTCACCTTCTCCCTTCCCTTCCTAAAAAAATAATATTCAGTGATTATATATATACCTTAACTCCCACCCTACGCACCACCAACCCCACTCCTCCACAAAAAAATATTTAGTCTTTGTACTAGTAAGTTTTAAGTTGCCAGTAATAATAAAAGAAATTGCAGGATATTATGGTCATTCTAGAAAAAGGTTGAAGTTAATTTTGTCTAGCAAATTTTAATCCCAAATGATATGGATTATAATACCAAGTAGAATATGGTATTAAATAATCTCACATCTTAAGTTATTTTATAATTCCAAAACTAATAGTTCCAAGCTCAAATTGAAAAACAAAAAGACATTTGGGATTAATAGTCATATTCCAAATGTAATCCTTGCAAATAAATATAGCCTTAGAGTTCAATGTTAGTCGGAACCAATTGTATCATCAAATTTGTTGACATATGTATCATTTTTTATTACTAATATCTTTTTATTATTATTATTAAACAGTCTAATCGACTGAAATATATTAAAACTGTAAACGGTTATAAACGACGAAAAGATTATAACACAAAATACTGAAATGGTAATCCTTTCAAACAAATAACAAATAATCAGAAAAATGGTCAATTGAAACAACAACTAGTGGATACCAGATATATTCATAAAAAACAGTTATAATCCAAAAAATAATAATAGAATATGCATATTTGAGTAATTCTTCAGTACGAGCAATTTAATAATCGGTTGTCATGATAACGTCACACCCAAATTTGAATAATCTATTTTTGAATATTTATTCATCGAAAAAATTCTCAGGTTAAAAAAATCTCCTAATTAAAGAAAGTATAGTTTTCCAAAATATGATAAGAAAGATACATTTATATATGGAGGGGTGATCCATAAAAAATGGTCATTATGTGTAAGACCCCAACTTTTATGAATAAAAATGTATTTTCTATAATTATCATTTTTAAATATTATGGAATAAATTTGATATAATGTTATATTTGTGGGTAATATTTATAAATTTTGCAAAAGTCTGTGAGTTGTTATATAATATTCGATCGGTTAGGGAATATTCATTTTAAGCAGGGGAATATTCGTGCGACCAAGATAATCATTAGTGGACCCCATTAATGTAATTATTGTCGGATTGAAAAAACGACAAAAATATTTTTATGAAAATAACTTGCGGAAGTTTTACTGTTAAGCTGTTGAAACACCCAAGTGTTAAAAAGTGCAAGAATACTGCGCGTGGTTGCATAGTAGCACACGGTATTGATTATTAATGCTTACGTAAGAAGTTATTTCAGTTTTGTTTTATTACTTATATATATATTAGAGTTATATATGTATATTTATAAGGTATGTATTGATATATTATGTATATATATATATGTATATATACGTAAAGTTGTCAAGTTGGGTGGGAGATTTTTGGGGCACGGGTAGGAGTATTATTTTGTATAATATATATATATATATATATATATGGTTGATGTTGATAGGAGGGGGGCCTTAATTATTGACAATTGCTAGCTCTTTTTGGTAGAATGTGGGTGAATTTTTCAAACTTGAACTTCATTTGGCCAAACTTGTCAGTCATGTGATATTATTGATAAAGGGTGCATTTTAATTGGTTAAAGATTTTAATTGGCATGTGTGGTTTTTTCTCATTGGTCAGCACTTTGAAAAGAAAAGATTGATATGTTGAAAACGTAAACTTCATCCGAATAATTACTGTTGCATCTGTGATTTTTGCAAATAGTATACTTTCCATTCTCCTATAAATAGAAGTTCATTCCTTCATTATTTCTTACGAATTCACTGAAACTATAGAAAGAGAAACTGTAGAGAGAATTATTCTTCTATCTTGAGCGTATTTCTTTAGCGTTTAAGAAAGCTTTGAGCGTAGTACAAGTTTCTTCAAGTATATCCCCGCCTCTACTAGTGAATACTCTTCTTTATAAAGTAAGGGGTATTTTTTTTTTATATTCATGAAAAGAACTTTTGTTATTCCATTCTTTATTATTACATTGGAATAACTTTTGTATCTGTGATCTACCTATACTAGGTGATTTCTCACTTATTATTCCGATCTTTATTATTACATTGGAATATCACATTTATATCGCTTTTTCATCTTTATTATGGTTAAAATGCATATTATTCTCATTGGAATATCTTGTTTATTGGTTTGTTGGTATTACGTCCGACTGGTTCCGTTATTTATTATTACATTGGAATATCCTGCGATCTATCGCAACACTGCGTGCGTATTTATGATTTCTTTTATTATTCCATTCTTTATTATGCTCGGTTCTTTATTAAGGTTTGACTTCTATACTCCATGAAATTAGTGGAATATCTTTGATATTTCCGCTTCATCCGATATCTTTTCATGGAAATATTCTTCCGAGCATTTTTGAATTTTACTCTACAAAGAAGTATCATGTTGACAATTTGGGCGTTATTAGTTCTGGATAAATTAATTCTTGAACTTGTTTTTATTGAATTCTTATATCATTGTCATCATCCTCATGTTTATATTTTTTTGAAAGTCATATGTGGCCTGTAGTGCATAGATGGACTTGGTATGATTATGATCAGGGATTATTCGGTATAATCATGACCTAAATGTTACAAATGATGTGGTAAAAGTCCTCATTGGCCCGTAGTGCATTGATGGACAGTTGTTGGCATGATCATGACCATTGATGAATACACGAATATCCTTGGCCCGTAGTGCATGAATAATTTGTGGTTGTGATACTTATGAATATCCTTAGCCGTATTGCAGGGATGAGGTGGGTTATTTATTAAGCTGAGTCCCAGCGATAAAAGTGATGAAAAACCTTTTAAATCATAAAAGATAGTAGATTTTATTCTCTACTTGACTCTTTTAATGAATTGCTTGTTCCGCTGTAGTTAAACTTGATGTCTACTGTATTTTATCAGTTTAACATCGTTGAAGACTAATGATAATTTATTACGCATTATCTTAGTCATAATATTTTTTCTTTCTTAGTTGAGCTCACCCTTTTCTTTCACTTTTCTTCTCTTGAAATGAGAATATAGCAGGGACTAGTCGAGGAAAATAGAGTGACGGTCCGAGATGATAGTATTAGTAGTCCTCACTATTACATTAAATAGTGTGACAATAAATGTAATGAGGACTTATTAAGAGTGGATATTATTCTAGAAGATAATATTTATATTAAAACTCTCACATCTTTCTTGTTGTATATTAAAAGATTGTATTTGTATTACATACCATGTATTTGGCGACTCAAAATAGGTGATGTGTACCTATTTTGGGGCGCGTCACGATTAATATCAAAGATTAGGGATATGATCCTGGCTAAGATATGAGACAGAACTAGGAGGGAGGACGGAAATTCATTCTCTAGTATGACCTACCTAAGTTTATTTGATATTTAATTGGTCGGTCAGAGTATAGGGATAATATGTGATATATTAATTAACCCTTGTTTTGTGGCAGTGTTTAAAAATGGAATCCGAGAATGTTGAGAACATCAATGGAGCACATGAGACCATTGAGTCTCCACAGATCAATAACCAGGACAATGTGCATCAGGAAGGCGACAATCCTCATGCAAATAAAAACACTGACCAAATGATGAACGATGGAATGTTCCGAGGCTTCATGCAATTCATGCAACATCGGTGAGAGCGGCTCTTATCCAAAATGCGGTGGAAACACCGGCAACTCGGACCAGTCCGCCAAATGAGTTCAAGGCTGGGACCACTGGAGTTTTTGGAGAACCAAAACCACTTAAAGGCGGAGGCGTGGATAAAGCGGTCAACAAGATATTTGATGTCTTGGGTTGCTCAGGAGCAAAAGGTCCCTTTGCCACTTTCATGTTGCATGCGGAGGCGATTCTTGGTGGAAATCAGTAAAGTGTACTCAACTGCCCATTGAAGATGTCTTGGGAAAAGTTTCAAGAACTGTTCAACGACAAGTACTTTCCCAAAGTATTCATCACATGAAAGAGGTAGAGTTCATTAAATCGGAGCAAAACAACATGGCCAGTGTCGCGATGACGAAGCCAAGTTTATCGAAATTGTCGGTTTTTCGCGTCCCATTTAGTTGATAATGAGGAGAGAATGGCGTGAATATTTCTAAGAGGTTTGAGACCAGAGATACATCAATATCTTATCTCTTATAAACGTGTTTGTATTATTCGATGTTGTTAATAGGGCTCGATTATTAGAGCGATAATGAGTCAACCCAACCAAAAGAGAAAGAACCGAAACAAAATGATAATACCGGTGATAACGATCCATCGAGCGGTGACAATAAGCGTGGAGGAATCAACATGCGAAAATGGTAACCACTTGGTGGTAATAATGGCCAAAGCAATAAGAATGGACATTTCAAGAAGAGGAGATTCAACAATGATGGAAAGACGTCAACATCAGCACCTGTTGTTAAGGAAGGAGAACGACCACCTATCATATGCTTCAAATGCGGAGGGGAGGGACACATCAGTCCAAAATGTGCGATGTCGTCCAAAACATGTTATAATTGTGGAAGAGAAGGTCACCTATCCCGATTTTATCATTCACCGAAGACAAGTTCAGCTAGGATGGAGGCACCAAAGGACGCCCCAGAAAAAATCAAAGCTAGTAGTGCAACGGAGAGCGTTTGTCGTGACCTCCCAGAAAGCAAGGAACCCGAATGAGGTCATCACGGGTAAGCTTATCATAAACTCTAGCGAAGTATATACCTTATTTGATATCGGTTCTACCCATTCCTTTATTTCTCCTACTTGCGCTCAACGTTTAAATTTGACTCCGGAGAAATTGGACTTTGACTTATCTGTTGAAACTCCGTTGGGAGAAACCTTCATTACATCCACTATTTATAAGTCTTGTTTGGTTCAAATCGGTACCCTCACATTACCTATCGATCTTATTTCATTAAAAATACTTGCATTTGACGTAATTCTAAGGATTGATTGGTTAACTACTCATCATGCAAAAATTGATTATTTTCGTAAGGTTGTTAGCTTTCATATTCCTAACCAACCTATTATGCGAATTCAAGCAACCAAACCATTAAAATCAATCACTGTCATCTCAAGCCATAAAGCTATTCGTTTATTGAAAAACGGATGTCAATCTTTCTTAGCTCATGTCACGGATCTAAACAAAAATACGTCAATTTTGAATGATATTTCTATTGTTAATGAATTTCCTGACGTATTCCCTGAAGAACTTCCTGGCCTACCCCCAGAATGTGAAATTGAATTTTGTATCGACCTTGAACCCGGTACAAAACCCATTTCCAAAGCCCTATCGAATGGCTCCTATTGAACTTCAGGAGTTAAAGACCCAACTGCAGGAATTGTTAGACATTGGCTTTATTCGTCCTAGTACTTCTCCTTGGGGTGCTTCATGTTACATTCGTGAAGAAGAAAGATGGGAGTATCGACTTTGTATTGATTATCGAGGAGTTGAATCATGTCACCATCAAAAATAGGTACTGTTGCCATGTATTGATGACTTGTTTGACCCGATTGCAAAGCGCCAAATTCTTTTCAAAGATTGATCTTCGTTAGGATATCACCAATTGAAGATTAGAACCACGACATTCCAAAGACGGCTTTGAACTTCGATGCGGGCATTATGAATTCCTAGTCATGTCTTTTGGATTGATTAATGCTCTGATGCCTTCATGGATATGATGAACCCAAGTATTTAAGAAATATTTGGATCACTTTGTGGTCGTCTTTATTGATGACATCCTTATTTATTCAAAAGCCGTGAAGATCATGAAAACACTTGAGGTGATACTCCAAAAGCTTCGTGAATATAAGTTTTATGCCAAGTTGAAGAAATGCGAGTTACGCTTGAGGAAGTAGAATTTCTTGGGCACGCGATGGTATCAAGTCATGGAATATCTGTTGACCCAACAAAAGATTGAAGCTATTCAAAGTTGGGAAGCTGAACCTAAATCGTTGATGAAAGTATGTAGCTTTCTCGAGAACTTGTTTGGTTATTATCGGAGATTCTTTGAAGGATTTTCTCGAATCGCTACTCCCTTAACTAAGGTGACTCGGAAGATACAAAATTCGGTTGGAGTGAGGAATGCGAGAAGAGTTTTCAAGAACTCAAGAGAAGGCTCATTTCAAAGACTGTTACGACAATACCATCCGGCTCGGAGGATTTGTCATCTACGATGATGCTTGAGCAAAGGGTTAGGATGTGTTCTCATACAACATGGGAAAGTCATAGCTTATGCCTCTCGACAAACTCAAAGAATATGAGAGGAATTATCCTACTCATGATCTAGAGTTAGCATTTTGTTATCTTCAACACTTAAAATTTGGAGGCATTACTTGTATGGGGAGAAAGTGGAGATCTTTACGGATCATAAAAGCCTCAAATATTTTTTCACTCAAAAGGAACTAAACATGCGACAAATGACGTTGGCTTGAATCTGTTGAAAGATTATGATCATACCATCCAATACCATCTGGAAAAGAGAACGTAGTGGTGACACATTGAGTAGAAGATTATATCTGCGAATGCGAGTGCGATATTGTCATACGAAAGGCCCATTTTATATGACTTGCAAAGGATGGAGATAGAGATAAAGACTCCAGGGGACCCAAGTGATGATGGCGAATATCTGAGTGGAACCGACTTTAATCGATAAAGTTAAAGCACTCAAGCTTACGAGACACAGAGCTAATGCATATGAGGAAGAAAGTACAAGAAGGTGCTATGCGGTAAGTAAGAATCGATGAAGAAAAGAATACTTGAGTCAACTCCGGACTTTGTGTTCTAACGACCACGAGTTAAAGTATAAAATCATGATGGAGCGCAACACACATCAGTTTGCAATCCATCTTGGGAGTACTAAAATGTATCATGATCTTCGATATACATTTTGGTGGGGCAATATGAAGAGAGAAATAGCGCTTTTTATCTCAAGGTGTCTAACGTGTCAACGAGTCAAGGCGGAGCATTAGGTACCAAAAGGTCCATTGCAACCACTTGAAATTCCAGAATGGAAGTGGGGGCACATTACCATGGATTTCGTTACTGGCCTTCCCAAGGTTTCTCAGGGTATAGATTCAATTTGGGTCATTGTTGATAGATTGACCAAGTCTGCTCATTTCTTACCTATACGAGAAACTTATACACTTGAACGTTTTGCTCGTATGTACATAAACGAGGTTGTAAGATTTTATGGTATGCCAGTATCCATAGTTTCTAATTGAGACCTAAGATTCACTTCACAATTTTGGGTCAGTTTGCAAAAAGCTATGGGCACGGATTTACGATTTAGTTCGACATATCATCCTCAAACGGACGGACAATCAGAGAGGACTATTAAAACTCTTGAAGATTTATTAAGACTCTGTGTCCTAACTTCAAGGGAAGTTGGGATAAGTTATTACCATTAGTGGAGTTTTTCTACAACAACAGTTATCAAGCAAGCATTGGCATGGCTCCATTCGAAGCGTTTTATGGAAGAAAGTGTCGTTCTCTAGTATGCTGGGATGAGGTGGGTGAAGCAACGTTGTTGGGACGAGTTGAATGCGTATGACTACGGAAAAGATTGAAACGATCCGACAACGTATAAAAACCTCACAAGACCGAAAAAAGAGTTATCTTGATCTTCATCGAAAGGGCGTGGAATTCGATATTGGAGATCATGTGTTATTACGTGTTGCTCCATGGAAAGGAGTTACGAGATTTGGAAGAGAGGAAAGCTCAATCCTCGATTCATTGGCCCATTTTAATCCTCGATCGAGTAGGGATCGTAGCCTATAGAATCACTTTTTACCGCCAAGTATGTCTCGTGTTCATAACGTTTTTCATATATCCATGTTACGTAAATATGTGAAAGACCAGAACCACATTATTGAGTTAGAACCGAACGAAATAGCGAAAGATTTAACGTAAGAAGAAGTTCCTATTCAAATCTTGGATAAGAAGGAACATATTCTACGCTCCAAGGTTATACCTTAAGTCAAAGTTTTATGGAGGAACCACGATGTTGAGGAAATGACTTGGGAGTTAGAATCTGAAATGAAATCAAGGTACCCTTACCTCTTTGACATACCAGGTACGTACCCTAATTTCGAGGGCGAAATTTCATAAGAAGGGGAGATTGTAAGACCCCAACTTTTATGAATAAAAATGTACTTTCTATAATTATCATTTTTAAATATTATGGAACAAATTTGATATAATGTTATAGTTGTGGGTAATATTTATAAATTTTGCAAAGTACGCAAGTTGTTATATAATATTCGATTGGTCGGGGAATATTTGTTTTAAATAGGGAATATTAAATGCGCAAGCACAATCATTGGTGGACCCCTACAACGGAACAAAAATATTTTTATGAAAATAACGGGAAGTTTTTTCGTTAATCGTTGAAACACCCGAATATGCGTGGTTGCATAGTAGCGCCTTGCCGTATTGCTTACTAATGCTTACGTGAGAAGTTATCTCGCTTTTGTTTTATTACTTATATATATATTAAAGTTATATATATGTATATTTATAAGGTATGTATTGATATATTATGTGACGCCCCAAAATAGGTAAACATCACCCATTCTCGAGTTGTCAATACATGGTACAGAAATAACTACAACTTTATTATTATAACAGTAAAACTGTGAGTTTGAATACAAATATTATCTTCTGATAATATCTATACTCAAATAAATCTTCATCACATTTATTGATACATTATTTTACAAAATGGTGAGGACTACTAAACAACTCTCTCTAGAACCTTCATTCCATACCCCACTGTACTGCATCGCTTATATTCTCGCTTCCTAGAAGAAAAAAATGGAACAAAAAGGAAAAGGGTGAGCTCAACTAGCCTAAAGAAGAATATTATGACTAAGATAATATATACAACAAATTATCGTTAGTCTTCAACAGGAAAAATCTAATAGAATACAATAGACAACAAGTTTTAAATCAATATTCGCAGCTGAAATAATAATTCATTAGAAGAGTTAAGTAGAGAATGCAAACTACTATCTTCTATGTATGAATTTAAAAGTTCATCGCTCATCTTTTATCCCCGTAAAATCAATCAATATATATCCTGAATCAAATATTCATCTTTGCACTACAGCCAAAGATATTCATCACCGTCATGTTCATCTAAACACTGCTTCATCTTTGCACTACGGCCAAAGATATTCATCGAAATCATTCATCTTTGCACTACAAGCCAAAGATATTCCATAATATCATCATTTAAGACCGAGGATAATGAAAATATTTTTAAAGAAACGAATCCAAAGAAACAAAATGACAAGGATTAAGGATTAAGGATTCGTACTTTGTTTTATCCATGTCCAAAAATATCTCAAAAATAATCATAGTGGTATAAAATTCAAGAATGATCAAAACATGGATACAGTCAAAGCTAGTATCCACAATAGATATTTTAGACGAAAAGGAAAAAATTTTATTTTTCGATGAATATAGTCAGATTCGCGAATAAAGGTCGAATAAATAAAGGTCGATACGTGAATAAGAATCTGACACCAAAAGTTCCAAATTTGATAAAAACTTCAGATCAATATTTCAAAGATAATGATATCAAGAAATAATATCATTACGAAAAAATAATATCCCTTACCTCATAAAGACTAGTATTTCCGACTAAAAACTGGATACATGGTCAAGGGAACTTGCACCCGTATAACAACCTCAAAGTATACTCACAAGAATACGCCAATATATCGAGAGAGAAATAGAGAGAAAACTTCGCTTTACGTATGATTTTCAATTCTAACCCAAGACCCTATTTATAGAAAATGCTTGTAACACCAAAGTAGAAAATTGAATATAATATTAATATATATATTATAAATTCCATAGCCCACCTTTTTAGATCTCGAACTAACCGATTTTGCACATGTTAATGCAGCCCACCAAGTAAAAAAAACATTTTTCTTCAAATAAATAACGAAAACTTCCAAAAATTAATTATTTCGGAACTTCAATAATTCACAATAAATAGCCCTTTTATCAGAAAATTCGAATCTCACTAGTTTTTATAGAAAATTCAATTCTCTACAACTTTGCAGAAGAAAGTTTTTCCAAATTCCAAACAAAAAATTGACCAAATCCATAAACGAAGCGATTTTACAAAGCTATAATCAAATTTCATCAATAATTGTGTCCACCAACACACAAAACATGTGTTAAACATTTAATGCCACAAAAATACTCTTCCTCCTCATATACTCATATATTCCACATTCATTGTAAAAATATCACCATTAATATATTATTAAAATAATATATTTAAATGAATTATTTTATCGTAAAAAGATAAAATATTAATTTTCAACAATTGTCACATTAAAAATTTTCCATCTATATCCTCATAAAATCAATATTTTTCTCATCATATAAATCAATAATTAATTATTCACAAATAATATTACGAGAATCACATTATCGACAACCGTGCGCCTCAGGAAAGAGGGGCTTTCCAATAAGGATCTCCTTACTTGGCGCCGCAATTAGATGACCAAACCTCTCCTTAGATGTAACTTTCTAGACATTGCCAATAATGTTATCTAATAATATTATTCAGATAATATGAATTATTGTCTCGATAATAGAAAATACTATGCAAAGGACAATTATTAAAACAACAATAATATCAACGTAGAAATTATCAATCAATAAAATATAATATCAATAAGAATTACTATAACAATTATTGAGTAAATACTTCAATAATTGGTGCAATCTGCAATGCCATCGTGGCAACAACGCCAGACATCGTGTTTTAACCAATCGGGTATTCCAACAATGTTAATTAGAAAGAACTACGCCAATTATTTATAACCAACTTATTCTTGCTGCTTTCTTCCTCCAATCGCTTTCCATTATGGGGCCCACACATGGTCAAGCGCTGTCGCATTTAATATTCTCCCGACAAAGATTAATATTCCACGACCAAACGAATATTCCCCAAATAATAATGAATATTTTATAACCACTTACTTATTTTGAAATATTTGCGATTTTACCCATAACTATCCACATTAATCAAATCAACCCTTACTATTTCAAAATAATAAATAGAGAAAATTAAATTTCATTAATAATAAGTTGGGGTCTTACAACCTCCCTCCTTATGAAATTTCGTCCTCAAAATTGACGTGACGTGACGGTGTTTTCAAAACGTGAGGATACCTCGCTTTCATTTCCGCTTTCCAATTCCTGTGTCATTTCCTCTATAAAGATGATTCCTCCACAAAACTTTAACTTGTGGTATGACCTTTGTAAGTAGGATATGCTCCTTCCTATCCAAGATCTTGACAGTACCTCTTCGTACGTTAAGTCTTCTACTATCTCATCCTGCTCTAACTCTATAACGTGGTTCGGGTCTTTCACATATTTACGAAGTGCGATATGTGAAACACATTATGAACACGAGACATACTTTGAGGTAACGCGAGTCTATAGGCTACATTTCCTACTCTGGCCAAGAATTTAAAATGGACCAATAAATCGTGGATCGAGCTTTCTCTCTTCCACGAATCTTGTAACTCCTTTCCATGGTGTAACACGCAACAATACATGATCTCCGATATCAAATTCCACGCCCTTTCGATGAAGATCCGCATAACTCTTTTATCGGGCCCTATGCCATTTGTATACGTTGTCGAATCATTTGGATCTTTTCCGTAGTCATATATGTACCAAATCGGGTCCCAACAATGTTGCTTCCCCAACCTCATCCCAACATATCGGAGAGCGACACTTTTGTCCATATAATGCTTCAATGGAGCCACCCTATACTTGCCTCGATAACTGCTTGTTATAGGAGAATTCCACCAATGGTAAATACTTATCCTAGCCCTTTGAAGTCTAGGACACAAAGTCTTAATAGATCTTCAAGAGTTTGATAGTCCTCTCGATTGTCCGTCTGCTTGAGGATGGTATGCTTAACTAAATCAGAAATGCGCCCATAGCTTTTTGCAAGCTAACCCAAAATCTTGAAGTGAATCTTGGGTCACGATCCAAACTATGGATACCGGCATGCCATGCAACCTCACAATCTCATTCACATATATACTAAAGAAGACGCTCAAGGAATAAGTCTCCGACGGCAAGAAATGAGCGACTTGGTTAATCTATCAACAATAACCCAAATAGCATTTACGCCTTTGAGAAACCGTGGGAAGACCCGTGAATTTAAAATCCATGGTAATATGTTCCCACTTCCATTTCGAATCTCAAGTGGTTGCAATGGACCCTTTGGCACTTGATGCTCGCCTTTACACGCTGACAAGTTAAACACCTCGAGATAAACTCCGCGATCTCTCTCTTCATATTGTTCCACCAAAATGTATGTCAAGATCACGATACATTTTGGTACTTCCGTGATGGATCGCAAATGGTGTATTGTGTGCTTCCATCATAATCTTGTACTTCAAATCGTAGTCGTTAGAACACAAAGTCCGGAGTGGACTCAAGTATTCCTCGCTTCATCGATTCTCGCCCTAATAACACCTTCTTGTACTTTCTTCTTCATACGCATCGCCCCGGCCTGCGGGCTCGAGCAACCTTAACTTTTTCTATTAAAGTCGACTCTACGCGATACTTGACATCATCGTACTTTCGCTCCTCGCATATGTTATTCTACTCAACGCGTCACCACCACGTTCGCTTTTCGTGATGGTATTGAATAGTGTGGTCATAATCTTTCAACAACTCGAGCCAACGCCATTGCCGCACGCATGTTGAGTTCCTTTTAAGTGAAGAAATATTTGAGGCTTTTATGGTCCGAATATATCTCCACTTTCTCCCATATAGATAGTGCCTCCAAGATCTTTAGCGCCAAAAACGATCGCCGCCAACTCTAGATCATGAGTAGGGATAATTCCTCTCAAATTCTTTAAGTTGTCATGAGGCATAGGCTATGACTTTCCCACGCTGTATGAGAACACATCCTAACCCTTTGCCTCAAGCATCATCAGAGATAACAAATCCATCCGAACCAGATGGTATTGTTAGAACAGTGCCAAATAAGTCTTCTCTAAGCTCTTGGAAACTCTTCTCGCTTCCTCACTCCAAACGAATTTTGTATCCTTCCGAGTTAGATTGAGTTAATGGAGTAGCGATTCGAGAAAACCCTCCACGAATCTCCGATAATAACCAAATAGCCCGTAAAAAGTTACGTGACTTGGCCACCGACTTTGCTGATCCTAACTTTTGTATTGCTTCAATCTTCACGTCGAAAGATACTCCATGTTTAGACACCACGTGCCCAAGGAATGCTACTTCCTCAAACCGTAATTCGCATTTCTTCAACTTGGCATATAGCTTTGTTTTCACGAAGCCTTTGGAGTACCAAATTTCAAATGGTGCTCATGATCTTCACTATTTTTGGAATATATGAGAATGTCATCAATAAAGACAACAATGAACCGATCTAAATAGTCCTTGAATACTTTGGTTCATCATATCCATGAAACCCGCAGAGAGCATTAGTCAATCCAAAAGACATGACTAAAAATTCATAATGCCCATACCGAGTTCTCGAGGCGCCTTTGAATATCCTCGCCTCTAATCTTCAAATTGATGATATCTAGAACGAAGATCGATCTTTGAAAAGAATTGTGTTCTTGCAATCGGTCAAACAAGTCATCAATACGAGGTAGAGGATACCTATTCTCGATGGTGACATGGTTCAATTCCCCGATAGTCGATATAAAGTCGCATACTCCCGCCTTTCTTCTTTACGAATAAAACAGAGCACCCCAAGGAGATGTACTAGATTTAATGAAACCGATGTCCAACAATTCCTCGTAGTTGGACCTTTAACTCCCAAGTTCAATAGAGCCATTCGATATGGGGTTTTAGAAATGGGCTTTGTACCATGTTCAAGATCAATAAAGAATTCAACTTCACGCTCGGGGTAGACCGGGAAGTTCTTCAGAAATACGTCAGAAAGTCAATAACAACAGAATATTATTCAAATTTGACGTGTCTTTATTCAAATCCATAACATGGGCTAAGAAAGCTTGACATCCGCTTTTCAATAAACGAATAACTTTATGATTAGATATGACAAAGATTGATTTTAATGGTTTAGTTGCTTGAATTAAATAACAAAGAGTTGGTTAGGAATATGAAAACTAACAACCTTACGAAAAACAATCAATTTTGGCATGATGAGTAGTTAACCAATCAATCCCTAAAATCACATCAAAAATAAGTATCTTTAAAGAGATAAGGTCAATGTGTAAGTGATGGTGCCAACTCGAATCAAACAAGATTTATAAACAAAGGATGTGATGAAAGTTTCTCCTACTGAGTTTCCACAGATAGGTCAAAGTCTAATTTCTCCTGAGTCAAGTTTAAACGCTGAAAGCACAAGCGGAGAGATAAATGAATGGGTAGCACCCCAGATCGTTAGTAAGGTATAAACTTCGCAAGAATTTATAAATAGCTTACCCGTGATCACCTCATTTTGGTTCCTCGATTTTGACCACCACAACAAACGCTCTTCCAGAACCGCTGACTTTGACTTTTCTGGGACAACCTTTTGAGTCACCGTCCCCCACGACTTGATTTCACTTCTGCATAATCTCGAACGATATGTCCTTCCTTTCCACAATTATAACATACCTTGAATCTGTTGTGGATGCTTTGATTGATATGTCCTCTTCCGTGATTTGTAGATACTGACCGTGGTCGTCCTCCTCCTCGGAACCATTCTTCTTTGGTGTTGTCATTGCTTACATTGTCATTGTTGAATCTCCTCTTTTTAAAATCTCCTCCCGATTCGCTTTTCTCTATTCTCATGGCCATGACAAATCGTGCGTTGTTATCATTTCCACTCAGTTTGTCAGGCACGTGTCTCCTCGTCTGATTTTTGCATGAACTGCAAAAAGCTTCTAAACATCCCGTCGCTCATCATCTCGCTCAACATGCGTTGTTCACAGAGGAACATTGCTCACTCACGACGCTCTCCTCATCAGTGAGTACAGACGCCTCCACGATCTCATTTACTCCAATCGTTATCATTCTCGACGACATTCTCAAATACCGCCATGTAACAAGGGGTTAATTAAGGAAATCAACATATCACATAATATCCCTATATATCGACCAACTAACAAATTAAATAAGCTTAGTAGGACACACTAATGGCGAAGGATTTACTCGCCTCCCTCCTAGTTCTATTCCCCGATCTCCGCCAGAGATCATATCCCTAATCTCGATACCAACCGCGACGCCCCAAAATAGGTATACATCACCCATTCCGAAGTTGTCAATACATGGTACAAAAACAACTATAACTTTATTATTACAACAAGAAATCATGTGAGTTTGAATACAAATATTATCTTCTAGACAATATCTATACTCAAATAAATCCTCATCACATTTATCGATACATTATTTTACAAAAATGGTGAGGACTACTAAACAACTCTCTCTAGAACCTTCATTCCATACCCCGACTCAGACTCGCTATATTCTCACCTCCCGAGAAGAAAAAATGGAACAAAAAGAAAAGGGTGAGCTCAACTAGCCTTTAAGAAGAATATTATGACTAAGATAATATACAACAAATTATCGTTAGTCTTCAACAGGAAAAATCTAATAGAATACAATAGACAACAAGTTTTAAATCAATATTCGCAGCCGAAATAATAATTCATTAGAAGAGTTAAGTAGAGAATGCAAACTACTATCTTCTATGTATGAATTTAAAAGTTCATCGCCTATCTTTTATCCCCAGAACATCAATCAATATATATCCGAATCAAATATTCATCTTTGCACTACAGCCAAAGATATTCATCACTTGGTCATGTTCATCTAAACACTGCTCATCTTTGCACTACGGCCAAAGATATTCATCGAAATCATTCATCTTTTTTGACTACAAAGCCAAAGATATTCCATAATATCATCATTTAAGACCGAGGATAATGAAAATATTTTTAAAGAAACGAATCCAAAGAAACAAAATGACAAGGATTAAGGATTAAGGATTCGTACTTTGTTTTATCCATGTCCAAAAATACCTCAAAAATAATCATAGTGGTGTAAAATTCAAGAATGATCAAAACATGGATACAATCAAAGCTAGTATCCACAATAGATATTTTAGACGAAAGGGAAAATTTTCATTTTTCATGAATAAGGTCGATTCGTGAATAAGATTCGTGAATAAAGGTCAGATACGTGAATAAGAATCTCACACACAAAAAGTTCCAAATTTGATAAAAACTTCAGATCAATATTTCAAAGATAATGATATCAAGAAATAATATCATTACGAAAAAATAATATCCCTTACCTCACAAAAAGACTAGATTTCCGACTAAAAAACTGGATATTGTAAATGAAGGAACTTGCACCGTATAACAACCCTCAAAGTATACTCACAAGAATACGCCAATATATCGAGAGAGAAATAGAGAGAAACTTCAGCTTCGTATGATTTTCAATTCTAACCCAAGACCCTATTTATAGAAAATGCTTAGAACACCAAAGTAGAAAATTGAATATAATATTAATATATATATATATATTATAAATTCCATAGCCCACCTTTTTAGATCCGAACTCACCGATTTTGCACATGTTAATGCAAATTTCACCAAGTAAAAAAAAAAAAGTTTTTCTTCAAATAAATAACGAAAACTTCCAAAAATCAATTATTTCAAAACTTCTAACTTCAATAATTCACAATAAATAGCCCTTTATCGTAAAATTCAATCTCACTAGTTTTTATAGAAAATTCAATTCTCTACAACTTTGCGGAAGAAAGTTTTTTCCAAATTCTAAACAAAAATTGATCCAAAATCCATAAACAAGCGATTTTACAAGCTATAATCAAATTTCTACAATAATTGTGTCCACCAACACACAAAACATGTGTTAAACATTTAATGCCACAAAAATACTCTTCCTCCTCATATACTCATATATTCCACATTCATTGTAAAATATCACCATTAATATATTATTAAAATAATATATTTAAATGAATTATTTTATCGTAAAAGATAAAATATTAATTTTCAACAATTGTCACATTAAAAATTTTCTCCATCTATATCCTCATAAAATCAATATTTTTCTCATCATATAAATCAATAATTAATTATTCACAAATAATATTATGTAATCACATTATCGACAACCCAGCAGCTCCTCAGAAAGAGGGGGCTTTCCAATAAGGATCTCTCCTTATCGGGCGCAAGTAATTAGATGACCAAACCTCTCCTTAGATGTAACTTTCTAGACATCGCCAATAATGTTATCTAATAATATTATTCGGATAATATGAATTATCGTCTCGATAATAGAAAATACTATGTGTTGACAATTATTAAAACAACAATAATATCAACGTAGAAATTATCGAATCAATAAAATATAATATCAAATAAGAATTACTATAACAATTATTGAGTAAATACTTTTCAATAATTGGTGCAATACTGCGCTGCATCATCGCAACAACGCCAGACATCGTGTTTTAACCACCGGGTATTCCAACAATGTTAATTCAGAAGAATTACGCCAAGTTATTTATAACCAACTTATTCTTGTCGCTTTCTTCCTCCAATCGCTTTCCGCATATGGGGCCCACATGGGTCAAGCTGCTATCGCATTTAATATTCCCCGACAAAGACGTAATATTCCACGACCAAACGAATATTCCCCATAAATAATGAATATTTTATAACCACTTACTTATTTTAAAATATTTATGATTTTACCCATAACTATCCACATTAATCAAATCAACCCTTACTATTTCAAAATAATAAATAGAGAAAATTAAATTTCATTAATAATAAGTTGGGGTCTTATATATTATATATATATATATATATATATATGTAAAGTTGTCGAAGTTGGATGTGAGATTTTTAGAGACACGGGTAGGAGTATTATTTTGTATAATATATATATATATATATATATATATATATATATATATATATATATATTGATAGGAGGGGGCCTTTAATTATTGACAATTGCTAGCTCTTTTTCGCGTAATGTGGGTGAATTTTTCAAACTTAAACTTTAACAAATCCATCATCAATATTTTTATCCTGTAACATCAATCAATATATATCCTGATCATATATTCATCCTTGCACTACGTGCCAAGGACATTCACTTAATGGTCATGTTCATTTAAACACTGCTCATCTTTTGCTTCTGGGCCCAAAGATATTCATCAAATCATTCATCTTTGCACTACTATGCCCAAAGATATTCCATAATATCATCATTTAAGACCGAGGGATAATGAAAAATATTTTAAATAAACGAATCCAAAGGAAACAAAATGACAAGGATTAAGGATTAAGGATTAGTACTTTGTTTTATCCATGTCCAAAAATACCTCAAAAATAATCATAGTGGTGTAAAATTCAGAAATGATCAAAACATAGATACAATCAAAGCTAGTATCCACAATAGATATTTTTTAGGCGAAAAGGAAAATTTTATTTTTCAGAATAGTCTTAGATTCGTGAATAATGTCGATATCGTCGTGAATAAGAATCTTACACCAAAAGTTCCAAATTTGATAAAAACTTCAGATCAATATTTCAAAGATAATGATATTGAAGAAATAATATCATTACGAAAAAATAATATCCCTTACCTCACAAAGACGGTACTTCAAAAAACTGGATACAGGGCTGAAGGGAACTTGCACCGTATAACAACCCTCAAAGTATACTCACAAGAATACGCCAATATATCGAGAGAGAAATAGAGAAAACTTGGGCCGGTATGATTTTCAATTCTAACCTAAGCACCCTATTTATAGGAAAATGCTTAGAACACCAAAGTAGAAAATTGAATATAATATTAATATATATATATATATTATAAATTCCATAGCCCACCTTTTTAGATCTGAACTCAATTTGATTTTGCACATGTTAATGCAAATTTCACCAAGTAAAAAAAAGTTTTTCTTCAAATAATATAACGAAAACTTCCAAAAATCAATTATTTGAACTTCAATAATTCACAATAAATAGCCCTTTTATCGAAAAAATTGAATCTCACTAGTTTTTATAGAAAATTCAATTCTCTACAACTTTGCAGAAGAAAGTTTTTCCAAATTCCAAATGTAAATTGGACCAAATCCATAAGCCAAGCGATTTTACAAGCTATAATCAAATTTCGGTCAATAATTGTGTCCACCAACACACAAAACATTCCACGACCAAACGAATATTCCCGATAAAGATTTAATATTCCACGACCAAAACGAATATTCCCAAATAATAATGAATATTTTATAACCACTTACTTATTTTGAAATATTTATGTATTTTACCCATAACTATCCACATTAATCAAATCAACCCTTACTATTTCAAAATAATAAATAGAAAAAATTAAATTTCATTAATAATAAGTTGGGGTCTTATATATTATGTATATATATATATATATATATATATATATATATATATATACGTAAAGTTGTCAAGTTGGATGGGAGATTTTTAGGCACGCAATAGGAGTATTATTTTGTATAATATATATATATATATATATATATATATATATATATATATATATATATATTGATAGGAGGGGGCTTAATTATTGACAATTGCTAGCTCTTTTTTGGCGTAATGTGGGTGAATTTTTCAAACTTAAACTTTATTTGGCCAAACTTGTCGATACCATGCGATATTATTGATAAAGGGTGCATTTTAATTGGTTAAAGATTTTAATTGGCATGTGTGGTTTTTTCTCATTGGTCAAAGACTTTGAAAAGAAAAGATTGATATGTTGAAAACGTAAACTTCGGGTCCAGAATAATTACCATTGCATCTGTGATTTTTGCAAATAGTATCCTTTCCATTCTCCTATAAATGAAGTTCATTCCTTCATTATTTCTTACGAATTCACTTGAAACTTTAGAGAGAAACCGTAGAGAAATTATTCTTCAATCTTGAAGCGTATTTCTTTAACGTTTAAGAAAGCTTTGAAGCCAGTCTGCAAGTTTCTTCAAGTATATCCCGCCTACTACCGCTTCTGAGTACTCTTCTTTATAAGTTAAGGGTATTTTTTTATATTCATGAAGAGAACTTCATTATTCCATTCTTTATTATTCATTGGAATAACTTCAGATCACGCAGCCTACCCTATACTTGGTGATTTCTGCCGTTATTCCGGTCTTTATTATTCTCATTTGGAACATCCTGCTCATATGCGTTTTATGCGGACTGGTTCCGGCTTTTATTATTCTGCTGGAACATCCTCGTTCATGCTTTCACGCTTCTGGACCGGTTCCGCTTTTTATTATTCTATTGGAATATCCTCGCTTGAATGCATATTACGTCCCGACACGGTTCTCATTATTTATTATTCATTGAATAACTATCTACGCAAGATCTGCACGCGTGGTGATTTCTTTTGTTATTCCATTCTTTATTATACTCAAATTGGTTAAAGTTTGACTTCTATACTCCATGAAATTAGTGGAATATCTTTGATATTTGTGCTTCATCCAAAGATCTTTTCATGGAAATATTCTTCCGAGCATTCTTGAATTTTACTCTCTAAAGAAGTATTATGTTGACAATTTGATGTTATTAGTTCTGGATAAATTAATTCTTGAACTTGTTTTATTGAATTCTTATATCATTGTCATCAACTTCATGTTTATATTTTTTGAAAGTCATATGTGGCAGTAAGTGCATAGATGGACTTGGTATGATTATGACTGTGGATTATTCGATGTAATCATGACCGTAATGTTACAAATGATGTGGTAAAAGTCCTCATCAACCCGTAGTGCATTGATGGACAAATTGTTAGCATGATCATGGCCATTGATGAATACACGAATATCCTCGGCCCGTAATATATGGATAATTTGTGGTTGTGATACTTATGAATATCTTCGGTCGTAGTCGTTGATGATGAATTGGATTATTTATTAAAGTGAGTTTCAAATGATAAAAGTGATGAAAAACCTTTTAAATCATAAAAGATAGTAGATTTTATTCTCTACTTGACTCTTTTAATGGATTGCTTGTTCACCGCAGCTTAAACTTGATGTCTATTGTATTTTATCGCTTTAACATCGTTGAAGACTAATGATAATTTATTCGCATTATCTTAGTCATAATATTTCTTCTTGGGCTAGTTGAGCTCACCTTTTTCTTTCACACCGTTCTCTTCAGAAATGAGAACGTGGCGGGACTAGTCGGGAAACGGAGTGACGGTCCGGATGATAGATAGTAGTCCTCACTATTCATTAAATGAAGGTGACAATAAATATAATGAGGACTTATTCGAGAGTGGATATTGTCTAGTAAGACAATATTTGTATTAAAACTCACAACTTTCTTGTTGTATATTAAAGATTGTATTTGTATTCATGTACCATGTATTTGGCGACTCAGAATAGGTGATGTGTACCTATTTTGGGGGCGTCACATTATTAATACTATTTCAGCAAACAGATCTTATATCATTAATTTATAGATCCAACTGCCCAAAGAATAACTTTTTTTTGTTGGTCACTATTAAGAGTAGTGGTAAGGAGAAATATCTAAAACACTCATACCTTAGTTAGATTTAAACAGTTTTAACGTATAAATACTTGTATAAATAATTTTTAAGTAATAAAATTTAACATTGTCAAGTATATACAATATATTTATTTTTATAAATAATTTATTAAGCAATAAAAATTTTAATTATATTCAATGTATTTATTTGTATGAATAATTTCTTAAGTAATAAAATTTAGCATTGTCAATTATATTAATGTATTTATTTTTATAAAATATTTGTATAAATATTTTCTTATGTAATACTCCTTCCGTTCCTTAATATAAGTCGTTTTAGAGAAATATTTTTGTTTATAAATATAAGTCGTTTGAGAATTTCAAGTAATTATTAATTGCTTAGTTTATAATATTACCCCGAGTAATAAATATAACTTTGGTTCTCTCATTATTTTTTGTCCAATAAATAATATTTTTTTTCTAATATAAGGACAATATAGACAATTGATAGTATATTTAATATTTTATAGTTATTTTCTTAATACTTGTAGTATAACTCTAAAATGACTTTATATTAAAAGAATCTTAGGAAGTATAAATTAATATTGTTAATTATTGTGACAATTTAATTATTTAAAATTTTAAATTCATATTATAATATAACTTAAAATTATTTAACAAATTAATATATTAAAATTATATTTAAGATATTTCTGTGAAGTGTTACTCTTAGTAGTGGTTAAAAAAAATATCAAATCGTTATTAAGAGTATCGGTTATAAATCACTAACCTTATAGTATATGTAGAGAGAGAGAGAGAGAGAGAGAGAGAGTTGTAGTGTAATGATCATTGGAGGCTCCGAGCTGATGTGACAATCCAATGAAAGTTTCAACGTTGTTGTCTGGGAGCGCATTAACGGATTCACACAAGAACAGCCAGCCACTACCGAACGTTATCTCCCACGTGTCCGACAATTCTATACTATCTCTAACACAATTCGATTGTGTTGGATGGAAAATAGAAGGACTGTGGCGTTAGACTACCTCATTCGACCGTACACGTCATCGGACTTCATTTAAATTAAATAATAACTAAATGCATAATAAATATTTTGTGAGGGTAATAATTTAATACAGAGAGCCGATATTTTCATAATTTTTTTTGATATTTTTATATAAGAGTGTAAATAGACCGAGGCGAATATTGAGTTGCTTAGATTTAGTTTACAAAATTTATGAAATATAAAATAAGGTTTGATTGAGATTCGTTTAGTTACCGAGTCGGACATGATCTCAAATCGAGCCCGAGTAATTTGAACTTTTTTTAACGAATATGATCCAAATATCAATAGAATTTGAGTGTATTCGAGTAATTTTTAGCTAAAAAAATGACACTAAATTTTTCAGCCCAAATCGTTTGAATGACTGATCGATTTAGTCATTCAGATAATTTTTTTCCAAAATAAACACACTTAGTGACTAATAAATTCAGCCATTCACCTATTCAGTACTAATCAAATATCCCCTTAATATAAGTTTGTGGTATATAATTCATCACTTTTGCGAACAAGCCTAACTTAATTTAATCACCAACTTTCTTTAAGAGTAATATGGTGTACATACATAATTATATTTTATACAATTTTATGTAAGCTTGTTCGACTTTAGGCATTGGGGCGATTTTTGTAATTATAAATTTTAAATGCGTTTAAAAATTTATTCGTTGAACAATAATTTATTTTAAATATAATTTACAAATTCAAAATTATAGAGATTAGTGTCCAAATGCAACACACGAAAATATAATACGATACATAAGGCATCAAAATAATTGAACAACTTATATCATAGGTCATGTTTGCTTTTAGAAATGGAGAGTTTATATAGGACTATCCCTATTAATTTATTTTACGAATTATTTTATCTTATGATAGTTGTTATTTAATTCATGAAGTATTTGTGATTGTTTTAAAAGTCATTTGATAGAGAATTATATAATATCTATCAGATAATCTTAAAAATAATAAAATATAATACTTGAAATTAAATAAAAACTAATCATTTGATAAACAATATTAAATATAAAATAATAATAAATAAATACAAATAATCACCTCTTATCCATCATTTTTATAAACAAATATAACTATAAAATATAAAAACTTAGACTACTTTTGTTTTCTTTTTATGTTAGTTTGTGAGGGCCTGCTATGCCTTTTATATTTTGAATTTTAAAGTATTACTAGTATTATACAAAAGTTACAGATAAAATTCTATTTGTGGGACCTAATTATTATTATCTGAATTTTGATTTCATTTGTATTTGAATTTGAATTTCATTTTTAGGGGGAAATTGTTTTTAGGAGAGAGATGTGAAAATTGAAAAAGAAAATATAGGCTCGGCTCGTCTTTTTTGACCCAAACAAAAAAAAGAGGAGAGAGAGAGGAAAAGTCTCTCTTCTTGTCTTAATTTTTTAAGCTTTCTTTTTCTAGTCTTATTAGTCGTTCGCCTAGTTAAAACCGGGTCCGACTTCACAGAAATACTGGTTCCACCTTCTATCAATTTTCTTCCATCATATTTGGGTCTGGAGTCTAAAACCCATTTTCTATCTCAAGCAATTAAGGTATGTTTATCAATTTCAGGTGCTTTTAAATATATTTGATGTTACCTTTCTTGAATTCCCCTGAATTTACTTATATATTTGTGATTTCTGGATTATTTTGGGATTTTTTTTTTACATTAGATATAATTTTCGAATTGAAAGGTGCAGAATTTAAAGATTGTAAATTTTGTGGGTTAATTTGATGTTTTGAAAAGTCCATGTTAAACTTGTTTTTTTGGGTGGTACTTGTAGTGATTTGCTTAGCTTTGTGTTTAATTATTGATCAAACTGTTTGTTCTGGGTATTTGTTAGTATTATGTTTAGCCATGTTATGCTTATGGTTAGTGTAATAAAGAAACAATATTTACTGGAGTTGTAAATCTGGACAGGGGTTTTCTTTTCTTAATTTTCCCCTTATTTTGTTTTGTAGAAAGAGAGAAACCTTCCCATGTGCAGTGGTTCTAAGAGGAAAGTTTATTCTAGTGGTTCAATCATGGAGGGTGGTGAATCTCAGGAACAAGAAAGGGCTGCCTGTGATTCTTCAGTTTTGCTTGAATTAGCCGCCGCAGATGATTTGATTGGTTTTAAAACTGCGGTGGAAGTAGAGGGTCTTGATGTAGATGGGTTTGGACTTTGGTATGGTAGAAAACTTGGTTCGAAGAATATAAGGCTTGAGGAGAGGACATCTCTTATGATTGCTTCTATGTTTGGTAGTAAACAAGTATTGAGTTATATACTTGAAACGGGTCATGTAGATATCAACAGAGCTTGTGGTTCTGATGGGGCTACTGCTCTCCACTGTGCTGTTGCTGGTGGATCTGCTGCTATGCTTGACGTTGTCAAGCTCTTGCTTGATGCTTCTGCTGATGTTAATTGTGTTGATGTCAAGGGGAATATGCCTTTTGACCTGATCATACCCGTTCTGAGTTCTTCCTTCAATTCAAAAAGGAAGATACTGGAGCTCATGCTGATGGGTTGCAATGATTTTGAAGAACCACATATTTTAAATGATCAGATTACTGAGCATATAGAAGCTCAACAGGACGAGAAGGTGTCATCACATCCTGCCTCAAAAGATGGGATTGAAAGGAAAGAGTATCCTATTGATCTTTCACTTCCGGACATCAAAGATGGGGTATATGGGACGGATGAGTTCAGAATGTATACGTTCAAGATTAAGCCTTGCTCGAGGGCTTATTCTCATGACTGGACAGAGTGCCCATTTGTCCACCCCGGTGAAAACGCGAGGAGGCGCGATCCACAGAAGTACCATTACAGTTGCGTTCCTTGCCCCGAGTTCAGAAAGGGAACTTGCCGCCAGGGGGATGCTTGTGAATATGCGCATGGAATTTTTGAGTGCTGGCTTCATCCTGCGCAGTATCGGACCCGTCTCTGCAAGGATGAGACAGGGTGTAACCGAAAGGTGTGTTTCTTTGCCCACAAGCCTGAAGAGCTTCGTCCCTTGTATGCTTCAACTGGTTCAGCTGTTCCTTCACCTAGATCATTCTCGGCTAGTTCATCCTTAGACTTCTTATCAATAAGCCCGCTTGCCCTCGGTTCTACATCTGTTATGATGCCCCCTTCCTCAACGCCACCCATGACTCCTTCTGGAGTGTCTTCTTCCGTGGCTGGATCCATGTGGTCGAACCAATCTAACCTTACTCCCCCAACCCTGCAACATCCTGGTAGCAGATTGAAAACTACTGTAAGTGCTAGGGATATGGATTTGGAGGCTGAATTACTTGGGCTGGAGAGTCGTCGACGTCACCGACAGCAATTTTGGAATGAACTATCTGCTCTATCTTCCCCATCCTCTTGGAAGAATGGGGAACCTAATAGGTTTTCAGGAATGAAACCAACTAATCTTGATGATATTTTTGGATCTCTTGATCCTACAATTTTGTCTCAGTTACAGGGGCTCTCACTTGATGCTGGAACTACCCAGTTGCAGTCTCCAACTGGAATTGCAATGCGCCATAGCATGAACAACCAGCTCCGAGCTAGTTATCCTTCCAGTCTCTCATCATCACCTGCGAGGACACCACAGTCATTTGGGATTGATCAGGCTGGAGCTGCACCTTTTCCAAATTCAAGGTCTTCTGCATTTTCAAAAAGGAGTCAGAGCTTCATTGATCGAAGTGCTGCGATTCGTTATTCTGGGATTTCCTCACCTGCTTCTGCAGCTATCATGCCTTCTACCATGTCAGATTGGGGTGCCCCTGATGGCAAATTGGACTGGGGCATCCAGAAAGAAGAGCTGAACAAGTTGAGGAAATCTGCTTCGTTTGGGTTCTGTAGCAGTGGGAGCAGCTTTGGAGCTCCTGCTGCCTCGATTCCGAATGTTGCTAATGATCACGATTTGTCTCAGGTTAACTCTATGGTAAAGGATGTCCCACCTGAAAATTATGGGCACTATAATATTGATGAGCATCAGCAGCAGCAGTATCATCTGAACAGTGGAGGTTCGGAGATGCTTCCACAATGGGTGGAGCAGTTTTACATGGAGCAAGAGCAGCTGGTGGCTTAGGTTAAATGCTAGCAGTCATATGGGTTCTCTAATTAACTCTTACGAAGATTTTGTATGATTTTTTGAATTTTTATTTGTATTCACCATGTGGTGGAAAGAAATGGAAAATAGTGAACACAATATTTGAGTCGGGTAAACAAAAATCATGGGCAGGATAAAAGCTTCATGCTCATCATTATTTCCTGTAAAAGCTCAATATAATTTATGTTTTTATTTTATTTGTTCTGTTCTTGCTTTTACTCCCACCGCAATACTGGTATTTTTCTTGAGGGAATAAAATGTGCTTTATATATCGGGTTACATATGCCTTCCTACGGTCCTACCTTCCATCTGAGGATTATGCATTAGTAACACCATATTCTGGGTACTTTGTTGAGTCAACAGTTTTTGATAGAATAAACATGTTGAAAGAATGATCCTTAAAACTGACGCTTGGGTGTTTGAAATATATCTATACTTGAAGGAGGGGTGCGCGTGTTTATCATTTATGTCCCACCAGCTTTGACAATGGCTTAGTTTTATTTGTTTCTCTTTTTGATAAATGGTATATTAAGGTTAGGCTTCCTACCAGATTCTTGGAGGGTTAGTGTAGCAAAAAAGATTCTTGGAATTTGCATTCTTTTGCTTGTCAAATTGATGATGGATATTAGCGTTTCAAAACTAGTATCCCCTCCCTTCCCTTGGAGGATGATTAAGCCTCTATTGACTATCACGCATCTGATGCCATTTTATCGGTTTTTCTAGTGTCCTCTGATACAATGTTGACAGTATAACTAATGTACTATATTAACTGTTTTGATGACATAAAATTTGCTCCCCTGTTTCCTCTTACAGTCGGGATCACAATAAGCAAATGTGATTGTTACTGAGAGTAGCTTAGTGGAGGGAGGTGTTTAAGATTCTCCAGGTGAGAAAGCTTATTGCTCTGCCTACTAGAGGTGTCACACGGGGATGAGAATACATAACTTCCGCCATTTATTCGACCATTTCATGAACATAGTTTCGTTTATATTGTTTTGGTGTCTTAGTCATCCCTTAAATATAGTAGCTATGGTGGCTTGTCGTTTTAAAATGACCGAGGATGCTTTGTGATATTCACTTTTTTCAGGTTTTATATATATTATTAAAGGGAACATTCTTTCTTGTTTGTTTGCCTGCAGGAAAACATTAACTTACTATTATTTGATGCTTCCATACCATTTGCTACAACTCAAGTTTAATAATTTTGTTGCATTTGAATTTCATAAAATTGTTGCACTATCATATGTAATGTAAGTGTATAATTTTTTTATTATGTAATTTTTTTTAATAATAATTTTGTGAATATGGATATGATATATGTCAATCAAATGGTCCGTGATACTTTGATTTTGATTTAATAGTAAACTCCGTAGAAAAGTCTTGTTGATTTGACATGCCAACTGATGTTGTTTAATGTGAGGTTGAATTTGGTGAATTGTTCAAGAAATGTAGGCAGAATTCAGCTCTAGCATAGCATGTTGCCATTTCAAATATTGCAACATAATGGCTTGACTTGTAAACAAAAATTATGATTTTGCTCTCTGATTCTTCCAGATATTCAAGAACTTCAATTAACCTTGTTTAGAAAATCATTTCAGTATAAAAAATGTATTGGAAAATTAATTCAAGGGGAACATAGAGAATACACTTCTATATAGAATTTTATCCCAAAATTAAAAATTTCACAAGCAAGAGACCTGATCTACCAGTTCTAGTAACAACTGGTCAAGAATTTGAAACCCAATATCTGTAGTGATCTCTTCAAGATCCCATATTTCACTGTACATCATCCACTTGGTTTGCCTCATATCTTTTTCAGCAAATTTGCAAACTTGTCCCCACATTTCTGCATAATTCTGACTTTGGTAATCTTTCTTCCAAAATATAGTACATTTGTCTTCAGTCTTCTTCACTTCCAAGTCATCAATGATCAACCTGTTGCTGATTAATGAAGATGATTTTTTGTAACTTTCAAGTTCTTCAAATAATGTCCTCCTTGAATTTGAACTTGTCAACCTTGAATTTTTTACTGTTACAAGCATTTCAAACAAAAATGATAAGCTACAATTGACAATTTATTAAAAGAAAACATCTCAGCATTCAATTGATTCAAAAATGAACAGAATTGAGGAAACAAACCTGAAGTAGGAACTTCAAATTCAATTGGGAACTCAGCAAAATCAAGAACAGAAACTGGGCTTGAATTTTCGGAATCACATCCTGTTTCGATTTTCTTGACTGGGGAGCAATTCTGTTTCTTCTTCTTCCTTAACCTGCCTCTATCCGGGGTCTTTACAACCTCAAGAGATTGTGAATTTTCATGATAATTCTTTATGGGACAAAGAACTTTACTTGGATCTTTTGAATTTCTATGAGTGACCAGTCTTCTCTGCAGCTGCTTCTTATCTGAGACTTGAATATTTTCTTGCACACTTTGTCTCCTCTTGTTCTCTGTTCTTCTCGGCTTCTTTTCTGATAAATCCAAGTCTGATTTTCTTGTTTTTGACCCCAACTTGTTGTTTTCATCTCCACCCTCAAAGCTAAGAATAAAGAATTCCTCATTTTCTAGCTCTAAATAGGCCGGAGCTTCACGAAACGACAATGTACCCTTAACATGCCTACCCTTCCCCTGATTCAACTCAACTTCCCTCCCAAAATCCATTGATCTGCATCGCCTAACCGACTTAAGACTCGTCTGCAAATCCGTCATTGGCATTGAATCCAATCCCATTAGCCTTGCCACCAACCCCGGAGTGGCCGATGCATCCGCATTTTCCATTCCATTTGTACAATATTTATAGTCATATTCATTGCTGGCCTCTTTTAAGTGATCAGAAGGATGAGTTGGGAGACTGTTAAAGCAAAGAAATCGGCGTAAAACTCCACGAATGCACCCATACGTGGCGCGTTTTGAATTGAAGAAATTGTTTTCGAAACTGTTAGAAATGTAAGAAGTAGAGGAAGCTGAAGATGGAGAGGAATTGGGTAAGGACTTCATGCTGGATGGATGAATGGAAAATAGTAAAAAGATGGTAATTTATTTTATTTTTGGTAATGTTAAATTTTCTCAACTTGGTAGCCAAAAGGAACAGTGATGATTAAAAGTATAAGGGGGAAAAAGAGAGAGGGACTTATTTGAAATGTATTGCATTGTGCTGTGCTTGTCAGCTTGTGTGTGAATAAGAGAGAAAAAGATGGCGGGCTTTGGATTTTGAATGATTGTTGATGGTGCTAACATGCCAAACACGGTACTATTTTGAGACTGCTACCTCCTGCTGCTGCTGCATGGGGATAAGGTGATAATAATGCAAAAGGAAGGGGGAAATGTTTCAACGCGCAATGTGGAGTCAATTTTGTGGAATTTGTCGTAAGCAAATTGGGTGAAACATAGTAGATAGTACAGCACGCTCAAAGGGCGCGTTTGGATGGTGGTGAAAGTGGCACCTTGTAAAAAGCTGATAGGAAGAATAAAGGTGGATTTGGTGGTTCTCAGTTGAGTTCCAAGTAGATTTATTCATATAACGAATAGGGTGGGTGAGACATGTGGTGGTGTGAATGGTAAAAAGTGGTAGTGGTGGACATTTCTTTTTGGGTGGTGGTGGTTGTGGGTTTCAAAATTATGCACTACTAATATTTTGTGTATTCTAACACCAAACCATTCAATAGTTCAAACAAGGGAATGAGATAGATTTTTGGGAAGTGATACTTTCATATTTTTATTTTTGATATTTTTAAATAATTTTTTTATATAAAATATATGAAATTATCTAAAATACATGAAAATTAGTGCTTCCTTAAATTTTTGCTAAAAATCATTTATGGGGTGAGTTAATACTAGTACTGTTCGGAAATAAATTTAAATAAGTAAAAATAATTCTTTACAATGTTATCTCTCATTTAATAATAATAAAGAAGCAATAAAAAATGAATCAAGATAGGGACGGTTTTATCCGTCATTATAAAGATAAAAAATCAAATTTTTTATGTTATAATGACGGATAAAACCGTCCCTATAACCTGGCTCGCTTTTAGCCTGCTCCAAATTAGTTTCTTTGAGGGAGCGGACCGCTTATATGTGTGTGTGTGTGTGAGAGAGAGAGAGAGAGACTATTCTATATTTTATCCTAGGGGTGTAGGAAGAAGCTGAGACGAAATTTTTTGAGAACTAATTCTACATTTCATCCTATGAGCCCTGGGGATAAGCTGAGAAATTGATCAAAAGGGGAACTAAGGAAAAATTTAGGGAGACTTTACCATGAATCTATAAGGCAATTTTTTCTTTCTTAGTTTGGTGTTTCATTAAATTTTCTTTTTAATCAAAATATTAGGAGTTTTATGGTAGACTTACTTTTAAGCACAAGTTTTGGTTTATTTGGTTTTGTTTGAAGTCTCATTTCGAGGACTAGCTAGGAGTACCATATAATCATCCTCAAAAATATTTCATCACATGAGTAAATTTAAAAAATTTATTAAAAACCCTAATGTGTAAAAGAATATCATAAGTAATGACAACGTAGCTAAATGGATGCCTTGTGGGAATCAAATAAGTGATGAGATGATATAATATCGTCAAATATACTATTGATACGCTTATAAACAAGTTTTAAATAAATATTGATTAAAAACCTATTCCAAACCAAATAAGCTAATCAAACAATTTTTTCAACCACGAGTGAGTTTCATTATTGAAAGCTACTGCCGGAAAACAATTGAGGCATTTTTTTTGTGGATGGTGAGCCCAATCTTGGTCCACCAAGATTCAGACAACTCTGTATCAGTTTGATAAAACACAACATCCCCATTATCACTCACATAATGGTCTTGCCGCAAGCTTCTAACAAGATCACTAATCAAGTGAAATGGAACAGCCCCTGATTTTTGAGGCTCCCTGTAATACATTCCTAGCACTGGCTTAGCTGCCCTAGTCTGCACCCCACATTGTTAGAAAAATGAGCCAAGCCTTGAAACGAAACGTTCTAGTTGAATATATAAAAAGAAATAATAATTGCTTGCCCAATTCATTCTCTCCTCTGTAAAATTAATTAAGAAAAATATATTTGAAAATTTGTTTGAGACGGAGGCAGAATTAATTAGTACCGCTTCTAGTAAATGGTAGTGTGGAATTTGAGGGAAGAGATGATGTATAACATGGGTGCCAAGGTGATGGTGAATGTAACTAAACCATCCGTAATCACGATCAACTGTTGTAAGTGCCCCTTTTAGATAATTCCACTCCTGTTTTAATGTTGATTTAACAATGAAATAATTTATTAGCATGAATAAGTTGTCAAAATGCAAGAATATATATATATATATATATATATATATATATATATATATATATATATATATATCATCTTACACAAGGTACACTTACTTATAATACTGTTTGGATTAGTGGATTAGTGTAAGTACGTACCACGCCGCGATACCAAGGAAGCTTTTGTTCATGGCCATGGTGATTCAGGTAAGTAACAGAGCTAATCCACATTACAAAAACCTGCAGGTTAGAAATAGATTAAAAAGTTACTATACCAAAAATAACAATTGAGTTTACCCTCTCTATTATGCAATGAATCACGCGTGGGTTTTATCTCTGCCATGAAAATAAGTTTAAAAAAAAATAAAGAGAAGAAGATTATTTTAGGATATACTATCGCCACAAAAATAAAACTTCAAAGTGACATTCATTACTGCACAAAGTAGTATTATAAATATTTGTCTGCTCACCAGGTATGGAAATCCATATAGCTTCAGCATTTGGACCGGACCAATGACAATGGATAAGAAGAGAAGCAAAGAACCCATTAGAGTCCAACAGAACGTTGAAACGATCACACCAGTCCTTTCGCTGGGGAGAAACAATTCATTGTCCGGGTCGAAGTGAGAGCCATTTTTTCCTGGAGACCTATACAACTGTTATACAATGCACCATTCAGAAGAGATAGTTAGTCCAGACAAGGTCTTATAAATAACTTAAATTTGTTAAAATAAGTTTAATATTATTCATTATAATACTATTTCAAAAATTACAGGCTCAACTTTGTTGTTGATACAATAGAGCAGGAAGTTCATTTGTTTTGAAAATGAAAAAATAATTTAAAACATATATGAATCCTCACCAAATACAAAGGATGTGCAAGCAAGGGAAATGGAATGGTGAATCTCAGGAATTTGGTAGAATAATCCAGCTGCTTGTATATCTTCTCAGTCAACTGAAACCATAGGAGAAAATTAAGATCTTTCCTCACAAAAATGATGGCCCAAAATAAGAGTCATATTTTCTAAAAATCTGACTGAAAAGTGACAACAAGTTTAAAATTCTATAATGAAAAACTTTGTAACATATACACACACATGCACGCACACAAATGTTAAATGCGAAAAATTGAGAAATTTTTAATTGTGTGATATTTCAAAGCAAAACTCTCTCATTTTTGGGATACAGAAAGTATTAGCTAGCACTTCCTCTCTTTAGTCATCGGATTAAGAACAATCAAGAGTGTTGGTAATTAACTTTACCGGTACCCAAGCTTCATCCTTCTCCGCGTGCCCATGATTCTGATGATGAGTTCTATGGCCTATTCTACTGTAGTTATGTCAAAAATACATGTTATAAACATTTCATCATGTTACTTTCCATAACCTCAAACTATAACAAATGCAAACATATAGTATAAGGGAAGTACTATAAAGTGTAAAGTTGAAAGACCGAGTGACCTACAAGCCATGGTAGGGTGTAAGAACAAATGTAAGCAGAACATGCCCCACAATATTGTTTAGATTAGGATTATCCGAAAAGCTTCCATGGCCACTGCAAAAATTCAGAAACACCTTTTAAACCAACCAAAGTTGGAGGCTTAATAATTATGTTTATATTTCAAGACTTGGATTTTATTTTTTATTTTTTATTTTTTAAATACTGTGGCTTGACCACTCTACATATTGTACACTGAGGTTTGTTAAGTGTTTCCTTGTAACCAAAAGAAAATTTAAGTTAAATACTGTTGAAATTTCTAAAATTTATGAAAGCCCTAAAAGAGAGAGAAAAAGATCGATGCTGATGAATTGATCACCCTAGTATTTATTAATGTTCATCAGAAATTTCATCCATATAATACTTGATTTTCACTTAAAAGTTCAATTGAATTCGCTTAATAAACCTCAGGTTCAATGTAATAAAAAAAAATATTTTTAAAAAGAATTACAGGGTATAAAAGCTAAAACAATCATAGCACAAATTATTGTATTTTATTTTTATTTATATTTAATGCAAATAATGAGTACTTAAACACAATCAAGATGTAGTATAGCATTTGTATGTGATTACCAATCATGACCAATAACAAACAATCCCATGAAAATTGATCCCTGAGCAGTCCAATAGAGTGGCCAGAAAATCCAGTTATCAATGTACATTGCCATTGCCACCAATCCAAAAGCTGCGAGAAAATCCCTGATGACATAACCGAGAGATCGCCATGGATTCTTCACCCAGCAGTGTAGGGGAATAGCTGCTCGAATTTCTGCTATCCTAAATGGAGGAGGTGCACTTGGATCGAAGGCAGCTTCATTGATCTTCATTAATGAAACAGTCGGCTCTCTTCACCTTCAAGAAATGTGTAAATGAATGCGAGAAAGTTAAAGAGTCGACAAGTGTGGGCTTGACTAATCTGTTAGGTTTAACTAAGCAAATGCAAAGAAAGTCAACAAATGCGAGCTTGGCTTATTGAACCAACTTTTAAGTTTGCTTAGCTACAAGAAAAATGCCTACTAAAGTAAAAATAAAATTGCAAGTACTTCCTTTATTCCAAATTCAATTAATAAGCATTGAAAACAGAAGGTATGGTCATTAGTTTTACTTTTTAGTTATGTGAAATGCTTGAAATATCCTTTTTAGTTAGTATGAAAATGAGAAAACAAGCAGGAAGTACATACCATGTTAAATTAATCTATACAATTAAAGAAAGAAATTTGGAAATAGCTCTTTCGGGCATAAAAACAAGCAGTTAGCAGGCTCGGAAATCAGCAATAAAAAAACTGATCTCATTCAGCTTATCTACCGAACCTTAATCCTCGAATATGGCATTCACAATACAAACCAATTGCATGCCTAAAGAATAAGTAGAAGAAAAAAAATGAATAAGCTTACAAATATAGATTGACAGATATATGAGACCTCGTTGGGGCATAATTAATGTCTATAAGAACTCTTGAGAAGCATAAATCATATATGTAATTACATTGAGAGATAGCTGAACTGCTATTGCCTATTGCAGAGCGAAGCTTACAGTGCAATGATGGTGGAACGAGGAAGAAGAAATTACAAGAGACGAGATTAGAGCAATTAAATTTATTTATATATATATAAGCAAGAAAGATTATATTAGTTTTTTTATAAGGATTAAAATTACTTATTTTGACTATTTTTTATTCCGGGTGATCTCCCTCCTAAGTATTTTCATCGAATACGATTTTTATGAGAATTCTACAGAGTTTTAACTCTAATTATATGTTTACAGATAAAATGGTTTCCAATATTCAACAAACGAGTACTTAATTACGGCGCCAAGCACGACAATTAATGTCTGTATTCCATGCAATATGCATGTGAAGCTCCCCGTACGATTAATAATTTCTTAAGCATGAAGTTGAGACATGAACAGTGAGCTAGTACTCATGTCATAAGGGTCAGTAAAATACAGATTTGAGTTAAAGGCATGAGGCCAATGCATCAGAACTGTAATTGAAGAGAGAGAGAGAGACACAGATGGTTACATTTCTCAAGTGAGTTGTGGCTTCCAAGTTCCAGGAGGGACAACTATCCTCTCCGTTTCAAATAAATGGATCATTTTTATTTTATTGTCCAGATTTAAAATATACTTCTTCCGTCTCAGGATAAAAGTTTTTATTACTATTTTGAGTAGTCTCATGTTAAATGTCCACTTTCCTTTAATAACCAAACTTTTACATAATTTTTTTTTATTATACCCTTAGCATTAAATATCTCATATTTTTTTTATTCTAATTCTCTCCATATTCAATAAGTATAATTAATTATGTACTGAAAATATTTTGAATTGAAAAGCTAAAAAGACACTCTCACCTGTATTGAAAATTTCTCATTCACTTAATTTGTTTAATTGATTTTTTATTCCTACCACATTGTAAACTCTTTTGTTCTCCTATTGATTCTATTTGTATTCATGCACATATTATTAAAAGTAGTTTTATGAGAATTGAATGTGGAGTTTCTCATGGAAAATTGATTATGCCAACTTTTTATGGAAACATAACAATATTTATTGAATATTATTAAATGATTAATGATAGTATATTATTATGGATAATTTTGTCATTTTATTCCTCTTTTTAATATACATGAAAAATCGACCAGAATTTTTATCCTAGAACGGGGGAGTATTAAAATGTGATTTTAGCATGGCTTGGAATTAATAAGGCAACTAAAAACTGTTCTTGTCCCCTACCCCTAAAAACTAGGCTAAAAATGGATATATAGATGAGTAATGCTACAGACACAAATTATTTTATAAATATTTTATAAATTCTTTGATGTTGCATCTTACACACCTCAAAGATATTGATCAATAAATTGTTTGATGTAGTCTTTAGCCCCATACAATATCTTTGAGGTAGTATATATGCCACCAAATTAGGCGAGCGAGAGGATTTCAACGAAGGGGTCCAATTATGCATGTAATTTTTTTTTTCGACGACCTCTTAGTTCGTTGATTTTTTTTTTCCATATTCCTAAATCACAAATAATTCAACATTCAACAAAATCATAATCCTAAATCACAAGTAATTCAACATTTCAATTAGTTACTCAAATTCAATTAAAACAAAAAAATCAATTACAAATTGAAACACATTGTTGATTGTTGAGCCCAGAATTGCAGACTAGAAACGATGGAGTCTCTCTTCTGAGTTTGGATAGTAAAGCGTAAATCCAACTGCGAGTTCTCATATTACGAAAATGTTGGATAATCACTTCATTATCAATGTGCCTAAAAATATCTCTCTCGACATAAAGACACCAAACGATTGGTGAGAAAGTCATCTCCCATCTTGTTGCATAAATTTGTCTTAACAATATTCATCGCAGAAAATACTGCTCCACACTAGTAGTCATAATGTGAGGAAAACTAAAGCCAACTTGATAAGAAGATATACTAAATGAAAAGTAGTGTGATATCTCACCTCAATCCTAAGTTATAAAAAAAATTACTTTTTTTTTCTTCCCCTTCCTTCTTCTTCTCAGCGCACCTCGGACCCTCCGGACTTCCCGAATTTCAAACTGGACCCTCCCTAGTACATAAAAAATTTCTACAACGAAGTGCACATTTACCCGACCCCCCCCTCACCCTGTATGCCACATCAGCAGTTTGTAAAATATTTATAAAATAATTTGTATCTCTAACATTATTCTATATAGATATATCCGTAGTCCTCCAAAATAAAATTTAATATCCGGATTAGTATATGTATTCGACAAATGTGGAATATAAAATATTTATGTTTGTATTAGATGCATAATATTTGAATACGAATATTTTATCTCTATCTATTTTGTAAAATATAATATGAATAAATATATCAAATATTTGAATCAGTATCTACATCGGTTCTAAATAAAATTTTGAAACTTTGAGTTTTATTTTTGTTTAAAATCTTGCACAATGTTAATTAATAACTAAAAAATGTTTCTCTAATCAAATTAAAATTAGAAATGATGTACAATCAACTAAATAAAATAATAAAATTATATATAATATTCATATATAATTTGTTTATATTGTGTATCATAAAATAGCCATATATAAAAGATGTATAATCAATTAATGTTAATACTTTATTATATTGTATACCAAATTAAATGATATATATATATATATATATATATATATATAATTAAGAGCAATATATAATAATATTTAAGATAATTTAAAAATTCAATAAAAGTGATACAACAATTACTTGTTAATGAACTTCCCACCCTATCCTATATATATATATTATGCTGATCGATCAGTGTTGGTCCGAAAAGTTTGATTTAGGTGTGGATCTGTTTGGTAGAACACAATATCCCCGGCATCACTAACATAATGGTCTTGCTGAATGCTTTCCATTAGAACACTAATTAAGTGAAATGGAAATGGCCCTGATTTTCTTGGCTCCCGGTAATATTTTCCAAGCACCGGCTTAGCTGCCTTGGTCTGCATGCAAATTTACGTACATAAATATTTAACAAAAATAAAATAAAATAAATTTTGTTTTTGTTTAGGGTACGTACCGCTTCAATTAAATGGTAGTGTGGAATTTGAGGGAAGAGATGATGTATAACATGGGTGCCAATGTCATGGTGGATATTATTAATCAGTCCGTAATCGCGATCAACCGTTGTTAGCCCTCCCCTAAGATAATTCCATTCCTGTTCATTTTCTTATTGTTAACTAACTAACTAACAAATTATTAGGAACAACAAAATCAAGAATATATATATATATATATAGTAAGTAACTCAAAAAAATTTATATATAGACGTACCCTAGAATTAGAATTATTGGATGATAATTAATTACTAGTATATACCTTGCCGCGATACCAGGGGAGCTTCTTGTCGTAGCCATGGTGATGCAAATAAGTGACACAATCAATCCACATTACGAAAATCTGTAGATGAAATTAATTAATTATTGGTGGTACCAAAACTATGAAATGAAATTAATTGAGCTGAGGATTATTGGGAGGAGGAGTAATGTAATCCAATTGATACTCACAGAGTATGGTACACCGTAGATTTTGAGCATTTGGAGCGGACCAATAATATTAGTTATGCAGCCAATTAGAGCTACCATTAAAGTCCAGCACAGAGTTGAAGTTACAATTAAATTCCTCTCACTGGGGTGAAACAAAGAACTGTAAGGGTTGAAATGAGAACCT